>CAHIKZ030000357.1:120000-347500 GCA_903632075.3 Acanthosepion pharaonis | reverse complement strand
CTAGTGTAGGATCGTTAATTAATCTGAAACTTTTAAAACCATTTATTTTATTTTCAACATCTCATCAGTTGATAAGACACAGAGTGTGTTGAAACAAAATGGCTATTTTGTAGTGATTTTATAACATACTTATGTTATAAATTTTTTATAAAAAATAATTACATACATATATATATATACACATATATATATATACATATATACATATATATGTATGTATATACATATATATAAAATTATATATACATACATATATACATATACATACATATATATATGTATAAATATTTATATGAGAAAATAGTTCAATCGAGCTTGTTTAATATTTTATAATTTTTAAATCACCTTCGAATACGTTTTCACAACATCAACCACGTGACGATGACGTGATCATATTTAAACGGAACGCTGATCTTATATAAAAATTTCTGTTTGGATTAGTTGTGCTCTTATGTCCATCGTCTTTTTCATGTTGAATTTTATATGTTTTAATGTTAATTATGTTTTATGAATATGTCCTGATGATGGTCTAAAATAGATCGAAATGTCTGACGTTGACTTTATATTAACATTTATACAATATAATTGCATATTAAGATTTTTGTTTGTTTTTTCTGTATATTTTTCTTCAGACTGTCAGATCTATATCCATATATTTGTTTACATATATATATATATATATATATATATATATATATATATATATATATATATATATATATATATATATATATATATATATATATATATATATATATATATATATATATATATGTATATATATATATATATATATATATATGTATATATATATATATATATATATATATATATGTATATATATATATGTATGTATATATATATATATATATATATATATATATATATATATATATATATATATATATATATATATATATATATATATATATATATATATATATATATATATATATATGTATATATATATATATATGTATATATATATATATATATAAATGTATATATATAAATATGTCCATATTAATTTGAATTTTAATGTAACTATAACAACAAAAAAATTTTCGATTTCATTTTTGCTTGAAAAAAGTCAGAAGACTAAACGCCGCGGAAAAGTGTAAGATTTTTTCCAATTGTCATTTGATACTATTCTGTCTTGTCCACAGAATTCATCTGGGAATTTAACTATATATATGTATATATATATATATATATATATATATATATATATATATATATAAACATTAAAGAAAAAATAATATAAAAATAATTATTTATGAATAATGTCATATTCCATCTGCCTGGCAGATGATATGAAATGTTACAGAAGACCAGATTTGGCATATGGGAAGTAGTTTATTACCCACTAAGGTATGTATATATAGATAATATATCAAGTTGTGTGTTAATGATATTACATTAAGGTTGTGTCTAAATGACCGTTATCTCTGTAGCCTAATCAGAAAAGAAACTGCAATATTATGTCTTCTCTTTGCAATGAAGATGAACGTTCAAATCATTCAGGTGGCAAGTTCTTTTTTTCTCACTTTTTATTAACTGCTGTAGAATGATCCTCAAAGAAGCAAATATAATTCTTCTTTTATGTGCCATGTCTCTTCAGTACATGGGTGATAATGGCTCTTCCTGTACTTTGTTGCCCTTAATAAAGATTGTCTTTTTCTTAGATCTCCTAATCCCTGTTCTGTCAGCAATTTACACAAACTCAGTTTAAGTGCCTTTTTCCTCTGTCCTTCTTGTTTTCAATATATCCTGTAAGTGTCAAAATTTCTTTCATCCATTTACACAAGCTTATTAAGTAGGTTATGGATCTCCACAACTACCTATCTTTTGTTACTCTAAGTAACATATGACCTTTTACTATCCCTCTTTGTCTTTCATTCTTTCACACAAACATTAAATAGGTGATCACAACTCTAAGTACCTTTTACCATCCCTTTTTGTCCTTGCTTTTCTATCCATTCACACAAACTTATTAAGCAGATTACTCATTCTTTTCTCTTCTTTTTTCAGTATATCCTTTGAGTGTTAAATTCTTCATGCCTTCTTTCCTCATTACATGTTGCAGGAATTTCAGTTGTCTGATAAATAAATAATTGATAAAACATTAAGTAATCTAAAAATAAACAAATAATTTTACTTTTCATTTACTTTCATTAAAGTAAGATAATATCCTGTATACACATGTATGTGTGTATCTGTGTGTGTGTGCATATGTGTGCATATTTGTTGTTATTAACAGCTATGTTTATGTTATGATTATGATTGTAAATTTTTATGTATATGTTTTATAAAACCACTTCTTTTTTATGACATTTAATTAATTTCTCAACATGTATTAGTGTTGAGAGTTTTACATATTTATGTTAAAATTAAAGAGCATCTTTGCTCCGATATGTTCAAGGTTTACTTATAGATGGTAGGTTTACTTTGTACTTTTCTTCATTTTTTTCCACTTTACACTCACTCCTTAGCTTCTCTTTTTTTACTTTTCCTTTTTCCTTTCAATTGTAGTCATTTATTAGTTATTTATTTTTGGGTTACTTTTAGCGTTCTAGCCTTTTCTTGGGCTAAGAGAGTTGTATTTCTTTCTTTTTTACATAAATAATTGATATTAATGCTTAAAAGATAATTATTTTTATATATTTTCATTTGCATATTATTTTGTTCTATTATTTGGTTTGGAGGTATCTTAAGTATTAATTGTAATAGGTTAAGTTTATAATTAAATATTTATTTAATATTTGTTTGAATTTATGAGCATATGCTTGTATTTATATGCTTGCACATATGCACATGCAAACATTCATGCATGTATGTATATAGATATAGACATATACACATATAAACATGTGTACACAGGCACATGTACACTTGTGTCTGAGTTTTGTTATTAATAAACTAATGCTTAAATGATAAAGTTATTTTTTCTATTTTTAGGATATTAATTATAGTTATTGGGTTTATAAAGTGTTTTCTTTACTGTTTGAATATGTGTACACTAATGCATGCATGCTGCACACACACATATGTGTAATTTTTAAATAGTGTATATGTAGTAACTTAAATATTTGCTTATGTCATATCTTATTGTTTATCTAACTTTTCATTTTTATTTAATAATTAGTAATTTATTTTTTTTTGGGCCTTGGTGTTATATATTAAGGTATTAGTTATAGGGGGTTAGATTTGTTCATTTGTAGTTGTTCATGTACATGTGTGTGTGTGTGTATGTGTGTATGTATATATTTATATGTACATGCACACACACATATAGGTGTGTATATTTAATATTTGTTTATTTATTAATAATTTTTTTAAGTTTAAATTATATTTATTTCATTTATTTATTTATTTAAAGTTTATAATATATTATTTCATTTATTTGCTTATTTTTAATCAGTGCATAGATAGCAAAGTCAGTATTTATTTATATTTCTACATTTACACATTATTTCTTCTTTAAGAATTTATTTTGGTTTTTAAAAGTAATTATTGCTAATTTTTCCTCTAAGCATAGTTTATAATTTTTACTGTTAATACTGTGTGGGATTGCTCTTTTTATAGCTTCCCATTTGATTTTGGCTGGGATATTGTTTTATTTTTGGCTCCAAATGTATTTTTATTGGGTTGTATTGTTTGTGTATTTTTTTTTCTTTTAAGGGACATTTTGTGGTTATAATATCTTTCTTTTAAGGTTTTTTTTCTGTGGTGTCTATGTAAATTTTTGTCATCTGTATTAATGTTAATAGTTACAATAGCTTTGTCTATTATGTTATTGGTTAAATATTTATTGTTAAGTGGGGAATTTTCTTTGTTTCTGCCATTACATTTGATGTTGTTATTTTGCTGGGTATCATTGTTATTGCTGTTATAATTGTTATTGGTATTGTTGAATATATTTTAATTGTGTTTAGTTATTATTTTCTTCATGTAATTCATGTAGCTTTAACTAATTTTGATTGTATTTTATTTATAATTTTTGATAATTTGCTTTTTTTAGGGAAGTATTTTGAAGAATATTTTCCCTATTTTTTTATTGTATTGTTGAAACAAATTATGTTTCTTTTTCTGTTGTTTTTTGTTTGAATTGTTTTCATTTGTGTATTCTAGTTTGAATATCAACTGTTTCTTAGGGCTGATTCATATGTTTTTTTGTTTTCATTGAATATTTTTAAACTACTAGAATTTGTTGAAATTCTTTTATTTATAGATATAGGTATTTATTTGAACATGTTAGGGGGGATGCTGGAATTTTTGTTAATGTATATTGGGTTGTTATTTTGTTTTCTGTATAGTTTGTAAGTTACTTGATCTATCCTCAAATATGGGCAGTGTATATGTGGAGTTTTAGATCAAAACAATATAAGATACACTTGCCCCACTTGGAAAGGAAACTACAAGACCTCCTAGACAGGGTGGTAGAAGAAAGCAAGAACAAAAGGACTAATATCAACTGCAAGAAGACAGAAAGTATGGTCATCAGTAAAAAAAAAAAAAAAATGCAAGTTATGAACTGGAGATATAAACATCAAGCAAGTGCAGAATTTCATATATCTAGGAAGTGTTTTAACAGAAGATTGAAAACACAACACCAAGATCTGAAAATGCATTGGATTAGTGAAAGAGGTATTCCAAAAGGTAAGCAAAATGCTGAGAAACAAAAAAATATTTGTTAGAAACAAAGAAAAGACTTCTGAGTTGCTACCTAATATCCATCCTCTTATATGCCAGTGAATGCTGGACAATTTCCCCACAGATGAAGAGAAATCTGGAGGCAACAGAAATGTTGTTCTACAGAAGGAAAATGAAAATTCCATAGACAAAGTAAGTAAGCAACAAGGAAGTCTTAAAGAAAATGGCAACAGAAAGAGCCCTTCTACTCAGAATCAGAAAAAGATAGCTGAAATTCTTTGGATGCATAACAAGGAGGAAGAGCTTGGAAAACTTAACACACAGGGTATATCAAGGTAAGAGAGATAGGGGAAGGCAGGAAGTCATGTACCTGATGAGCTTGTGCAAATGGATGGCAGAATGGGTGCAGGGGCTTAACAAAAGGAGAAAATCTGCTAAGGGCCACACGAGATAGGAAGTTGTGGAGGGCTATGATTGCCTATCTCCTGAAGGAATGTGGCACATAGAAGAAGTATTTTACATTCTCAGGCAACATTTTCAGACATCTCACTTGAGTTTTTTATGCATAACACAATTCTGTTCAAAGTGCCTCTTACCATTGTGTACTACTCTTCTCCAGGATAAGCTAAGTTATCCTCAGTCATTTTGCATGATGTTGGCCCTCATCAGTGTATTTTTGATGCAAATCATACTACACAAAGCAAAGGTAAATATTAATAATTAAATGAACACTACCCAAACTCGATTAGAGACATTAGACCTATAATAATTTTATGGGATTTTATAATATAGACAGTCAGAATAATCAAATCACCCAGACACCACAATCAAATGCCAGAACATGCTTTCTTATTGACATGGCAGTTCCTTCAGACTGTAAAAAAATCTAGAAGTGAAAATCTGATAAATGTGGCATGAGGACATCAATAATCCATGTTCTGTGGATCTGATTGGAAAAGGTCCTTATAGACTCATTGAAGAAATACTAAAAATTGTACTCACAAGTACATGTCAAACCTTACAAAGGGCTTTATCTATGTAAAATGTGTATGATCATGTTGCTTCATTTTTTTTTTTTTTACAAAAATTTTCAGTGGAAAATGTCATTGTCACACCTTCAAAAATTAAAAAGATGGGTAGATGTAGCCAGGATTAAAGCATTACTTACCTTAAACATTTAACTGCTGTAAAATAAACAGCACATGGATGTAGTTTCAGTAAAGTATCAAAACCAGCAGATCAAAATCAAGAATCTAAAATTATGTTTGAGTTGAACCTATCTCTACCTATATAAGCAGAGGAGAATCAATATTTAAATAACAGTATAGCAACAGAGGAAAAGTAACCATATCAATGGACCAGAAATGACACTTCAACAGCAATGTAAAATTCTATTCACTTCTCTTGGACAAGGAATTTGACACAAGAATTAACAATTGATAATTGAATTTATTTAATTTATTTGTAAGTACGAGCTTTCAAATACAATCATGAAAAGCTTACAAGTTTGATTTATGATTGATGTTTGCCATTTCCATAAAGAACTAGTTCCTCTGACAGAGACTCATACTTTTTCTTTTATACAGCAAGAGTATTTTTCCTAATAAATAGTTATTATTGCTTGTTCTATAAATCCATCTTTGTGTTTATTCATATTTATGTAATTAGAAGCATCGCTACCTTAGAACTGATGAAACAAATCATAGCTATCATACCCTCTACATCATGATGGTATTTCTGACCTTAGATCTCTGGCTGGGACCTGGAAGGAAATAAGTGTTATGAATAATCAAGAGTGGTCCCTTTGAGAGAGCTATTTCTGTTTATTGAGACTATAAAAGGACACTATATGCGAACCTTGTATTCTCAGTTGAATAAAGCTTTCTTAAAGCCTACATCTCCATACTTTTGTCATTACAATGAGTATACAACAAAAATCAAAGGAAATAATAATAATAATAATAATTAAGAAATCTCAAAAATAGACCCAATGTTAATAATGACACTTGAAATAAAAGTAAACATTAAATATTTGAACATATTGAATGTTTTTAAAATAAATTTATCTTATGTTTGATTACATTTGGGTTCATTTTGAGATTGAATGATAATCACTATTGAAGAAATAGACCATTTTTATTTTTTTAGATGAGGCTATTTTTATCACTTTAAATGTTATTTTTAGTGGATACTCTTATTTAAGTAGATGTTCCATTTATTTATAAAACAATATATTTATTTATTTTCATCTACCGGCCTGAATGTTTGAGAAATTTTATTAAAGAAAAATTTATGTTCACTATCAGGATTTAAACTTGCATCCCTCTGGACAAGAGGTAGCTACCATTAGATTTGACCAACTGAACTACAAAGAACTAGCTGGTTAGACAAAGCTGAAATTGTACCTTTAAGCAAAACTTCTCTCATTATACATATCCCAAAATTTTTAATACCTGAACCATTTTGTATTCAAACATAAAGAAAGCAAATTATCTAAAGAAGGTAGATCACAGCAACCTGATAATTAAGGTAACCACAAAATTTGAGGAAGAAGAATATTCAGATGGTATCAAAACTATGAAAGGAGAAACAAGTGAAAAGTTAGTGAAAGTAGATGACACAAGAGAGCCTCTTTTGTAAAGGAGAAATAAGCATAAGTTTAAATATACAACTTATGTTAGAAATTTTGCTTTAATAGAAATATGCAATACAACAAAACATAGTTTAATGGAACTAAGTCAAATGATATATTCAGCTGAAAAAGAAGAAATGCAGTTCACTAAATAATAAACCAAGATTGAAATTAAACATTACAAAATATATAAAAATAATGAGAGCAGAAATACAATGTAAGAACTTCATAAAAATAATGAAATAAGATTGGTAAAGTTTACTGAGTTAAGAGAAAATATCAATTGCAGAGTAAAGAACATATGCCCCAATTGAAAGAAGAACTGAAAGAAAAAAATCCAAGCTAAACTATAATGTTGCCATAGGCTCGAGAAACATAAAAAATTTTAGACAAAGCATTGTATTTGAAAAAGTCACAAAGAAATTTTACAGAGCCATAGGAAGACAAACAATTATGATATAGAAAAAATTAATTGAAACAGAAACCTCCTGGAATAACTTATGGGGCAGATGACAAATGTCACAATGAAGATGCTAAATCATTAATAGATGTCTAGAATAATATAGCAAATATCCAAGGAAAGCAATGGAAAAAGAAATAAAACATTCCCTAACCAAGTCCCACAAGTGGAAATTTCAAACTTCTGGATTTCTCTGCTACGCTATTTAACAAAATGATGATGAAACTCTAAAAGCATAAGAATGGTTCTCCCAACGTGTCACATAATTGCTACAAAAAAATAATGACTCAGAAAATCTTATATTAATCCCTGATGCACCGTCTGTCCAGGAAATCCTAAAAATTAGAAAAATATCCTGTGAAGAACTTTGTTTATTTAATCTTTTCTCATTAATAGTTATCTTTTATTTAATTAAATGAGAACAACAAAAATCACATTCTTTGCTTGCCTTAGATCATTGTTTATAATTGGCATATGATTATAAAACAAATGCTGGTCAAAATAATTTTTTTAAATTAATAATAATTCTATTAATAAGGAAAAATATTATAACAAGAAAAACAATTCATATGTGTTTGAAAATATATATATATATATATATATATATATATATATTTTATATTGCAAAATAATTGAACTTTATATGTTGAATTTTTGAGAATAAAAATTAATTATTTCATTTAAAATTTCAACAATATTACAAAGGTGGAATTTGACCAAAATGAAATGAAAAACAGTAATTTTTATCTTTTTTTCTTTGGTTCACTTCCACTCTTCTTTACAATTTATTAATTAATTCTTTCTTTAATTCTTTTCTTTCACATTTTCTTTTACACTTTCATTCTTTCACACTTTCTTTTTTGTCACTTAATTTTTTTTTTCTTTCTTTACATCATATTAATCACCCTGTCCAAAAGTATTTAGTAATTAATGCTAATGTTCATTATGTTGTAGTTTTTTCTTGTGGATCTCTTGAATGCCTTCTTTCTTTCTTTCTTTCTTTCTTTCTTTCTTTCTTTCTTTCTTTATCTATTTATTTATTTATTTTGGTAATTCATGCTAATGTTCATATGTTATAGTCTTCTGTATCACTTAAATGTCTTCTTTCTTTCCATCTTTCTTTCTTATCATAATCACTCTGCCAAAAATAAATAATGATTATAATAATCATTCTGTCCAAAAGCCTTTGGTAATTTTATACCAAAATTCATGTTATAGTTTTCTGTATCACTTGAATGCCTTCTTTCTTTCTAACAATAATAATAATTATTCTGTCCAAATGTCTTTGGTAATTTATGCCAACTTTCATATGTCTTTTGTATCACTTGAATGTCTGTCTTTTTTTTATTCCATAGAAACAAATAGGATTGATGACAGACATTTCTTTCAACAGAATACATTTTTTTCTCAGAGGGATTAAAAGTCATTTCACACATAGTAGCAGAATAATTATAGATTTAATTTACTTATCCAATGTTTTAATTTATGTTCAGGTATACATTTCTGCACATGATATATCCATTAAGAAGCAGTACCTCTCGTATATTTGTGTGCATAAATGTTTATATCTGGTACATGTCCAAAACTAAATGGAATATCATTTTATTTAGAAAAAGAAAAGATTTTTTTTAATTATTTTTAAGTATCTACATTAAAAGAGAGAGAGAGAGAGAGAGAGAGAGAGAGAGAGAGAGAGAGAAGGGGGGGGACAGTTATAATTCAATTTATATATTCACATATAGACTATTTTTTTTAAAATCATTTCACCTCAATCAAGGTAATAATACCACTAGGACACAGGGGTTACAGGGAGTGAAAGAGAATGAGATGATTTTAATGAGGAGAGGACAATAAAAAAATATGGTTCAGGAAGATAGAAGATGACAATTGACATTGCATTTAAATTTTTGAAGATTGTAGGTGGCAAGAGAAGCAAGAAATCAAAAGGAAGTTCCACAGGTGAGAAAGGTAAGAAAAGAAAATTGGCAGTTGCTTTTAGCTAGTTCAACAGCAAAATGGTGAGACCTAGTTGCCAGTCTAGTAGCATGAATAAATTCATGGAATCTAGGCACCAGGGAAAAAAGGTTATCAGAACAGTTGCCATGAAAATATTTGCAGAATAGACACAGAGAGGCTACATCATATTGGTGAAAAAGTGACTGAAGTTGAGATGTTAGGTCAAGATCAATTACATTACAGACCCTTCTTTAAATTTTGTCAACAATCTCAAGATATACAGCAAGATCACCAAAACAGATATGACAGCAGTATTCAATGCATAGACAAATGGTAGATTTATAAATATGCAAGATAGATTCTGATGAGAAAAATCTTCTGGCGTGATATAGTGAACCAACTTTCTTGGCAGTAAATGTTGCAATTGATTCAATATAACTGTTTCTCTTCATGTTAGTAAAAAACATGAGCCCAAAAAGGCATAGAGTGCTTCTCATCTGGACTTTTGTATTAACCATGCTAATGGTAGGCAGAAAAAGTTCTCTATGGAGATTAAAAAGCAGTTTTATTTTGGGAACATTATTTCTTGACCCAGTTAACCACAGAATGGAGGTCTTTTCAAGAGCAGTTGCCAGGTTTACTTTATTGGGTCTTTTGGGCTTGCTACTAAGACAGGAGTAAATGGTTGTGTCATCTACTTGGGTGCTAATATTTTTCACATCTCTATCATCTTTTGCATTTTAAAATGACTTACAGTGGTGCATACCTGTATAAATTAATATGTTTCTTTTTATTGAAAGTAAATATAACATTAGAGAAAAGGAATACAATAAAAGTCATTGAGGAATTACATTATCATTCTTCTTCTATGTGCCACATCCCTTCAAGACATAGGCAAACATGGATCTACACTACTTCCTATCCCATGTTACCTTAGCAGTTTTTCTCCATTTGCTAAGGTCTCCTACCATTCTGCCATCCATTTACACAAGCTCATTAAGTACATGGCTCACTGCCTTACCATATCTCTCTTACCCTCAATATGTTCCATGAGGGTTATGTTTTTCAAGCCCTCCTTCCTCATTCCAAGGAATTTCAGTTATTTTTTTCCTGATTTTGAGTATAAGTGTTTTTTTCTGCTGCAATTTTCTTTAAGAATTCCTTGTTGCTTATTCACTCTGTCAATGGAATTTTCTGTATCCTTCTGTAGAATCACATTTCTGTTGCCTCTGTGACTCCTTGAGAGTGCTACCATTGAATATTATCCAAATATTAATCTATGCTCAGGCTTTTTCCCTATATCACCTTTCCTAACAGAATTACTACTCTCCCAAGCAGACATTCACAACTATATCAAGAAATCAAAAGAAAATGGTTGACTCCATCAACACAACAATAAAAACAATATTTCTACATGTGACAGTACTTGATGTAATTTTCTGTTGACAATAGGAATACAATAGTGTTTTCTAAATTCTTCCAGTTGCGAAGGACATTTTGTTTTGTTGTTAATAGTTACTTTGTTTTAATAAATTCATTCATTTTTTCCTTGAAAAAGTCCACACTGGACAAAACAGATCAGCTAATAATACAGTTTTCTGTTGTCTTTTACCTTTATAAATATTGTCATTTTCTACAGGTTAACTCTGAGAAATTTTTCATTGTTTAATATGTATAAGAGCTGCAAAAGATAAGAAATTGTGGAGAGCCATGACCACTCCTGAAGAGATGTGACACATGAAATATAAATTATCATTAGAAAGCCAACAAATTTGAATATAATTTCTTTTTTGCAAATGTGTACATTTTTTTTCAAAATATTTACTATTTCAATATCTTATTTTGACATTCACTGTAAGGTTTAACCATTGTGAAGGTCTCTTTTCATTTATCTATCAAACCATAACAAACATGAGCACACCCACACTGAATGAAATGAGTTGCTTTTCCTTTCCTCTACTATGCTAACATGCATGTTAATATTTGCAAATGAAAGATTAATAATAACTTACATTACTCTTGACTGTTACAGTAAAATACATACACTGGAAATAGCTATTGAAATTACCAGTAGCCATATTTGTGTATATTGATGTGACATAGAATTTACTTACCTATTCAAATATAAACAATAAATACCTATCCCAAAACCAACTAAATCATTATAGACTCAAATATAAACATGCTGGGTAACATTAGCAATGATAACAAATGAAGAATTAAAAATAAATTACATTACTCCTGACTATTACAATGCAAAACTATAAGTAATTTTTTAACCAAGCTATGTAATTAGCAGTTTGCAGTAATATATTTTTTGTTATTCTTGTTTTTTGTCATGAAATACTTTTCAATATGTCTGTTTTTATTGCTCTAATAAAATTTTGCAGCCCTGAAAACATAATCTAGTAACAGTAAAACAGACTAAAAATGTAATGTTACCAAGAGAAATATCAACAGATGATTTTATCTACTAACAACTTTTAGTCAAAAGATATACTATAATAAATGCTTATATAATACACAAAAAGAATACAATAAAATTTTAATCCGATTGTTTATAAATTTATTCACATTCCAAGGAAAACGTAGTAGCTTATATAAAAAAACATAGTAGTTTATATAAAAAACATAGTAGTTTATATAAAAACATAGTAGTTCATATAAAAGTATGGTAGTTTATATAAAAAAAACATAATAGTTTACATAAAAACAGTAGTTTATAAAAAACATAGTAGTTAATATAAAAACATAATAGTTTATATAAAAAACTTAGTAGTTTATGTAAAAACATAGTAGTTTATATAAGAAAAACATAGTTGCTTATATAAAAAACATAGTAGTTTATCTAAAAACAGTAGTTTATATAAAAAACATAGTAGTTTATATAAGAAAAACATAGTAGTATATATAAAAACATAGTAGTTTATATAAAAAAAAAACTTAGTAGTTTATGTAAAAACATAGTAGTTTATATAAAAAAAATAGTAGTTTATATGAAAACCAATACCTACATGGAACTGTCTACTGAAATTATCAACAACCATATCTGTGTATATTGGTGGAAACTAGAAAATGCAAACTGCATCTCTTATAGGAGGGCAAGAGGCCCTCACTATAAAAGGGATCGCCTACAAAGTAAATGCTTATAAACCCAAATATGAATGACTTATATTTATCTATACCTAAACCAAATAATTACTTATAAAATCAAATATTCCTTTCTTATGTGTCATGCATGATGCATGCTTAGGCAATCAAGTCTCTTTCTGACTTGGTAGAAAAATTCTTGAAGTAGGCTGCCATTACTTTCAGCAGTAGACTGTTTGCCAACCAAGGCTCTAGAATGCAGTCTATCCTTCTATTTAACCCATAGCTAGGAGAAGAGATAGATTTATGCCTTTCCCAAGAGTATCTGTGTGCAAGTGAATCTAAGGAACTAGATTGGAATTCAAACACAGCTCTTCGATTTCTTATTTGAGTTATTATCCATTACAACCACACACATCCAAGCTTACTGCATCTGGTATTGCCAACTAGCTACTGACCAGGCTCAACTTCAGTAATCAAATGAGAACAGGTGTTTCAATGTAATATGACTGTAAGTTAGACTTAAATATAAATTACCAATATTTACTATTGCTGAACCAAGTAAATGTATATTAAATTCAAATATAAATATAAATTTCCACTTCATATCAGCAGAAAACGTTAACCCAAGAAATCACTGGTTGGTAACTGAATGAAAAAATGTAAAACATTTCATAAATCAATTAATTGTAATTTTTCAGACTAAAAAATATTTATATATATATATAAATAAATATATGTGAAAAGTGTATATAAATATAAATAAATATATATATGTATAATTATTTATATATTATATGCGTTGTACTTATTAGAAAGCGCTCAATATCAGAGATAGAGCTAACGTATTTGGTTGGATAGATGTGAGTTTGTGATGCTGGGTTTCACGCTTTAGCGATCGTCAGACAAACTGATTAATGTTTTTAAAATTTGGGTTTATGTAGATTGCGTGTATTGGTATTATTGTGGAAGTGGTGGGGGAAATTCGTCGTTTTGTCATTCATCGTACTAACGCAAACATCGATGTATGCAGACACATATACATACTTGGTCATCCGTCGGGACTCATACATATATATAAACATATGTAGACAGTTTCGGCTATGACACATGTATGTATACGGGTGGTGTTATGTCTATACATACGCATTTGTATGTTGAAATGTTGAAATTTTAACATTGGAAGTGTGGCGGAAATAAATATATATATATATATATATATATATATATATATATATATATATATATATATATATATAAAAAAAGGCTTAAACACTAATATTCTATGGTCATAATTTATTATTTAATTATGACCATGGTCATAATTTATTATTTAATCCTTATATCCTTACTCTGTCCTGGACATTGAGTTCTACCTGGATTCTGTCCTCTTGGAAATTTTCATACAAAATATATATGTATGTGTATGCATGTATGTATATATATTTATATATTTTGCATATATATGTGTATATTTACCACTAATATATATATATATATATATATATATATATATATATATATATTATTATTTTAGGATATTACATTGCAAACATTCTCAATCTCTACACAATTGCAGTTGTGTTTTGATGAGTATCAACGCATTTCATCAGACAACTGATGAGTGAACGATTTATTCAGAGTTAAAAGTAAAATACAGCCTCTTTTTATGAAAAAAAGAAAAAACAGAACAGATGGAGGGTGGATTTAAGATTTGTGGGTTTTACTCAAATCAACCAATCAAATATGACATCTTGAATTTAAACTAAGGGAAGAAGCAAAAATTAAGAAATTATTTTCTATAAATGTGTCATGACCCATAGATATGAAATCCATGGCCACAACAGATGTTAAACAGGATGTGATGCAAATGGATACATAATATACATTAGACAATGTTATTTCGTAAGAGAAATTAAGTGGTAATCTAACAAAATGCTAGACAAGATATATGCTTCATGAGTTTCCTATAAAAAACATTTATATAGTTGATAAATAAATAGCTTCTTAAGAAAACAGTAAATACTTTAAAAGTATAGACTTGATAAATTAATATGCAACTGTTGACTAAAGATTCATTATATAAAATGTTAATAACTAATCAAAGCAAAATGTCAAAATACCAGCCAAATACCAATACAGGAGATTACTACCAGGAGATTAATACAAAATTATATATATATATATATATATATATATATATATATATATATATATAGTGCAGTGAGGCATAAATCCTTATTTATCATTAAGAAATTTGGTCCGGCTGTTAATATTTCGATCCCTCACATGGTACGACATCATAGAACTGCATCATGCATTTATGACATGAGTCTGCTATTTTGCAACCAGTATTATTGCATAGCAATCTTCTATGTCAATGTAACAGAATATCATCTTTGATGGAGAATATCTTTGTTTAAATATCTATATTTGAGCTGAAAGCATATTTCAAGGAACAACTTAAAAAAAAATATTTACAATTTTGATCTTTAATTCCAGCCAAAATTAAAGCAACAATATGAAGATAAGAATAAGCCAGGATCAAACACAATAGACATTAATTATCTCTTATGTCTAACAAATATATATATATATATTTAATTACTTATAAGGGGAAAGACAAAAATATAAATACCATATAAAATTAGACACAAAAGAAAATTAGATGTAGTGACACTTAAACCATATATAACTGGAGAGTGATGTGCTCGGATGTGCAACATAGGCAATTATATTCAGCTTTTTGCTTTTGATTTTAAATATCCCACACTGTAATAATGATAGTTTTATAAGAAATGTGATGTACTCTATGAAGTTGGATATGATTATATACCTTGGAAGACAAAGAAATTACTGCACACCCAAAGCAACCACATTCAGTTTCCTATTAGATTCTTTTTGTTATTCTATTGCTATTGGTTTTAAACATCCCACGCACAAATAGCAATAGTTTTCTTAAGAATGTGAATTAAGAATTAAAAATTATATAAAAAGACAAATATTACTAAGTGATACAAGCACCAAGAAATTGTGGAGAGCCATGACCACTGAAAACCAGAAGAGACATGACACATAAAAGTAGAAAAAGAATGTGCTTGTGTAAATGGTTGTTAGAACAGAAATTAAAAATTATATAAAAAGGCAAATATTACTAAGTGATACAAGTGCCAAGAAATTGTGGAGAGCCATGACCACGGAAAACCAGAAGAGACATGAATCATAGATGTAGAAAAAGAATGAGCTTGTGTAAATGGTTGTTAGAACAGGAATTAAAAATTATATAAAAAGACAAATATTACTAAGTGATACAAGTGCCAAGAAATTGTGGAGAGCCATGAACACTCAAAGCTTGAAGAGACATAAGACATGGCAGCAGAAATAGAATGAGTTTATGCAAATGGTTGGTAGAACAGGGATTAGAAGATATATCAAATATACAAACATTATTAATTACTACAAAGGCAAAGAAATTGTGAATAGTCATGACCACTCAAAACCTGAAGAGACATGATACATAGAAGTAGAAATAGAATGGTTTTGTGAACTCACACATAATTATAAATCATGGAAGACAAGGAAATTACTGCACACCCAAGGCAACCTCATTCAACTTCCTATTAGATCTTTTTTGTCATTCTATTGTTGTTGGTTTTAAATATCCCACACTCTAATAGCAGTAGTTTTCTTCAAAATGTGAAGTGCTCTATGAATTAGGCATAATTATAAATCATGGAAGTCAAATAAATTACTGCACACACAAGTCAACCTCATTCAACTTCCTCTTAGTTCCTTTTTGTCATTCTCTTGCTGCTGGTTTTAACTTACACTGTAATGGTGAGAGTGTTGTTAAGAAATGTGATGTCTCTTCATGTTTTGAGTGGTTATGGCTTTTCACCCTGTCTTGGCATTTATAGTTATTAGTAACGTTTGTATTTTTCATACATCTTCTACTCCCTGTTCTACCAAACATTTACACAGGATCATTCTATTTCTGCTTCTATGCATCATGTCTCATGTTTTGAATGGTCATGGCTATTCACTATGTCTTGGCCTTTGTAGTGATTAGTAAAGTTTGTATTTTTGATATAACTTCTCATCCCACTTCTACCTAATATTTACACAAACTCATTCTATTTCTTCTTCTATGTATCATGTCTCTTCAGATTTTGAGTGATCATGGCTATTCACAATTTCATGTATTTTGTAGTGATTAGCATGGCTTGTATTTTTTATATATATTCTAGTATCTGTTCTACCAAACATTTACACACAGTCATTCAATTTCTATTTTTATGTATCATGTCTCTTCAGTTTTTTAATACACATGTCTCTTTTTAATGTATTGGCCTTTGTAGTGATTAATAAAATTTGTCTTTTTGATATATCTGCTATTTCCTGTTCTTCCAACCATTTATACAATCTTATTGTATTTCTACTTCTGTGTGTTATGTCTCATCAGATATTGAGTGGTCATGGCTATTCACAAATTCTTGGTGAAGTGATTATTAAAGTTTCTGTTTATGATATATCTTCTAATCCCTGTTCTACCAAATACATACAAAAAACCATTCTATTTCTACTTCTAGGAATCATGTCTTGTCAGGTTTTGAGTGGTCATGACTATTCACAATTTCTTTGCCTTTGTAGTAATTAATAATGTTTGTATATTTGATATATCTTCTAATCCCTGTTCTACCAACCATTTGCATGAACTCATTCTATTTCTGCTGCCATGTCTTAAGTCTCTTCAAGCTTTGAGTGTTCATGGCTCTCCACAATTTCTTGGCACTTGTATCCCTTAGTAATATTTGTCTTTTTATATAATTTTTAATTCCAGTTCTAACAACCATTTACACAAGCTCATTCTTTTTCTACTTCTATGTGTCATGTCTCTTCTGGTTTTCAGTGGTCATGGCTCTCCACAATTTCAAGGCGCTTGTATCACTTAGTAATATTTGTCTTTTTATATAATTTTTAATTCCTGTTCTA
The DNA here is from genome assembly GCA_903632075.3 of Acanthosepion pharaonis. Lineage (NCBI taxonomy): Eukaryota > Metazoa > Mollusca > Cephalopoda > Sepiida > Sepiidae > Acanthosepion > Acanthosepion pharaonis. Next base: position 329,717 of record CAHIKZ030000357.1, on the reverse strand, counting down.
ACAACCATTTACACAAGCTCATTCTTTTTCTACATCTATGATTCATGTCTCTTCTGGTTTTCAGTGGTCATGGCTCTCCACAATTTCTTGGCGCTTGTATCACTTAGTAATATTTGTCTTTTTATATAATTTTTAATTCCAGTTCTAACAACCATTTACACAAGCTCATTCTTTTTCTACATCTATGATTCATGTCTCATCTGGTTTTCAGTGGTCATGGCTCTCCACAATTTCTTGGTGCTTGTATCACTTAGTAATATTTGTCTTTTTATATAATTTTTAATTCCTGTTCTAACAACCATTTACACAAGCTCATTCTTTTTCTACATCTATGATTCATGTCTCATCTGGTTTTCAGTGGTCATGGCTCTCCACAATTTCTTGGTGCTTGTATCACTTAGTAATATTTGTCTTTTATATAATTTTTAATTCCTGTTCTAACAACCATTTACACAAGCTCATTCTTTTCTACATCTATGATTCATGTCTCATCTGGTTTTCAGTGGTCATGGCTCTCCACAATTTCTTGGTGCTTGTATCACTTAGTAATATTTGTCTTTTTATATAATTTTAATTCCTGTTCTAACAACCATTTACACAAGCTCATTCTTTTTCTACATCTATGATTCATGTCTCATCTGGTTTTCAGTGGTCATGGCTCTCCACAATTTCTTGGTGCTTGTATCACTTAGTAATATTTGTCTTTTTATATAATTTTTAATTCCTGTTCTAACAACCATTTACACAAGCTTATTCTTTTTCTACTTCTATGTGTCATGTCTCTTCTGGTTTTCAGTGGTCATGGCTCTCCACAATTTCTTGGCACTTGTATCACTTAGTAATATTTGTCTTTTTATATAATTTTTAATTCCTGTTCTAACAACCATTTACACAAGCTCATTCTTTTTCTACTTCTATGTGTCATGTCTCTTCTGGTTTTCAGTGGTCATGGCTCTCCACAATTTCTTGGCGCTTGTATCACTTAGTAATATTTGTCTTTTTATATAATTTTTAATTCCTGTTCTAACAACCATTTACACAAGCTCATTCTTTTTTTTACTTCTATGTGTTATGTCTCTTCTGGTTTTCAGTGGTCATGGCTCTCCACAATTTCTTGGCGCTTGTATCACTTAGTAATATTTGTCTTTTTTATATAATTTTTAATTCCTGTTCTAACAACCATTTACACAAGCTCATTCTTTTCTACTTCTGTGTGTCATGTCTCTTCTGGTTTCAGTGGTCATGGCTCTCCACAATTTCTTGGCGCTTGTATCATTAGTAATATTTGTCTTTTTATAATTTTTTTAATTCCAGTTCTAACAACCATTTACACAAGCTCATTCTTTTTCTACTTTTTATGTGTCATGTCTCTTCTGGTTTTCAGTGGTCATGGCTCTCCACAATTTCTTGGCGCTTGTATCACTTAGTAATATTTGTCTTTTTTATATAATTTTTAATTCCTGTTCTAACAACCATTTACACAAGCTCATTCTTTTTCTACTTCTATGTGTCATGTCTCTTCTGGTTTTCAGTGGTCATGGCTCTCCACAATTTCTTGGCGCTTGTATCACTTAGTAATATTTGTCTTTTTATATAATTTTTAATTCCTGTTCTAACAACCATTTACACAAGCTCATTCTTTTTCTACATCTATTATTCATGTCTCATCTGGTTTTCAGTGGTCATGGCTCTCCACAATTTCTTGGCGCTTGTATCACTTAGTAATATTTGTCTTTTTATATAATTTTTAATTCCTGTTCTAACAACCATTTACACAAGGTCATTCTTTTTCTACTTCTATGTGTCATGTCTCTTCTGGTTTTCAGTGGTCATGGCTCTCCACAATTTCAAGGCGCTTGTATCACTTAGTAATATTTGTCTTTTTATATAATTTTTAATTCCTGTTCTAACAACCATTTACACAAGCTCATTCTTTTTCTACATCTATTATTCATGTCTCATCTGGTTTTCAGTGGTCATAGCTCTCCACAATTTCTTGGCGCTTGTATCACTTAGTAATATTTGTCTTTTTATATAATTTTTAATTCCTGTTCTAACAACCATTTACACAAGCTCATTCTTTTTCTACTTCTATGTGTCATGTCTCTTCTGGTTTTCAGTGGTCATGGCTCTCCACAATTTCAAGGCGCTTGTATCACTTAGTAATATTTGTCTTTTTATATAATTTTTAATTCCTGTTCTAACAACCATTTACACAAGCTCATTCTTTTTCTACATCTATGATTCATGTCTCATCTGGTTTTCAGTGGTCATGGCTCTCCACAATTTCTTGGTGCTTGTATCACTTAGTAATATTTGTCTTTTTATATAATTTTTAATTCCTGTTCTAACAACCATTTACACAAGCTCATTCTTTTCTACATCTATGATTCATGTCTCATCTGGTTTTCAGTGGTCATGGCTCTCCACAATTTCTTGGTGCTTGTATCACTTAGTAATATTTGTCTTTTATATAATTTTTAATTCCTGTTCTAACAACCATTTACACAAGCTCATTCTTTTCTACATCTATGATTCATGTCTCATCTGGTTTTCAGTAGTCATGGCTCTCCACAATTTCTTGGTGCTTGTATCACTTAGTAATATTTTGTCTTTTATATAATTTTTAATTCCTGTTCTAACAACCATTTACACAAGCTCATTCTTTTCTACATCTATGATTCATGTCTCATCTGGTTTTCAGTGGTCATGGCTCTCCACAATTTTTTTGGTGCTTGTATCACTTAGTAATATTTGTCTTTTATATAATTTTTAATTCCTGTTCTAACAACCATTTACACAAGCTCATTCTTTTTCTACATCTATGATTCATGTCTCATCTGGTTTTCAGTGGTCATGGCTCTCCACAATTTCTTGGTGCTTGTATCACTTAGTAATATTTGTCTTTTTATATAATTTTTAATTCCTGTTCTAACAACCATTTACACAAGCTCATTCTTTTTCTACAACTATGATACATGTCTCATCTGGTTTTCAGTGGTCATGGCTCTCCACAATTTCTTGGCGCTTGTATCACTTAGTAATATTTGTCTTTTTATATAATTTTTAATTCCTGTTCTAACAACCATTTACACAATCTCATTCTTTTTCTACATCTATGTGTCATGTCTCATCTGGTTTTCAGTGGTCATGGCTCTCCACAATTTCTTGGTGCTTGTATCACTTAGTAATATTTGTCTTTTTATATAATTTTTAATTCCTGTTCTAACAACTATTTACACAAGCTCATTCTTTTTCTACTTCTATGTGTCATGTCTCATCTGGTTTTTAGTGGTCATGGCTCTCCACAATTTTTTGGCGCTTGTATCACTTAGTAATATTTGTCTTTTTATATAATTTTTAATTCCTGTTCTAACAACAATTTACACAAGCTCATTCTTTTTCTACTTCTATGTGTCATGTCTCTTCTGGTTTTCAGTGGTCATGGCTCTCCACAATTTCTTGGCGCTTGTATCACTTAATAATATTTGTCTTTTATATAATTTTAATTCCTGTTCTAACAACCATTTACACAAGCTCATTCTTTTTCTACTTCTATGTGTCATGTCTCTTCTGGTTTTTCAGTGGTCATGGCTCTCCACAATTTCTTGGCGCTTGTATCACTTAGTAATATTTGTCTTTTATATAATTTTTAATTCCTGTTCTAACAACCATTTACACAAGCTCATTCTTTTTCTACTTCTATGTGTCATGTCTCTTCTGGTTTTCAGTGGTCATGGCTCTCCACAATTTCTTGGCGCTTGTATCACTTAAATATTTGTCTTTTATATAATTTTTAATTCCTGTTCTAACAACCATTTACACAAGCTCATTCTTTTTCTACTTCTATGTGTCATGTCTCTTCTGGTTTTCAGTGGTCATGGCTCTCCACAATTTCTTGGCGTTTGTATCACTTAGTAATATTTGTCTTTTTATATAATTTTTAATTCCTGTTCTAACAACCATTTACACAAGCTCATTCTTTTTCTACTTCTATGTGTCATGTCTCTTCTGGTTTTCAGTGGTCATGGCTCTCCACAATTTCTTGGCGTTTGTATCACTTAGTAATATTTGTCTTTTTATATAATTTTTAATTCCTGTTCTAACAACCATTTACACAAGCTTATTCTTTTTCTACTTCTATGTGTCATGTCTCTTCTGGTTTTCAGTGGTCATGGCTCTCCACAATTTCTTGGCGCTTGTATCACTTAGTAATATTTGTCTTTTTATATAATTTTTAATTCCTGTTCTAACAACCATTTACACAAGCTCATTCTTTTTCTACTTCTATGTGTCATGTCTCTTCTGGTTTTCAGTGGTCATGGCTCTCCACAATTTCTTGGTGCTTGTATCACTTAGTAATATTTGTCGTTTTATATAATTTTTAATTCCTGTTCTAACAACTATTTACACAAGCTCATTCTTTTTCTACTTTTATGTGTCATGTCTCTTCTGGTTTTCAGTGGTCATGGCTCTCCACAATTTCTTGGCGCTTGTATCACTTAGTAATATTTGTCTTTTTATATAATTTTTAATTCCTGTTCTAACAACCATTTACACAAGCTCATTCTTTTTCTACTTCTATGTGTCATGTCTCTTCTGGTTTTCAGTGGTCATGGCTCTCCACAATTTCAAGGCGCTTGTATCACTTAGTAATATTTGTCTTTTTATATAATTTTTAATTCCTGTTCTAACAACCATTTACACAAGCTCATTCTTTTTCTTCTTCTATGTGTCATGTCTCTTCTGGTTTTCAGTGGTCATGGCTCTCCACAATTTCTTGGCGCTTGTATCACTTAGTAATATTTGTCTTTTTATATAATTTTTAATTCCTGTTCTAACAACCATTTACACAAGCTCATTCTTTTTCTACTTCTATGTGTCATGTCTCTTCTGGTTTTCAGTGGTCATGGCTCTCCACAATTTCTTGGCGCTTGTATCACTTAGTAATATTTGTCTTTTATATAATTTTTAATTTTTGTTCTAACAACCATTTACACAAGCTCATTCTTTTTCTACTTCTATGTGTCATGTCTCTTCTGGTTTTCAGTGGTCATGGCTCTCCACAATTTCTTGGTGCTTGTATCACTTAGTAATATTTGTCTTTTTATATAATTTTTAATTCCTGTTCTAACAACCATTTACACAAGCTCATTCTTTTTCTACTTCTATGTGTCATGTCTCTTCTGGTTTTCAGTGGTCATGGCTCTCCACAATTTCTTGGCGTTTGTATCACTTAGTAATATTTGTCTTTTTATATAATTTTTAATTCCTGTTCTAACAACCATTTACACAAGCTCATTCTTTTTTTCTACTTCTATGTGTCATGTCTCTTCTGGTTTTTCAGTGGTCATGGCTCTCCACAATTTCTTGGCGCTTGTATCACTTAGTAATATTTGTCTATTATATAATTTTTAATTCCTGTTCTAACAACCATTTACACAAGCTCATTCTTTTTCTACTTCTATGTGTCATGTCTCATCTGGTTTTCAGTGGTCATGGCTCTCCACAATTTCTTGGTGCTTGTATCACTTAGTAATATTTGTCTTTTTATATAATTTTTAATTCCTGTTCTAACAACTATTTACACAAGCTCATTCTTTTTTTACTTTTTATGTGTCATGTCTCTTCTGGTTTTCAGTGGTCATGGCTCTCCAGAATTTCTTGGCGCTTGTATCACTTTAGTAATATTTGTCTTTTTATATAATTTTAATTCCTGTTCTAACAACCATTTACACAAGCTCATTCTTTTTCTACTTCTATGTGTCATGTCTCTTCTGGTTTTCAGTGGTCATGGCTCTCCACAATTTCAAGGCACTTGTATCACTTAGTAATATTTGTCTTTTTATATAATTTTTAATTCCTGTTCTAACAACCATTTACACAAGCTCATTCTTTTTCTACATCTATGATTCATGTCTCTTCTGGTTTTCAGTGGTCATGGCTCTTCACAATTTCTTGGCGCTTGTATCACTTAGTAATATTTGTCTTTTTATATAATTTTTAATTCCAGTTCTAACAACCATTTACACAAGCTCATTCTTTTTCTACATCTATGATTCATGTCTCATCTGGTTTCAGTGGTCATGGCTCTCCACAATTTCTTGGTGCTTGTATCACTTAGTAATATTTGTCTTTTTTATATAATTTTTAATTCCTGTTCTAACAACCATTTACACAAGCTCATTCTTTTTCTACATCTATGATTCATGTCTCATCTGGTTTTCAGTGGTCATGGCTCTCCCACAATTTCTTGGTGCTTGTATCACTTAGTAATATTTGTCTTTTTGTATTTTTAATTCTTTTTAATTCCTGTTCTAACAACCATTTACAAAATTCCATTCTTTTCTACATCTATGATTCATGTCTCATCTGGTTTTCAGTGGTCATGGCTCTCCACAATTTCTTGGTGCTTGTATCATTAGTAATATTTGTCTTTTATATAATTTTTAATTCCTGTTCTAACAACTATTTACACAAGCTCATTCTTTTTCTACTTTTTTATGTGTCATGTCTCTTCTGGTTTTCAGTGGTCATGGCTCTCCACAATTTCTTGGCGCTTGTATCACTTAGTAATATTTGTCTTTTTTATATAATTTTTAATTCCTGTTCTAACAACCATTTACACAAGCTCATTCTTTTCTTCTTCTATGTGTCATGTCTCTTCTGGTTTTCAGTGGTCATGGCTCTTCCACAATTTCAAAGGCGCTTGTATCACTTAGTAATATTTGTCTTTTATATAATTTTAATTCCTGTTCTAACAACCATTTACACAAGCTCATTCTTTTCTTCTTCTATGTGTCATGTCTCTTCTGGTTTTCAGTGGTCATGGCTCTCCACAATTTCTTGGCGCTTGTATCACTTAGTAATATTTGTCTTTTATATAATTTTTAATTCCTGTTCTAACAACCATTTTTCTACAAGCTCATTCTTTTCTACTTCTATGTGTCATGTCTCTTCTGGTTTTCAGTGGTCATGGCTCTCCACAATTTCTTGGTGCTTGTATCACTTAGTAATATTTGTCTTTTTTTTATATAATTTTTAATTCCTGTTCTAACAACCATTTACACAAGCTCATTCTTTTCTACTTCTATGTGATTCATGTCTCTTCTGGTTTTCAGTGGTCATGGCTCTCCACAATTTCTTGGCGCTTGTATCACTTAGTAATATTTGTCTTTTATATAATTTTTAATTCCTGTTCTAACAACCATTTACACAAGCTCATTCTTTTCTACATCTATGATTCATGTCTCATCTGGTTTTCAGTGGTCATGGCTCTCCACAATTTCTTGGCGCTTGTATCAATTTAGTAATATTTGTCTTTTATATAATTTTTAATTCCTGTTCTAACAACCATTTACACAAGCTCATTCTTTTTTCTACATCTATTATTCATGTCTCATCTGGTTTTCAGTGGTCATGGCTCTCCACAATTTCTTGGCACTTGTATCACTTAGTAATATTTGTCTTTTATATAATTTTTAATTCCTGTTCTAACAACCATTTACACAAGCACATTCTTTTCTACATCTATGATTCATGTCTCATCTGGTTTTCAGTGGTCATGGCTCTCCACAATTTCTTGGCACTTGTATCATGTATTTGTCTTTTATATAATTTTAATTCCTGTTCTAACAACTATTTACACAAGCTTTCTTTTTCTACTTTTTTGTGTCATGTTCCTGGTTTCTGGTCATGGCTCTCCATTTCTTGGCGTCTGTATCACAGTAATATTTGTCTTTTTATATTTTTTTTTCTAACAACCATTTACACAAGATTCTTTTCTATCTATCTTCATCTCTGGTTTTCAGTGGTCATAGCTCTCCACAATTTCTTGGCGCTTGTATCACTTAGTAATATTTGTCTTTTTTTTATATAATTTTTAATTCCTGTTCTAACAACCATTTACACAAGCTCATTCTTTTTCTACTTCTATGTGTCATGTCTCTTCTGGTTTTCAGTGGTCATGGCTCTCCACAATTTCTTGGTGCTTGTATCACTTAGTAATATTTGTCTTTTTATATAATTTTTAATTCCTGTTCTAACAACCATTTACACAAGCTCATTCTTTTTATACTTCTATGTATGTCTCTTTTTAGGTTTCAAGTGTTAATGCCTCAACACAATTTCTTGGCCTTTGTAGCTCTTTGTAAATTATATTTTTTCACTATATCTTCTAATTCCTGTTCAATGAGCCATTTACACAAGCATTTTGTCCTTTGTCACACTTAGTAAATTTTGTCTTTTTGATGTATCTTCTAATCTCTTTTCTACCATCCATTTACACAATCTCATTCTATTTTTACTTCTATGTTTCATGTCTCTTTAGTTTTTGAATGATCATGGATCTGGACAATTTCTTGTCCTATGTAATGATAAGTGAATCTTTTTAATATATCTTCTAACCCCTATTCTACCAACTATTTGCACCAGCTTTTTAGGTAATATGCTGCTTTCCTCTGTTCCCCTTGATTTTAATATGTTCTGTGAGTGTCATGTCTTCTAATCCTTCTTTCCATGTTTTGTGCCCTAGAAATTTCATCTATCTTTTTCTGAGTCTACTTAAAAGTGTCCTTTTTATTTCCCTTTTATCTAAAACTTCTCTTTTGTCCATGATATTCTCAGCATCCTTCTGTTGAATCACGTTTCTGTTGCCTGATGTCTCTTCTCAATCTCGGAGTGCACAGTCAAACATTCACTACAATATAGGGGGACTGATATTTAAGCATTCTTTTCTTTATTTCTAATGGAATTTGTCTGTTAAAACACTTGCTAGATATTTAAATTTTTGCACTTGTTTAATTTTGGTATTTTGAAATTAATAACAACCAGTCTAGATTGAAAAGTCCTGCTAAAGAAAAATTCTGTATTCCTTTTTTTTTATTAGCCAAAATTTGCTATTTATGGATTGACCAGTGAAACCAGCCTCAAAATACATCTGCTTATATCTTCTGGTGTATCCCCACTGTTGTAGATTTCATTTATTATTTCTGTAATCTTGCATATGCCAAAATCATCTAAGGTTGTTGACATCTCTGTTACAGTTCTGTCTGGCCCAGCCACCTTGTTTCTGTTTAATTTCATCAGTGCAGCTTCTGCCTTGATTTTTAGAATTTCAGGCTCATTCATAATTCTGTGTATTATTGCTTGTTCTCTTTTGTTGTTGAAGAGTTTTCCAATATATTTGTTCCAGCATTGAAGAAATTTTCTTTCTCTAATATGAACATTTCGTCCTTGGATTTTATGCAGCCTGTTGATGTGTATGTCTTCTATCCTTTTAGTTCTCTTATTTGTTTATGCATATCTCCTTTGCCTGTGGTACTCAACCTCTCTATTTCTGCACATTTTTGTTTAGCCACTCTTCTTTGGCCTGCCTGTATTTGGTTATTATTTCGCTGAGTAGTGTTTTGTATTCTGTTCCATATCATGGCAAAGTTTTCTGTCTCCTTTGCATCATGTCAAGAATCTCATCTGTGATCTATTCGTTTTTTTTTGTCTTTGTCCATTCTCTTTTGGGATGATATTGTTTGCTGATGTCACTATATCTTCTCTTTGTATGTCCCATTTTGAGTTTCCATTTCCATTTTCTCCTTTATATCTTCTTTTCACACTCTCCATATATTTTTCCTTCAGATTCAGGTCTCTCAGGAGTTTGTTGTATTGCAATTTAGGTGCTGTGTTCAACTTCTTCAGTTTCTGTAATCTCACTCTTAGTAACAGAGAAATGGTCGCTTCTGCAGTTGGCACTTGGCTAGGTTTTGTCATGAGCCATTGCATTCTTGAATCTTTTGTCGATAGTTATGTAGTCAATTTGGTTTTTAATTTCCCCTCCTGGGCTTCTCTATGTCTATAATCATTTTGGATGTTCTTGAAACCATGTGTTGTCTGTGCACCATTGGACCCATTTTCCTCTACATTCATTGCAGATTCCTAGTTCGAATTTGCTAGCTATCTCCCCTGCCCTCTCCCTGCCAATTTTGGTGTTCAGGTCTCCTATGATAATTATGACTTCTTGTGATTTGCCATGTACCTTGGCATTGTCTAATATGGAGTAGAAAAATTCGATTTCTTCTTCCTTAATTTGTTCTGTCAATGTATACATTATTATGATAGCTATGTTTAAAGACTTTCCCTTCAGTTTGACTACCAGAATTCTTTCAGATAATTGATTGTATTCCAGAATGCATTTCTTGAATTCTTTATCTAGTATCAATCCTACTCCTTTATCGTTTTTCTCTCTGCCTGTATATATAATCCTGTGATTGTCACTGACAAAATCTCCTTTGTTTGGCCACCTAGTTTCACATACATCTAAGATGTTGATATTTAGTCTACTCATCTCCTGTTTTACATTTTCCAACTGACCACAGTTGTTCAATGTGCTAACACTCCATGTCACAAGTAATTGCTGGATGTTGCTCCTTTCCATGTGAGGGATAAATTCCAAGGTATTTTATCCCCTTTATGCTGTTTATGCTAGAAGTTGCTGGATGACAGTCAGGTGACATCTGTTGCACATGTTGCTCCTTGCCAGGTGAGGAGTTAGTTACCATAGATTTAAACACCTTCCTGCCTTCTCTAAATAGGTTCATCTTCTGCTTACAGACTGGAATATACTACCAATATTTACCTATTGTTAGAATACTCCAGCTGGAATTCCGTAAAATGGTTAATATTCTTAGTCCTAAAATGATCAATTTTCATGTAATTTCTTACAAACCTCTATATAAGTGTTGTGGAGTCCTCCCTCTAAGGAGGCTATTATGGACTCTTCCACTTACAATAAAGTTAGTAGGAAAAGTAAGCCTTGGGAGAACCATGATATAGACTGAACGCTGGTAAACTGACATACTCCCAAGTCGTGAATCACACTTCTGTTGTATTTACTATTCAATACACTATTTATCTGCAACCTCTTGTTTTGTTATTCCTTAACCAATTACTTGGTCACAACAATAAGTGACCAATATTTATCTATCCCCAAACCAAATAAATGTTTATAGACTCAAATAGTAATGAACAATATTTATCTATCTCCAAACCAAATAAAAGCTAAACTATAAATGCACTAGTAATTACCTATCTCCAAGATAAGTAAATGCTTATAGACTCAAATATAAATGAAAAATATATACCTAAACATAATCAAATTTCCTTATGAGTAGGGCTTAGAATATATAATCTGCAATACCTGTAGAAGGAGTAATTCCACACTCCCATCATTTTCACTTTTCAAATAAAGGCTTATAGACTCAAAAATAAATTACCAATATTTATTTATACCCAAATCAAGTAAATGATTATAGCCTTAAGTATAAATGGTTAATATTTACATTTACTAAAATGAATGCCCTGCCAGAATGTCCTAAAACATGCCATCTGCATTCTTTGTAGAGGCGTAAGATTCTCATCTCCCCAAATGCTGACCTTGCATGTATATACTTATGGATTCAAATATAAATACATATAAATATAGATATATACACATGTAGGAATCCTTCTACTTGGTTTTTCATTGAATGTCAAAATTCAGAGTGTTGGGATTCAATACAATAACATAAAATATTGTTGCAAGACTGTTTGTAATTCATCCAGTGAGCAAAATAAAGGGTTCAGTTTGACATTCCAACCACCTGAAGAAGGCTGGAGTGTACAACGGCCAAAACGTTGTAATAAGTATGGCGACAAAGATGAGGACAATAGTTTGAATGATGTAAATAGTGTACATAATACCTCATCTCAGAAATATAGACAGATACTGATAATGTATCTTTTCAATGTCTATCAAAGTATAACAGATACATGTACGCATACATTGCTTTTTTCATCTAGCAAAGTAAATGCTTATAGACTCAAAAATAAATGAACAATATTCACATATATTCAAGCCAACTGTCCTGATGTTAGGATCTAGAATATGCCAACTGCATTCTCTGAAGAAGTTTATAACCCACACCCCTAAAATGGTCACCTTCCAAGTAAATGCATACAGGATGTAACAAAAATGCACCAGGAATTACTCATCTTCAAACCAAGAAAATGCTTACAGACTTAAATATAAATTCAGTCAGTTATGTGCCATGTGTGATACATGCTTAGGTAATCATGTATTTTTTGATACATGACTGATGAGGCAGATTTTTTCTCACAGTATGTTACCATTTCTTTCTGTGGTAGACCAGTTGCCATCCAAGGCTAGAGAATTCAGTCTGTCCTGCTATTTACCCCTAGCTGGGGGGAGAAGAAGAGGATTTATACCTTTCCCAAGGGTATTAGCATGTAATTGAATGTAATGTATTTGACTGGAATTCGAACTTGCTCTCTGATTCCTCAATTCAAGTTTGAATTCCAGTCAGATCCATTACATTCACTTAAATATAAATTACTAATATTCAAATAAACATAAACCAAGTGCCCTTTGAATAATGCCTAGACAATTCCAAGTGCATTCCCTATAAAGTGGTAAGACCCAAACTCTAAAAAGATCATGATACAAATAACTGCTTACAGACATATATATAAATAACATGTATGTACCTCTCACTAAAACTTTTGATCAGGTCCCCAGATGGAGACACCAACTTCTTTGGCATCAAAGCAGAAGTCCTTCAGGTTGACACCCTTGCACCTTTTCTTTTTGATATCGCCCTTGAGAAATTCTCTCAACAAACATCATCTAGGTTTTAGTTTGTCACCAAGACTTTCAAGTCGATATCCTGCAAAAAAAGTTGACCAATATTGACTATGCAGATGACCTAGCTATCACTGTAGACATCATTACAAATTCCGCAGTTGTTCTACATCATCGAGAAAATGCTGTGACTGATGTTGGACTATATGTCAATGCCTCTAAAACTGAATTCATATGCTTAATATAAACTGTCTCAGGTGAAGCAATAAAATCTGTTGAATCTTTTATATACCAAGGAAGTGAAATAAATTCTACTGAAAAGGATATAAAAATTCACATAGCTAAAAGCCTGGGAAACCTTGAATAAAATATGTGTAATCTGGGAATTTGATCAGACAAACTCAAGCAGTGATTCTTTTGAGCCACTGTAGAAGTGATGTTAATGTATAGTACCATTCTCTGGACATTAACTAAAACTCTAGAGTCTAAGCTTAATGAAACCTACACTCAGATGCTGAAAGATATACTTAACATCTCTTGGAGACAACATCCAACTAAATCACAGCTCTATTTACGAATCTCTGATATTTCTATGATATTATACAAATCCATATGCACTTTGCAGGACACTAATAGCAAACAAAACCAGAACTCAGGAGTTACCTACTGTTCTAGATTGTAATGGTTGGCATGATAGATTCAGGAATGTCTTTGCAAACTCAACCAAATAAAAATAAATATAAAACTACACTCAAACTAACTGGCCTGTGGGTAAGGCCTAAAATATGCCAAATGCATACTGAAGTGCAGTAAGATCCCAACCAAAAAGTATCACCATCAAAATAAATGTTTACAGAGCAGAAAAATAATGAGTAATATTTTCCTGTCACCAAACAATGTAAATTCTTACAGACTTAAAGATAAATAATCAATACTTCTTTCTTTTTATGTGCCATGTCCTTTCAGGACATGGGCGATCATAACTCTCCACCTCCCTCTATCCCTTGCAGCTCTCAACAAGTTCCTTCCCTCTGCCTCCTTCCACAGACCATGTTCTGTCATCCACTTGCTCAAGCCCAACAGGTATGTTACATGTTGTTTTCCCTTATCTCTCTTTCCCTCTATTCAACCCATGAATATCAGATTCTCCAGGCCCTCTTTTCTCATTACGTATCCCAGAAACTTCAGCTGCCTCTTCCTGATATTAAGTATAAGCCTCCTCCTTGTGTGCAACCTCTGTAAGATCTCATCATTGCTCACACACTCAGTCCATGATATCCTTAGCATCCTTCTGTAGAACCACATCTCTGTCTCCTCACATCTCTTTTTCATCTTTGAGGAAATTGTCCAACATTCGCTGCCATAAAGAAGGACAGATGTCATGTAACAGCTCAGTATTCTTTTCTTTGTTAACAAAGAAATCCTCTTGTCTTGCAATTCTCTGCCCAGGTTTTGGAATGTGCCTTTGGCCTTGACCATCCCAATTAATACTTACCATTACTTAAGACAATTGCCATAATGCTGAGGCCTGGAATATACCAAATGAATTCATTTTAAAGAAATAAGGCCTACACACCAAGAGGGTCACAATCCAAGTAAATGTTTATAAGCCTGAATATCGATGGCCAATATTTATCTATTACCAAATTAAGTAAATGCATATAGATACAAATATAAATGAATAATAATTGCATATACACAAACTGATTGCTCTGATGGTTGGGCCTAGAATATATCAATTTTATTCCCTTTCAAATTAAAACTCCAACCCCTGAAAGAATCAGCTTCCAAGTAAAGACTCACAGACTCAAATCTGAATGGCTATCATCTTAAAGAGTATAATATCACCATCCTCAAAATGTCACCTTCAAAATAAATTCTTACAGACTCTAATATAATTTCTAAATATACACAAACTAATTACAATTTGGGTAGGGCCCAAAATATACCCAACTACATTCCCTGTAGAGGGGAAGTCACACTCCACTAAAATGAACACATTCCAAATAAATGTTTATAAACTCAAATATAAATTACCAAAATTTACCTAAGCCCAAACCAACTGCCCTGTTGCCTAAAATATGCCAACTGCATTCCATGAATAGGAGTAAGATCCCAACCCTAAAAAAATCACATTCCAAGTAAATGATTAAAAACCATCTCTATCTGCATATCCCTGAAACCAAGTAAATGCTTATGGATATAAATTGCCAAAATCTACCTATACTAAAAACCTGTTAGTAGGTTGTAGAATATACCAAGAGCATTCCCTGATGAATAGTTAGATTTATACCACAAAATGGACAAGTTCCAAGCAAATGCTTAAAGAAGCAAAAGTAGCCCCTTATGTCATAGTGGCATTATTTGGGGTTACTTGCTTGGGATGAATTTTTATATACTCCAAGCAAGGAAACAAAGCCCCTAAGATTCAGAGGGTTACTGAGTGTGAAAAAATATTAAAAAAAACATTATTAAGGAGCAAGAACAATAAAAGATCAGACATTAAGAAGCTAAAAGATAAGACATTGCATTTAAATTCAAGATCAAACTTCACTGGAAAGCAAGAAGTATATTATTTACATTATTTGGACTATTGTCGTCATCTTTGTTGCCATATTTATTACAATGTTTTGGCTGTTGTATGCTCCAGCCTTCTTCAGGTGGTTGGAATGTCAAACTGAACCCTTTATTTCGCTCACTGGGGTAGACTGTTCTAGTTCCACGTGCCACACCTGAAGAAGGCCGGAGCATACAACGTCTGAAACGTTGTAATAAATATGGCGACAAAGATGAGGACAATAGTCTGAATAATGTAAATAATGTACATATTACCTCATCTCAGAAATATAGACAGACTCTAAAGCAAGAAGTATTTTCTAAGTTAATTCACACAGACATGTATATAAGTGAGCAACATTTACTTATCCCCAAATTAAGTAAATGCTTACAGACCCAGATATAAATTTACAGACTCAAAATCTATCTAACATATTTATAAATCTACCATTCAACCTTGCTTAGAATATTGCTTCCACATCTGGTCTGGTTTTCCTGCTACATATTTAGAGATCCTTGATAAAACTCAAAGAAGTATGTTATTGGTTCTAACCTGACATCTCATCTTCAGTCAATTTCCCACTGCTAGAAAGTAGCTTCCTTGTGCCTTTTCTATAAGTATTTTCATGGTAATTGTTCTTATCAACTTTCCTGTATGGTATCTAGACTCTACAAAGTTAACCACAGTACATATTTGGCCACAAGATTTCATCATACAGTTGATAGATATAATCATTCTAATAAGTTCTATACTAATAGTTTCTTCTACCACACTTCTCACTTGTGGAAATCTCTCCTGGCTTCTTGCTTCCCAGTCAATTTCAATCTTTAAAAATTTAAATGCAATGTTAATTGTTATCTTTTGTTTTCTTAAATCCTGTTCTTTTATTGTCCTCTCTCCTTAATAGTGCTTTTTTCTTATATTCTATAACAATCAGTAACTATTTGCATCTTGGGGGGAAATTATTTTTTTTTAAATGACCAATATTAATATAGACTCAAACCAACTGTCTTGTCAGTAGGGCTAGAATATGAATTTATGGTTACTTCTAGCCAACTCAACTGTAAATTAATGAGATCTTGATGCCAGTCTCATTTTGTGCTTAAATTCAAAAAGTCCTTAGCAAAGAGATCATCTGAACACTTAAAGTATTTATAGAAAAGGCACAGGGAGGCAACTATATGTGTGTAGGTGTACAGTTGTATATCTTGCACTAATGTATACACTTGCATATTTGTGTGTATACATATATATATATATATAATTATATTTCAAAATTTTTAAAATATCAAAATTTAAACAAAGACAAGACATATATATATATATATATTAAAGAAAAACAGACCACTTTAAGGTTCCATTATAATAATTTATTTCACCAGAGCCCTTTTAAGGGATGCTGGATCATGAGATAACACCTCCAAAAATGAAACAAAAGATGAAATGAAAATTCACACTTTTGACGGGTAGTATTAAGTTTATGTAATTTAACAGAGAGGGTAGCAAGGAGTAGTGTGAGAGACATGGTCGAGTTTAGAGAGGGTTTATTTTAATATTTCTTTCAATCATACTTAGTATTGGGGGAGGTGGGACATACACTATATATGAATGCAAACAATTAAAATTTTAAGTTTCTGCCTCTGTGTCTCTTGTCTTTTTTTAAATATATATATATAGAGAGAGACAGACAGAGATGAAGAGATAGATAGATAGATAGATAGATAGATAGATAGATAGATAGATAGATGTAAACAATTAATGAATTTTATTTTAATCCATTTTTATTACTTGAAACATTACTAAAGTTGATACTTAAGAAATGAAATAGATGCCTCCATTTTTATTTATTAAACAGCATGTACTACATCTGTTGGTCTATGCATTCAAGAAATCTTAGCAAAGGAAATGTGTTCATCAGTGTCCTTTTTTTTGGCCACAAAGAACATCACAGCAAGCAAGTTTCTTTCTTTAAGGAAAGTACATCCACTTCAGTCAGATTAGCTTCTTCAAAATTACATATCTGTTCAGTTTTGTATCTGAAATGTAAAACAAATCCATTTCTAAAGAATTAATAGATTTATTTTTTAATCCATCATTTTTACTACTTCAGATGCTATTGTAGTGAATACTTTGTAAATAAATAAACACTATGTTTTTATTTAATAAACAGTAAGTATTATATATGTTTATATTTCAGAGATGAGGTATTGTAACTATTTACACTATTTCCATTGTTCTGACTGTTGTCCTCATCTTTATTGTCATATTCACAGTCTATATTTCTGAGATGAGGTATGGTAACTATTTACACTATTTACATTGTTTGGACTGTTGTCCTTATCTTTATCGCCATATTCACCTTCAAAATCTGTCTCTATTTCTGAGATGAGGTATTGTAACTATTTACATTATTTCCATTGTTTGGACTTTTGTCCTCATCTTTATTGCCATATTCACCTTCAATGTCTGTCTATATTTCTGACTTGTGATATTGTAACTATTTATACTATTTACATTATTTACATCATTTGGATTGTTGTCCTCATCTTTTTTATCACATTCATAACATTTCAGCCTTCTTCAAGTGATATTCAACAATTTCATCATCAAAAAAGCTATTGCTTTCAAGATCAGTATCAATTTATGCAGTAAAACTCTTGATATACTTGTAAGTCTCCAGTGGACACTCCATTCTTTTTTTGTAATCGACACTTTCACGCAATTTAAGGACAGTCTCCTCTTCATTACGCATTGCTACAAATAGCCATATTGACTTATCCAATGTGTTCCATATTGGTCAGACTAGTTACAATGTTGTCCTGTCTTTGAACCAACAAAGGAATTAACTGGACTCAAGTGGAAATAAAAGCTACTAAAGACAGCTTCAATCAAAGAAAATCCAATTTTTTACATAAACATCATCAAACCAATCTTCAGAAGTGCAAATATACAGATTGACTATCCTGGGTCTAGTTTAAAATTCAAACAAATATCAGCTGAAGAAAGTCGGAGCATACAATGGCCAAAACGTTATAAATGTGAAAATAAAAATGAGGACGACAGTTCAAACAATGCAAATAGTGTGTATTATGTCTATCAGCAGTCATATTTGAGAAAAATTTGTGAAGAAAATGTGTTCCCTGACAGTGATTGAACCTGAATAACACTATTAAGATTTCTCAAATGTGCAGACGGTTAAATGTAATATTCACTGTTTAATAACATAATAAAACAATAATAAATATACATTTTCTTCTCTCACCAGTAGCACAACTGAGTTTCATGCACAATACAATCATCAGGTGCTGATTGAAAACTGACTGTTACATCATGTAATGTATATCTATTATTAATATATAATTTATAGCTCCATTATTCAACATCAAGTATATTCAGGTTGGAAGATGAGAATAAATAAATATACTATTTAATAAATAAATTGAGTGTCTACTCAAATATGAGTATCCACTAAAAATAACAGTTAAGTAATACAAATCTGTCAGATTAATAAATAAAAAGATACATCACTTTTCCTTATAAATTGCTTTGTTTACATGAGAATACAAAACTGAGTAGATATGTCTATTTCAAGAGTCAGGGAAAAATCTGTGTTGAAAGGTAACCTTTCTTGGCCATTGATGCACTCTGTAGGCAAGAGGTCAAAGAATATCAGATCTAATGATGGTTTCCCCTAAGGGAATGCTAGTTTGTATCCTGTTGGGGTGTGCATATTTTTCTTTAATGAGATTTCTTGAATATATATATTCTGGAAAATCCTTGTAGACAATACAACTATACTTAAACATGAAAACAATAAATAAAAGCTAAAAATTCTTGAAGCTATATACATAAAACAATTGAAACCTAACCTAACAAAATAAACTACAAAATCTCCACAAATATTCTTAAATGCCTATAATTGATAGCAGAAGTCATTGGTTTATATCAACAGCTTCCCATACTTAATACTTCCCGTTTTCACTCTTGCATGGTCATGTGTGATGTCACAAGCTGCAATGCGATTTTCGGTTCCATGTCTTGTATACACAAGTTTGTCGTTGCTTTGAAATTTTTCATGCAATGAAAACAGACTATCATTATTGTTTTGTCCATGTATTGTTTGATATATTGAAATGTAATTGTCATCTTTGATAATGGCTTATGTAAACTGAAAGCTTAGAAAGGATTTAAACATGTATCAATATGGTGATTTCCTTTCATCTTTCAATGATAATGTTATTAAGTTTATCAGACAATATAAAAGGAACTTATTGAAAATAAATAAACAAAACTTGTCTATATTATTTAATGAAACATGCATCAATGAAAAATTGCTGCTAAATATACACAATATATATATATATATATATATATATATATATATATATATATATATATATATATATGTCTTTATCATATTTTTGGTTTTCAAACTCACTTACAAAAGTGTATGTTGTATAGATTAATATGTGTATTTTTGAATATAAATGTGACATTAGTGAAAAGGAATTCAAGAGTTGAAATTTTTAGGACAACTAAAGAGGAAAGAAGGCTTAGAAAACATGTTGCTCATGTACTTTGAAGACCATATTTTCCAAGCCTTCAGAAGAGAAAATGAAATGTGTTTGTGTCAATGAATGACAGATCAGGCAAACATGGCTAAGAGCTAAAAAAGATAGGAAGTTGTGGAGAGCCATTATCAGTTACATCCTCATAGGACATGGAATATAGAAAGTGAACTACCAATGGGAAGCCAAAAAGTTTTAATATGATTTCTTTTTTGTGAACATAGTAAATATTTTGAAAAAAAAAATGCTTATTTCAATATCTTAACGGGTCCAACCAGCAAGGGGGTCACTTTTTCTTTTCTTTATCTGTCAAACTATAACAGACATGAGCACACCCACACTGAATGATTGAATGCATTGCTTCTCTTTTCCTCTGCTATGTTAAAATACATGTTAATATTTGCAAACGGGAGATTAATAATAATTCATATAATTATTCATTATTATAATTCATTCATTTACAAAGTAAATTCATAAGTAATTTTTTAATCAAGTTATAGTGAGACTAAAAAAGTAAATCTTACCAAGAGAAATGCTAATATTAAGAGATGTAGAAAAATGTTTATAAAAAGAGTGACCGAAAGAGTTGTGAACAATATTTACATATCCCAAACCAAGTAAAAGTATATGGACACAAACTTAAAAAACTGTATCCATTACAAAAAGAAAATCTGCTTCACAAAAATGGGGTTACTTGCTGAGTCAATGATTAAAGACTCAAAAAAAAAAATGACTAATATTTAACTATTTTTGGAACAGGTGAATGATTATAAACAAATAAGAAAAAACTGACTGTATCATTTACAGAGGAATCTGTGCCCCCACCATAAAAGGGTTCACCTGCTGATTATATACTTGAAATAAGTAATGGTAAACAAGAAAATGCATATAGACATATATATATATATATATATATATGTAAGTATGTATATGTATGTATATATATGTATGTATATGTATGTATGTATATGTATGTATATATATGTATGTATGTATATATATATATGTATATATATATATATATATATATATATATATAAACATACATATATATATACACACACATATATATATATATATGTATGTATATATATATATATATATATATATATATATATATACACACACATATATATATATATATATATATGTGTGTGTATATGTATATATATATATATATATATAAATATATATATATATATATATATATATATATATATATATATATATATATATATATAAAAGAAATTGTTATATCCTAGATCAAGGAATAAGTGTCCCAGCATGAAACTGTGTTACCTATCTAGTAAATGCTTCTTTTCTATGTACCATGTCCTTCATGATATTGGTGATCATGGATCTCCACAATTTCCTGTCTTTTGGAAATCTTAATAAATTTTATCTCTTTGCTCTCTTTCTTAAACCCTGTTCTGCCATCCATTTACTCAAGTTTGCTAAGTAGGTTATGCATTGTTCTCTTCTATCCCTCTTCTTTCAAACAGCCTTGTGGGTATCAAATTTTCCAAGACTGTTTTTCTCATTATTATTATTATTGAATCAAATATTCTCATTATTATTTTTTGTTTCAAATATTCTCATTATTAATTCATCTCACTCTTTTTCTGATGTTAAGTATAGGTGTCATTCTTTTCATTTTCTCTAAAATTTTGTCATTGCTCACATGTTCAGTCTATGGCATTCTCAGCATCCTTCTGTAGAACAACATTTTTGTTGCTTCAAGTTTCTTCTTCATATGAGAAGAGATTTTCCAGCGTCCACAATCGACTCAAATATACAAGACCAATATTTAACCATTCTTTGACTAAGAGCTTGTAGACTGATGCTATAGAATCACAAAGAACTATACCAAATAAAAGAAAGAATATCACTTGAGGACTTTCAACAGCAGCAACAACTAAAATGGATATCTTATATAATTCAAAGAGAAAATGATTACATAATGAAGATGTTGACATTCTATATGAGTTCAAACAAAAATTAGGGAGAAAGCCCCTATTAGTAATGAAAAGAACAATAACAGCTACTGGATATGAGAAGACTGTTTTTCTGAAAAATTGTTTTAAGGAAAAAATGTTTATAAATTTCAATGGACAGCGACATTTGCTGCTCAGTCAATAAATGCCAAATGTCTCCAAAGAAAACGGCTAATATTATCATTTTATCATTAGCATATATATATATATATATATATATATATATATAATAAAAAGGCTTAAACACTAATATTCCATGGTCATAATTTATTCCATTGGAATCGTAAATACGATTCAATTCGTCAGACATACAAATTCAAAAAGAAAACAGAAAAAACAACTCGGGAAATAAAAACAGAATTTAGAGAGAGTCTAGAGAAGGAGAGAGATTAAACCTTAACAGAGAGAATTTTAGGAGAGGTGAGTGGAAGGGGTTTAAGTAAGAGAAATATGAATATTGTCGGATGTGTAATGCATAAAGATGCATTTCGTGGTGACATACACACACCATAGACGATTTAACGTTGAAGATCAGAATAAGAGGGAGGGAAAGACGAGGCGGGGGAGAGAGATGGGGCGGAGGAAAGTAAAATTGAACTACATTTATCTATATATATATATATATATATATGCTAATAGGGGCTTCCTTCCTAACTTTTTGTTTGAATTCATATAGAATGTCAACATCTTCATTATGAAATCATATATATATATATATATATATATATAGATATATATATATGGGTGCATAGCCAAGTAGTTAGAAATGTTCACTTTCTGACCATGAGACCCAGGTTTGAATCTTACCATGGTTGATTTGTCAGGAAGAAGACTTCCTGAAGTTATCAAACTGGGGGACAATCCCAGTGTGCGGAACCTTTTGAAAGTGCCTGAAAATCATGCCACTGGTTGACCCAAGCCTTGTGAGTAAAATTGGGTGGACGGAACCCTTGGGTGCCATTATTAGCTGTGCTAGCACGAAGTCACAAGTCATCGTGGATGAGGGCTTGAGCGTTCTGGCCTTGTTCAAATTGTTGATCATGCTAAATAACTCTCCCAGAAACTGTAACTAAGGTCTGCTCAGCATAGTTGCAGTATAAACCATAGGTGGGCTCTGTGGGTGTTAAGCAAACACAAATGTGCCTGAGCGAGCGCCTGCAATAGGGATTGGCTAGCCGCCCTAGTAGATGGGTATGCTCAAATATGAGTGGCCATCTATTATTATTATATATATATATATATATATATATATAAAGCAGGGGTAATGAAATACAAAAAACATCATTTATAATT
Organism: Acanthosepion pharaonis; assembly: GCA_903632075.3. NCBI lineage: Eukaryota > Metazoa > Mollusca > Cephalopoda > Sepiida > Sepiidae > Acanthosepion > Acanthosepion pharaonis. The sequence continues at coordinate 306,674 of CAHIKZ030000357.1, read as the reverse complement.
ATATATCAAGAGAAATGCTGAAGATATTGGGGTGCTTAAGTTTAAATTTTAAATCCCTTTTGTGATTGACATAGTTTAATATGTATAAGAGCTGCAAGGGATAAGAAATTGTGGAGAGCCATGACCACTCCTGAAGAGATGTGACACATGAAATATAAATTATCATTAGAAAGCCAACAAATTTGAATATAATTGTGTACATTTTTTTTCAAAATATTTACTATTTCAATATCTTATTTTGACATTCACTGTAAGGTTTAACCATTGAGAAGGTCTCTTTTCATTTATCTATCAAACCATAACAAACATGAGCACACCCACACTGAATGAAATGAGTTGCTTTTCCTTTCCTCTACTATGCTAACATGCATGTTAATATTTGCAAATGAAAGATTAATAATAACTTACATTACTCTTGACTGTTACAGTAAAATACATACATTGGAAATAGCTATTGAAATTACCAGTAGCCATATTTGTGTATATTGATGTGACATAGAATTTACTTACCTATTCAAATATAAACAATAAATACCTATCCCCAAACCAACTAAATCATTATAGACTCTAATATAAACATGCTGGGTAATATTAGCAATGATAACAAATGAAGAATTAAAAATAAATTACATTACTCCTGACTATTACAATGCAAAACTATAAGTAATTTTTTAACCAAGCTATGTAATTAGCAGTTTGCAGTAATATATTTTTTGTTATTCTTGTTTTTTGTCATGAAATACTTTTCAATATGTCTGTTTTTATTGCTCTAATAAAATTTTGCAGCCCTGAAAACATAATCTAGTAACAGTAAAACAGACTAAAAATGTAATGTTACCGAGAGAAATACTAATAATATCAAAAGGTAATTTTTTTCTACTGAAAAAATTTAGTTAAAATAGATATAATAAGTGCATATATAATAAACAAAAAAAAATGCAGAAAAAATTTAATCAGCTTGCTTGTAATTTTATTTAAATTATCAATAATATTTATTCAGGGCCATATTATGATCTTTTCAGGCCACTAGGCTAATGAAATTATAAGACTCCCTTCAGATGGATCCACTGTCTAACTCCCCTTCACCTATCTTCAATATCTTTTAACTGATATGTTATTGTGAAATTTATATAGCTTGAAGTAAACATTTTAAATTCTTTAATTATATTAGAATGGTTATCTTTTGTTTGTCAATAAAAATATTTTTTAAGGAATACTAATATTTTATTGTTTATTGCAAACCAAATTAGCACAACTAGCTAATAATCTCACCCTGTATTCATGTCTATATACAAAATTAAAATAGAACTGGTACTGAAATGACTAATATCATTATATATTGATGAGACCAAGAATATATTGATTGCATCACTTATGGAGTGGTAAGAGCTCCACCCTCAAGTGGGAGTTGTCCATCATGTAAATGATTAAAGTCTCAAAATGATCAATATTTGGTTTGGTTGTTTGTTTGGGTTATTTAATGCCAAAATTTTTATTTTCTTTTGATCTTTGGTAATTTTTTTTTCCAAAAATGTATTGCTGGTAATTTTTTTTTCCAATAATGTATTGCTGGTAATTTTTTTTCCAATAATGTATTGCTGGCATTTTTTTATTTTTTTCCAATAATGTATTGCTGGCATTTTTTTATTTTTTTCCAATAATGTATTTTACATTTTCATGTTTCAACCCCAGTTTAGGGGTTCACTATTTGCCCATAGCTAGGACCCTAACATGTGCTACCACCCAGGGTCAGGGTGGACTTGGGAACAAACATAATAAAGAGGTGATTTCACACCCCTCAAAACCTCCTCATAAAAGGACTTGCTGCCATGTGTAGTTTATTCTCATAACCAGCTCAAGACCAATATTTACTGAGCTCTGAACTAAGTAAATACTTAAAGACATATATAAATAACTAATATTAACCTATCACTAAACCAAGAAATGATTATATTCAAACATAAATATCTAATATTTACCTATCCTCAAGCTAAGTAAATGCTTACAGATATGTATTATTATCCAAGAGTAAATTGGTAAATCACTTATATTAGTAAATCACCTATAAATACAGAATTCATACTTTTTCCCAAGCAAATAATGCAGGGTTCATTTCTTGGTCCAACCTTCTTTCTACTTTACATAAATGATCTGCCTAAGAGTATACTCTGATCATTTGTGAATATCTCTCTATCATGATGATACAACAGTATATGGGTGCACATCCAAAAATATGGAAAATCAAAGCTTGGCAGCTGATCTCTTCTCTGATCTAGCTCCAACAGCTAAGTGGCTGGTCACATTCTGTCACCAAGTGGAAATGTCAACTCAGTTATAAAGTACTTCCTAATGGGTAGGTCCATGAAGGTAGTTGTTAACAGCCGGTCCTCCGGGGCCCTAGTAATCAACACAGGTGTCCCCCTGGGGTCAATTCTTAAACCAATTCTCTTTTTACTTTACATAAATGATCTGCCTAAGAGTATACTCTGATCATTTGGGAATATTTATGTTGATCATACAAAGATATATGTGTGCACCTCCAAAAGTCATGATGACCAGAGATTGGCAGCTGATCTAGCTCTAACTGGCTGGTCACAATCAGTCACCAAGTGGACCATGAATTTTCACTGGAAATATCAAATCAGTCATAAAATACTTCCTAATGGGTAGTTCCATGAAGGTAGTTGTTAACAGCCGGTCCACCGGGGCCCTAGTAATCAACACAGGTGTCCCCCAGGGGTCACTTTTCAGACCAACCCTCTTTCTACTTTACATAAATGATCTGCCTAAGAATATACTCCGATCATTTGTGAATATCTATCTATCCTGATGATACAACTGTATATGGGTGCACATCTAAAAATATGGAAAACCAAAGCTTGGCAGCTGATCTCTTCTCTGATCTAGCTCTAACAGCTAACTGACTGGTCACATTCAATCACCAAGTGGACTATGAATTTTCACCAACTGGAAACAGTTGTTCTCTCAGGGACACCTACTCAGACCTCAATTATAAGTTATACATACAACCCATCATTAAAGATACTAGTTAACTAAATGGTTAGTTTCTTGTACTGCTCCAGTAAGTACACAACTCCTCCTGCTATCCTCTACCTTTACAAGAGCCAAATCAAGCCAAAAATGGAGTACTGTTGCCATATATGGGCAGGAGCTGCCCAGTCTTCACTTTCCAGTCTTAATAGAGTCCAAAAAGCCTCTCTGCATCCTTGTGGGTGATGAATTATTTTCCACCCTACAACTCCTTTCCCAGAGACAAAATGTTGCATGCCTCTTGCTACCCTCATTCTCTTAGTATTCCATTGGTGAGCTGTAATTTCCACTCAAGCAGTTTCTTCAGAAGAGCTGCTGCTTTATGGAACCAACTCCCAAGATTATTATTCCCCGATCACTACAATCTTAACTTGTTCTAAATTAGTGTCTTTTAAAACTTAAAATACCTTGAATTTTTTTTCACTACCCTACTTATCTAATTTAACTTGCTTCTAACTCATCTCCAACATTCAAATAATCTTTCCTGGTAGCCTCAATTCTTTTGTTCAACAGGAAAAAAATGGTTTCTCTTGCTACAAAAATGTACATATAGATACATCAACTGGTAGTTAATTCTTTTGGTAGAAAAGTTTAGCTGCAAGAAACCTTGAAATTAGTAGCATAAAACAAAAACTATAACATTTAAAATACTATAGAAAAGCTAACTTGCTTATAGAGGAAAAAGACTAAAAGAATTAAACACACACAGGGCATGATCAAATGGATAGCAAAACAGTGACTACAAAGATAAAGAGAAGTCATAAAGAAGCAAGAATTACTTAGAACATTCCCTTCATATTCTATCATCAAGAACTAAGTTCTGCTGAAACAGCTTCTTCCTGTTGAACAGACTCTCAAGAGGATGTTTCCTTGATCAGTAAAATCTTAACCTGTTCAAGTCTAGAGTTAGATGTTATCTTAACTTCTTATCAATATAAGCTAACCCTTAATGTAACCCTCTACTTCAAGTAACCTTAATGTAAAAAAACAGGAAAAAAAAGGACAACAATGACAGGAAGTTGTGAGAAGACATGGTTGTTAATATCCTGAATGGACATGGCTTATAAATGAAGAATCATTTTTGTAAAGCACAAGCATAAAACAGTTTATTTACTTCTATTCTGTGATAATTTTGTATTACTTTATGTGACTTTCATGAACAAAACAAGAAAACTGATCCCAAACATAAGAGTTTCCTTTTTTTTTCTTGCATAGTTTTAATTCTAGTGTAATCAATATATCAAAGTGATACTAATATCTATAACATTAAACCTAAAACTGATAGAATATCTGTACAGTGAGTACCCCTTATTCACAGGGGTTAGGGACCAGAACCGGACGTGAAGAGTTAGAATCCACAAATACTTGTAACCCCCCTCCTAAAAGTGCTTATAAGTACCTATTTTAATTGTTAAAACCCCATATGCCTTAAACTTTCATCCTAAACACTTTAGAAATATTTCAGAGCCTTTTAAAAGCCTTTTTGAAAAATAGCATTGGTGACCATACACTTTAGCATAAATTTTCTTTGATATGTCGTTTTTAATTACACATAGTTTGATACAAACATTGAAAATACTGTATAAAATATGTGTAACAAGACATAAAATATAAAGTTTAAAACATTTTCTAAAAACAGAACTGTGATGATGCACCCAGACTTAAAAGCCACTGATATAATGGAATATGCGTACACTTGTGTTCCCCCTCACTGGAATATGATTGGCTGGTGTTCGTCATAAATACCGACGGACATGTAGGAGAGTCAAGAGCCTTAGTCTGAGAGCTAAGTCTATAATGACGCCCATTGGACTATGCCATTGATCTACACTTCTTACCTGCGACTATGATGCGTACCAGTTGATTACTGCTACCGTATTCTACTTGGTTATAGTAGCCAAAACCACTTAGCCACTTTATTCAAATTTCCGGGACATATCAGCCACTTTTAAGACACCAGCCACAGTCCCTAACAAAGAATAAAGCCCAAACACTACACATATGTTTTTGCGTTTGTTTTTTACAACTAAGAAGATGTACAATTCTGTCAATTTTTACCATAAAAATGGACTGTTATATGCTTTAAGTCACTTAAATGACAGGAAAATAATACAAGAATATTTTAAATATGTTCTATCCAAAAAATATGCAAAGTGAGGGAGTTCTCAGCAAATAATTTGTACATATGTTCTTCAGAAAAACATGCAAATATTCAGGGTTTCCATGAATAACAAGTACATATGTTCTAAAAAAATCCATAAATGTGTGAAGCTGTGAATGCTGAAATGTAAATAGGTGGGAACTCACTGTATTGACTGAAGCTCTTTGAAGACAATAATTGTTAAAGTAATCTAATCATTGTAAAAATTCATCAGCTTTTGTCTTGTGTTTACTGAATGTGAAGTTAAGTATTTTATGGTCAGCCATACCTTAAAAAACTTTAATAAATCTATTTTTCTTTCTATGCTATCATATGACAAAATTGCTCTATTCACCATGTCTTCTTATTTTTATTTTTTTTGTTTATTATTTTTATTAACTTTTTATCTACAGTAATAACTTTTAATTATTACTTTAGATAAAAAGTTAATAAAAATAATTATATTTGTATACATATTTATGGTAAAACAATTTGGAAAATTTTTACTTTGATATGCTTTGCCTACAAACCAGTGTCATCAGAATAAGAATTTTATTTTCCAAGAAAAGCATCTACATTTAATCATTTCACCTGAAGCAAGACACAAGGTGTTACTGAATCTGAAAGAATATAAGAATAAAGGAATCATTATTAATGCAAGAAAACAAAAAAGACATGGAATTAAGAAGATAAGATAATGATTGACATTGCATTTAAATTTTTGAAGATCAAAGTTGACTAGAAAGCAAGAAGCTGAAAGAGTGTCCTATAAGAAAGAAAGGCAAGATAAGAAACTGTTAGCATATAATTTAAGGTTACAACATTACAAAAATATCCCTTCAAAATCAATGACAGAAAAAGTTCTTTTTAAGTCAATATAAAAAAAGGACCTCTAAAAATCAATGTGAAGAAAATATCCTTAACAAAGTAAATATATAAAAAGTGTCCACTTCAATATAAATATAAAGACAATCTTCCTTTCTCCCCTTTAATATGAACAAAATGTGCTTTTTAAATCAATATGAAGAAAATGTCCCCTTTACAGTAAGTCTGAAGAAAATGTCCCTTTCAAAGTCAATATGTACAAAATGTCCCTTATAAAGTCAATATAAAAGTAATTTCCCTTTTAAGTCATTAAGAAAATATCTCTTTCACAGTAAATGTGAAGAAAACATCCCTTTCAAATCAATATGAGGAAAATATCACTTTTAAAGACAATATGAAGAAAATGTTCATTTCAAAGTCTGTAAGTACAAAATGTGCCTTTCAAAGACAATATTAAAAATATTCCTTTCAAAAACAATATTTAAAATATTTCTTTCAAAGTAAATGCTAAAAAATGTCCCTTTCAGTAAAAATGTCCTTTGCAGAAAGTAAAATGTCCTTGAATTAGATTTCATTAAAAAAAATGTCCAATCTAGATTTAGTTCAAACAAAAGAGTTAGTTTCTTAGTCTTTTTATCAAGATTGATTTCTTTTAAACTAACATATGATATCTATGGCCTGATCAGCTTAGTCAAAATTTATGCCACATACCATACTTCTGTTACAAGTTTTGCGTGTTTTTTAAAATACAATACTCTAACTATATGAGGTTTAAGTTTCCAATCATCTATGAATCTACATTTCTGTAGTTGATATTTATTTTCATGCATTCAGATTATCTTTTTTGTAATACTGTTGCTGCTGCTGCTGTTGCTGCTGTTGCTGCTGCTGCTAAAAACTCTCATATTTATTTCTGTTGGCTTAACTGTTGGAACTGCTAGGTAACCTTGATGTAAATAAGAAGGTTATTAGAATAATCCAGAATTTATACTCGGAGAAAACCGCCTGCATACAGATAGAAAATAAGTTCAGTAAATACGCAAAAATAGACAAGGGAGTAAGAAAAGGATAAATCTTCTCATTATAGTTATTCAACCCATACAGTGAGGCGATTCTCGGAGAATTAAAAGCCCTCCAGGATTCATTAATAGCAACCACAATTTTAACAACATATGATATACAAATGGCACAGTTTTAATAGTGAACACTGAAAGGAAACTACAAAAACTCCAACAGAAGTTAATGAAGGAAAGCCTGAAGAAAGAACTAAACATCAATTGCAGAATCCATGGTTGTTAACATAAAGAACAGCCCAAGATAAGAACTAGGAATTGTTTTAACAAGTGTTTTAACGGAGAATGGAAAGCTAAGCAAAGTATCAAGAAACAGGAAAATTTCATTAGAAACAAAGAAAATAGTACTGAACTATTATGTAATGTAAGTCCTCTTATATAGTAGAAAATGCTGGTCAATCTTGAGGCAAAAGAAATGTAGTTCTACAAAAAGATGCTGAGAATACCATGGATGGAGCAACCACAAAGTTTTAGAGAAAATGGAAACAAAAAGGACACTCATGCATAACATCAGAAAGAGAGAATTGAAATTTTTAAAGCACATAATGAGGAAAGAGCTTGGAAAATTTGACACTCACAGGACATATTAAAACAGAGAGACAAATTAAAACCTAATGAGCTTGTGTAAATGGTTGGCAGAACAGGGCTTAGGAGAGATAACAACAAGACAACATTTACTAAGAGCTACAATGTACAGGAAATTGTGGAGAACTATGATTGCCCATGCCCTGAAGGAAGATGGCACACAGAAGAAGAATATCCATTTGATAGTTTTGTAATTCATGCAAAAATCAAAACAATACCAAATCTGTGTTCATTCATGATTACTACCATTGATAAAAAAAGTACTACTATTCTGTTGATTGATAGTATCTAACCATCAGTTGCAAATGTATACATTTCTTATTTATGGTAATAGATACACAATATATATTTACTAAACAGAGATTAACCTGGGACAGGGTTACTACAATGAGGCATAAAGTGAAGAACAGACTGACTATATTAGCAATGACCTCGCAGAATAACTTGGTGACATCATTCAAGGTAAAAAAAAACTTTTAAAATCTGTTTTTCTTAAGATAAAATTGTCATGTTTAATTGTATTCTCATTTTCTTGTTATAATCTATCAAACTAATTATACACAATCTCCTGTAACTCTTCTGGACTGTTTTCTTGTTTAAGTTAATGAATGCTGCCATAATCCTTGTCTTCAGTTCATCCTTGGAGTTTTGCTGGTCTCTTGCTCAACTGTGCCCCACACATAATAATCAAGGGGGTTGCAGTTTTGGGAATTAGGTGGCCAGATGTAAAGGGTGATGCAGTTGCAGAAATTGTCTGACAGATATGACTGGGTTCTCCTGCTTGTGTGGCACGGTGCAGAGTCCTGTTGCCAGATGTAGAGTCTTTCAGCAGCCATCCCCTTGACCCAGGACAGCACTACCTTCTCAAAACATTTAATGTAAACCTCCATGTTGAGTCTGAGGTCTTAACAAACCAATTCAGAAGTTCTTTTTGATCAAAGTGTATTTTTTCCAGGCTGCCATACCTTTATAATCACCATTAGATTCATCCAACTCTCTCCAAATTCTCTGCACTTTTCTCAGATTGGCACCCTGAAATGTTTGCATTGAAGTTTCTGGCATGAATGCCAAGCAGTACAGCATGACATTTCCAAATTTCTGCCTGAGCGAATTGTGTCTTGATGCTCATTTTTCCCAGAGATGGTGCCCAACTGACCCTACTATACTGTGTAGTCAACAAAATCAAAAACAAACACACATGTGCAAAATTAAAAATATGAAATGGCAACAACTTACTAATCACAACCTGTATAAAATTAATTAATTAATATCTATTTTATCTGTTTTACAATGTTGAACTAAAAATTTAAACAAATAGTGTCAAATGTATCAATAATTATATGACTTGTGATGACAGATTTTATTGAAAATATAAAACAGATAAACAACTCAATATGCATTAATAAAAATTTATTATTTTAAATATATAATAGATAACAGAGATTTTAAAAAGAGCTATAAAAATTTCAGCAATTAAATGTTTAGACATTTATAAAATGAGAGTTTAAATTTTTATCATCTTTCAGAAACAAATAAAATTCTCATTTTATTCTAATTCTATCTGAAACATTTATAAATCTACCATTCATTTAATATTGCTATCATATCTGGTCTGATGCTTCTGCTATGTACTCTTGATAAAATCCATAGAACAATATGTAATGTTAGTGTTCTTTATCTTGTATCTTGACTTCAGGCACTTTCCCACTACCATAACATAGCTTCTCTGTACCTTTTCTATAAATATTTTTTTGGTAATTGTTCTAATTTCTCTTTGGTATCCAGACTTTATGAATTTAAGTGCAGTATTAGATTGACAACAAGATCCCATCATTTTACAGTTGAAATGGCTTGATGTAACCACAAGTTCTATGCTGACAGTTTCTTCTCTCACACTTCATGGTAATAAAATTCTATTGTAACATTTTACATTCCAGTCAACTTTGATCTTTAAAAATTTAAATACAATTTCAATTATTATCTTCTGTTTTTTTTTTAATTCCAGTTTTTTTGTTCTCTCTCCTTAATAGTGTTTTCTTTCTCCCATATGTTTTCACATTCAATAACTCCTTGCATCTTAGTAGCTTTATTGCCTTGCTTGGGGGAAAATGATTAAAATTAAAATATAAAAAGTTACATATTTTACTGCCAAATACTTAGCATTTCAATTGAAAAATATTGAAAAGTTGTTGATCTTTATGAAGAAGCTAAATCTTAAAATGGAAAAAAGAGAAGAAAACTCTGAACTGACACCAGCCTTGAGAAGGTTGGGCTCCATTATATTAGCTTACACAGGAAATACCACTGCTGCAATGGCTGCATTATATGTGGTGCCCCTATGATTCTAATGATAGTTTGTGCTCAAGGAATATCTTGTTATAGTATGCAACAAATTTATGAAACAATTATGAATCATTGAATGACAATCACAATCACATAACATAAGCAGCCAATCAAATTCAAAATAACTTGAATTGGATAAATATGTGAGTGAAGATACTATCAAAAAGGTAAAACAAAGAGATAAACAGCCAATCAAATTTGAAATAACTAAAATTGGATAAATATGTGGTTGGAGATACTATCAAAGAGGTAAAACAAAGAGATAAGCAGCCAATCAAATTCAAAATAACTTGATTTGGATAAATATATGGGTGAAGACACTATCAAAGCGGTTATATCCATATTACATTGAAACAACAATTCTCATCATAAACTTGAAGTTAAGAAATGTCAAGCCTGATCATTACCTATATGGGTGACTGCTTGGGAATATCAGGTGCTATAGATTTGGATGTGCAGGGTGTGTAATAGATAATGTAATAGATAATAGTAATAGATAATAGTAATAGATAATAGTAATAGATGACTCAGGATGAGATATCAGAAAGCTGAGTTTAATTCCAGTTGGGTTCATTAGATTCACTTACACAAACAACCTTACACAATCATGAAACAAAAAGAGACATGATCATCCAAATGTGTCATATCTAACTCTACAAACACACACTGGGTCAGAATGGTAAGGTAATAGTCAGTTCCACTTTGTGAATATGGGGGAAGGCCTACATCTAACAAAGTACATTCACAGGCTGAGAAGAAGATATTATCAAAGATTGTCTACAGTGAAATCATTTATTATTTTCAAAATATATAAGAAGATACTATCAAACATTGTCTACATTGAAATCATTTATTATAGTCAAAATATATAAGAAGATACTATCAAACATTGTCTACATTGAAATCATTTATTATAGTCAAAATATATAAGAAGATACTATCAAACATTGTCTACATTGAAATCATTTATTATAGTCAAAATATATAAGAAGATACTACCAAACATTGTCTACATTGAAATCATTTATTATAGTCAAAATATATAAAAAGATACTATCAAACATTGTCTACATTGACATCTTTTATTTAGGTCAAATTTCAACTATAAAAGTAAAGTTGATAACAAAATAAATGAAATGAAGGAAAATGTTGCATATTTCCAAAAATGAATGGATAATATCAAATCAAAATTCAAGGGCACACTTCAATAGTAAAAGAAGTTAAGCCAAGTATTAAGAAACAGGAAAATTTCGTTAGAAATACAGAAAAAAAATACTAAACTGTTATGTAATATCTGTTCTTCTCTATGGCAGTGAATGCTGAACAATCTCTTCACAGATGAAAAATAGAAACAACAAAGATGTGGTTCAATAGGATGCTGAGAATCCAATTTTCTGAATATGTGAGTAACAAGGAAGTTTTAAGGAAAATGAAAGCAATATAGAGGCTTATACTTAGAACCAGGAAGAGACAATTTAAATTTCTAGGATAAATAATGAGAAAATAGGGCTTGAAAAATCTGACACTCACAGGATTTACTGAAAGCAAGAGGGTCAGAGGAAAGCAGTTAGTAACCTACCCAGTGAGCTTATGGATAGCAAAACAGAAAATGGATAGCAAAACAGAAAATGGATGGCAAAAAGACACATCATAAGAGCTACAAAAGATAGGAAGTTGTGGAGATCCATGATCACTCACATCCTGAAGGAACACGACACATAGAAAAAAAATCTGAAATTGGGAAAAGTTATTTTCTCAGAAGAATGTCAAATTGAACTTCTTCCAAATACTAGAGAATATTTGAAAAACCTTGATGAACTTTCCACTATGGTACCTAGACTTTAATGAATTCAAGTGCAGCCCTAGAATAACAACAAGGTTTCATCATTTTGAAATTTGAAAGACTATTAACATATACTTTATGAAGGCATATCCCAAATATATGAAGATTCATAAGTTTTCAATGAGATATTGTAAGGTGTTATGCTTCAATATCAACCATCATTTTTAATGTGCTGTGTCCCTTCAGGATGTAGATGATCATGGTTCTCTACTTCCTCCTATCCCATGTAATTCTCATTATGTTTTGTCCTTTTGCTACTTCTCCCAGACCCTGTTATATCATCCACTTTCTTAAGCCCACTAGGTATGTCACGTGTTGCTTTCCCTTATCTCTGTTTTTCTCTATCCACCATGTGAGTATCAGATTCTCCAAGCTCTCCTTTCCCATTATGTGTCCCAGAAATTTCAGCTGCCCCTTCCTGATGTTAGGTATAAGCTTCCTCCTTGTTTGCATCCTCTTCAAAACCTAATTGTTGCTCACATGTTTGGTCCATGGTATCCTTAGCATCCTTCTGTAGAATGATATCTCCGTTGCCTCGAGTCTCTTCTTCATCTTTGAGAAGACTGCCCAATATTCACTGTTGTAAAGGAGGACAGATATCCCTTAACTGTTCAGTTCCCTTTTTTTTTGTTGCCAACAAAATCCTTCTGTCTTGTAATACTCTGCCTAGCTTTTGGAATGTGTCTTTGGCCATCCCAATATGTCTTTGAATCTCAGAGTTGCACTTACCATCCTTTGTCAGAAAACTTCCCAAATTTCCACACCTGCTTGATTTTAGTGTCTCCAACCTGTAAATCGCACTTCGGGTCATCTTTTTACTGATGACCATGCATTCTGTCTTCTTGTAGTTTATTCTTGGTCCCTTCTTCTCGCTTGCCTTTGCTACCTTTTGTGAGAGGTTTTGTAATTTCCTTTCCGTATCTGCTATCAGTACTGTGTCATCTGTGTATTTTATGTTGGTAAGATTGTGGACACCAATGATGAATCCTGGTAGGATTTCCAGTATAGGTTGAATAAGTCCAGTGAGAAGACACATCCTTGCCTTACACCCCTTTCTATTTTTGTATCTCTGCTTACTTCATTTTCTATCTGTATGCAGGCCATTTGCCAGTAGAGGTTATTGATTATTCTAATATCTTTCCCAAATATAACAAGATTGCTGAGCAGTTCCACCAGATCTTTTTGACACACTTTGACGAACACCTTTGTGTAGTCTATAAAACATAAGTATACATCCTTCTGCATTTGTATCGTTCTTTCTGATAACATTCTGAGCATGAATATCATGTTCCATGTTTTGGTGTCTTTAACAAAGCCACACTATTCTTGTCCTGTTTCTAGCCTGATTCTGCTGCATGTTCTATTCATCAGAATACAGATGATGAGTTTTGTTATGTAGCTCATTAGGCTGATTGTTCGGTGGAGGTCACATTCATTTGCACCTGGTTTCTTAGGCAGTGCTATGAAAATAGATCTGCTGAGATCTTCCGGTATATACCCACTGTTGTAGATTTCATTTATTATTTCTGTAACCTTGTCTACGCCAAAATCATTTAAGGCTGTTAGCATTTTGTTACAATTCCATCTGGCCCTGCTGCCTTGTTTCTATTCAATTTCACCAGTGCAGCTTCTACTTCGATTTTTAGAATTTCAGGCCTGTCATTAGTTCCGTGTATTGCCATTTGTTCTTCATCATTGAAGAGTTCTCCATTCCTTCCTGTAATGAAGAATTTTTCCCTTCACTAATATGAGCATTCCATCCTTTGATTTTATGCAGTCTGTTCATAAGCATGACTTCTGTCCTGTTAAATCCCTTATTTGTTTATGCATATCACCTTTGCTTGTGGTACTCAATCTCTCTATTTCTGCACATTTTTTGTTTAGCTACTCCTCTTTAGTCTGCCTACATTTGGTCCTTATTTCATTGGGTAGTTTTCTGTATTCCATTAGAAAAAGGTATCATATGTTTCGAAAATTGGGCAAGTCAGCCTCCTGATTTGAATATTATAGAAAATTGTTAGAATGTAAAGAAAGTGAAAGAAAAATGATTGAAGAATATTGATCGGCTTTGTGAGATCATAAACTGAGTGTAGAAATATTGATCATTGCTTTATTTTAAATTTACATAAATCACTAACAAAAAACATTTGGCTGTCCTAAGTCATCAGTCATTTATATGAAATGTGTGATACACGCTTAGACAATCATGTATCTTTTGATACATGACTGACAAGGCAAATTTTTTCCCGCAGTAGGTTGTTATTTCTTTCTGTGATAGGCCAGTTGCCATCCAAGGCTATAGAATTGGGTCTGTCCTGCTATTTACCCATAGCTGGGGGGAAGAAGAAGAGGATTAATACCTTTTCCAAGGGTATTAGCACATTAGTGAATGTAATGGATTCAACTGGAATTCTCTGATTCCTCAATCTGAGTCACTATCCATTACTCCACTGTGCATCCATCCTAAGTCAAAAAGAAACTAATATAAAGTAGTAGGTATTTTTTATAATTATGATGTGCATCCTTTATTTACTAACTATAACTATATATAAACTATATATTTTTCATCCTCCCATTGAGAATTGTGCCACTGAAATCTTTTCTTGGGTGAAAGTTGGCTTCAAAGCTTTTACGCCAGCATGGAAATACCAAGTGAAACCACAATCTTCTCCTTGGTTCTCTCCTGCTTGTTCAGCTGCTATAGCCTACAGGAATTACTTCTTCCAGCTATACCAGAGCAATACGTCTAATTGATGTCTCTTTGTCATCACTCATAATAAATGTAGCAAGTCTTCAAAGTTACTATAGCCTCTCAAAAGTTTTGTTTTAAAGACTACTGGTGGCTCTGTAAGAGTTTACTGCACAAGAGCAAATCCTCAGTCTGTCCTCTCTTCAATCAATTTGTAGTGTCATCACCCACTGCAGATAAAGGACAGTGCTTTGCCTTGAAATTCTCTTCCAACTCCACTCTTGACACATCTGGAATATCTCTGCCTCATTTCCCCCCACCTAGCACAAAGTCTATACTGAGTGATATGCATAAAACTCTGTCTATGGTTTCTGCTATCATCTCTAAACTGGATCCACACAAGACTTTTGAATTTGACGGTATCTCAGTAATTGTACTAAAGAAATGTACTCATTTTGTGATTTTCTTCATGATGCCACTTGCAATGATATTTTTAATCATCCTGTTCAGAAATTTGCCACTGAGGTCTCTTCCTTGAAGCTTTCGTACCATCATGGAATTACCAAGTAAAACCACAATCTTCTCTTTGATTCACTCCTATTCATTCAGCCACTATAGCACACAGGAATCTCTTCTTCCGACTATGCCAATGCAACAGTTCTGATCACATAAGACAACTCTTTGTATCCACTTGTAATGAGTGTAAGTGTGTCCTCAATGAAGTAAAGATGCTATTCACTAATAGAATAAGACATTGTATAGAGAAGTCCTACTCTTGTTGGAGGCACAATTTTTCTTTAATAGGACTTCTCAATTTAGGCTTACTGTTATTAATTTCAGTGTTTAAAAAAATTGAAAAAAAAACAGGAATAGCATCTCAAAAACATGTACTCACTAAAAAATAATGTTTATAGCAATGAAAAATAATGTTATATAAAAAAAACCCTTTTGTGTATGAAATTGAGGCTAGCAGATATTTATTAGCAAAAGTTCCAATGATAATTATGCTTTCATTAAATATGCAATTCAAATCTTAACTTGTTTGCTGGTCTCTGTGACTGAACTGGTAAAGGCATACTTTGGCATATATATATATATATATGTGTGTGTGTGTGTGTGTATATATATATTTTATTTTTATACCTAATCATCTACCCAAGGAGCTTTCAAAAAAGATATTACAACCATAGAAGTAGCTTTACACATGAAATATACAGGCTCAGAACTAGTTTATCTTACTATGTCTGGGAAATTAAAAAGAAGCAAGATATAGATCCTATATTAAAATGGGAGATAGTAAAAAGTGCTGCAAATATAAGGCCGGTGATAGGTATTGCTTCCTATGTATGAAGGAAAAATTAGCTATAGCTTCTTACAATAACCCTAATAAATTACTCAACCAAAGATCTGAAATACTTGATGGCTGTAGGCACAAAAAAGCCTGGCTACTTGGCAATTAGAATGTGTTTTTATGCTAATTTTTTATTTTTCTGGTGGCCGCTTTATCAGTAAAATGTAATTTGGGCCAACCCTCTGTAGTGAGAATTATCCTGATGATCTAGTAGGTTAAACCTAGGTAGATAGGTTCTGGCTATTTAGGTGTTTTAATTTTGCTTTACTTAGTGTATTGAGCACTTTTACGTATCAGCTTAGGTAACTCTAAAAGTGTTTTTTTCTTTTTGGTTAGACATTGCAGTGCTGGTTGGTTATTTTTAAGCAGTATGGATGTTTTTAGTCTTTTCTTTTTTTTAGAAATTTTTTCTTCCCAGATATCATTTTGTGTAATATTTTTTATTTACAAAACAAACTGTATCATCGTTTTTTTTATGCCCCCAGAGCTATAGTATAGGTATAAAAATATACATATATTTATATATATATATGTATATATATGCAAACTTTTATATATCAAGAACATTTTTGGAGTAAAGATGTCTGACAATGTAGAAAAAATTTTTGTGTGATGCATTTTGTCCCTTAGGACTTAATTGAAATAGGTTTCTTTATGTGGCTACACATGCACACACAAGAGAGATGGTGTGAATTTTAAATTTAGAAAAAAAAAAAACATGTAACAGACTGTCACTTATGGGTGTTGATTTCAATGTCTACTTTTATATTTACATATGTTCTATCCCTAATATTGAGCACTTTAATCCTTAAAACTATATTCTATCATATATATATAATATATATATATAAAATACATATATATAAATATATATAAATAAATAAATATATATATATATATATATATATATATATATATATATATATATATATATATATAAATGTTAAAAGATTCATGTTAAAAAATAAAAAAAAAAAAACAAATGAAAACTACAGACAAAAGTTCATTTTCTCTATCAAGGCATTCTTTTCTGTAGTTCACTGCTACCAGCAAGAAGAAATATTTCTTTTCCTGATGATGGCCATGTTGGCCAAAACTAGTTGAGGAATCTAAATGAAATAATAATAATAAAAACAAAATAATATTAATCTACAACCCAGTGTGTCTGAAGATTTTAATTTTTTATTGTTCAAAATATATATATATATATATATATATATATAAATACAGGGTTGGTATAAATGGAAGAAAATTTCAATAACCAAAACGACTATTTTTTAAAAAGTGCTCAATACAAAGTAGAGCAAATAATATTTCTTCGAAAATTATAATGTGTGTTATAACATCACTACAAAAATAGCCATTTTGTGCAATCAACATTATCACTTGATAAGACACCAGAAGTGTTGAAACAAAATGGCTAGTTTTGTAGTGATGTTATAACATGCTTATGTTATAATTTTTTAAGAAATATATATATATATATATATATATATATATATATATATATGCTCATACTTTGTTTCAATGAATAGAAGGGAGGAAACATTGGTCCAATAATGCAAATTGTCTGTAGTTAGTAACACTTAGTCTCTAGTGACTAGTATCAGCAGTTACAAGAAAGAGGAATAATATAGTACTTTACATTTAATCATGAACACTATTCAATTTGACACTGTAAAATACCTGTACACTATAAATATAGACTATTTTGTGCTACTGTTAAATTCACCCTTTTCCAACAGACAAAAATGACGACTATATAAAACCAGTTAAACATACTAACATATAAAAAAGGGGAAAACCTATGAAACAGTAAACTACAATTGACAGCCTGCCAACCACCAGTCAGCTCACAAAACAGCAAATTGTAACCAGTTTTACCACAATTCCATCCATATTGCACAAGACTTACAGATTTTGTCCATTGCTTCTGATATCCATTAAATCAGGTGTGTCAAACTGGTGGCCCATGGGCTGCATGCAGACTTTTACATGCATCTTGGCAGCCCTCACAAAGGTTTCTATAGCCGTGGTATATTGAGAATTTTCTCTATGTTGGTAATGCAAATTATTAAAATAGAGAGATTTTTTTTCAGTTGGTATAATAAGATTGTTTATTCTATCTCAGTGTTTTTTTGTTTTTAAATGTTAGCAACTATTTTTAACTTCTGGTTAATCATGTGATCATCTTTGACAACTAAATAAGAATAAATGTAAAGGGAAAACGTTTATAATTTCATAATATTTTTGACTTAAAAATGTCGAATTCTACTCCATCTCATAAAAAGAGAAAATTATCTGAAGAAGGGCGTGTGTTTCAAGAAAAGTGGGAATTACAGTACTTTTGTACCACTGTTAATGGAAAGATAAACTGTTTGATTTGCAACCACTGCATTGTGATGCCAGAAGAATATAATGTGAAAAGACATTATGAAACAAACTATCAATCTTATGTTAAATATGAAGGAGTTGTGTGTTTTGAAAGTGAAGGAATTCAAGTTTAAGTTAACACAGCAACAGAGTTGCTTTACAAAAATTCAGAAAGACAATGTTAGTTTGGTTGCTGAAAGGTTTGAACCCTGCAAAATGATTGACATCAGTGAAAAATCTAACAGTGAAGGAGATTTCATAAAGCGATGTCTTGTAAAAACAGCTGAAATTGTACATCCAGAGAAGTCACATTTATTTCAAGACATTTCCTTAGGCAATAACACTGTTGCTGAATGGATTGATGAAATGACAGGTGATTTGGGTTGAAAGTTGAAGACTTTATCATCAAATTTTGAATATTTTTCTATTGCTCTGGATGAGGCTGTTGGCATAATTGGAATAGCTCACCATTTTCATCAGGGTTTGTGACAATGAATTTCATATTTATGAAAAATTAATTGAACTGGTCCAAATGCATGATACTACAACAAGCCAGGACATTTCTGAGAAAGTTGAACGGGATCTCCATGAATATGGCCTTGATTTGAGTAAACTTGTGTGTTTATCTACTGATGGTGCTACCAATATGGTTGGGCGACATAATGGTGTTGCTGTCAAGTTAGGTACAAAAATAGAAATAGATTCAACATATAAGCATTTTCACTGTAAAATTCATCAACAGAACTTATGTTCAAAGATCTTAAAATTAGATCTTGTGTTGAGTTTTGTCCTAAAAACAGTGAACTATATCAGAAGTCTTGCTCTCCGTCAGTTTAGCCAGTTATTGGAAGATGTGAATAATCAGTTTACAAATGTCTCATTCTACACAGAAGTTCAGTGGCTTTTATGTCACAAGGTACTGAAAAGATTTTTTTATTGCGACATGAAATTGATATGCTTTTGGAGATGAAGGGTCAAAATACAGATGAATTGAAAGATGAAAGCTGGCTCCAAGATCTAGCTTTTTCAGTGGATATTACTACCCAATTAAGTGACCTTAATTTGAAATTACAAGGTAAAAATAAGCTCATCACTCAGTTATATGATGATATCAAGTGTTTCATTGCAAAATTAACTTTACTGAAGTCCCAGTTGTCACATGAAAACTTGATTCATTTTCCTATGTACAAGAAGTTGAAAAAAACTGCCAATACTAAGTCTGTATTTATATTTCTTAAGTACAACAATTACCTGGAATTGCTGTCAAAAGAATTTCAATGAAGATTTTGTGATTATTCAGCTTGTGAAGATCAGTTTGCATTATTCTCAGCACCATTCACTTTTGAAGTTGCTCAAGCAGAGGAGAGTTTACAGATGGAACTACTGGAAATGCAGACTGACTCAACACTCAAGGGAAAGTACCTAGAAGTAGGGGTACCTGGATTTTTTTCATACCTTCCTCAGAAATTTAAGAATTTCAGAAAGTTTGCCACAAAGATTATGGCAATGTTTGGTTCCACCTATGTGTGTGAACAGTTATTTTCGTTTATGAAAGACACAAAAACATCTCCCAGAACCAGATTAACTTTGATCAAAGTGGGATCTATACAGACATTCCAACCTGATATTAGAGTAATTTATCTAAAGTGATGTCAATCAACAGGACAACGTAAAAAATGATTAAATTGTACTACCTTGTATTGTAAGTATTTTGTATTTAAAGTTTAATTACCACTAGCTGTGGTAATGTAAGACTGTAGGCAGGTGTGGCCCTCGAGGCTGCAGATATGGTAGATGTGGCCCACTATATGCCCTAAGTTTGACATGCCTGCATTAAATGGAGGTCCATAATACCAAGGTGTGTGTATGTGTGTTTATTTAAAAATTATAACATAAGTATGTTATAACATCACTACAAAAATAGCCATTTTGTTTCAACACTTCTGGTGTCTTGTCAAGTGATGGTGTTGTTTGTAAAATAAAAAGTTTTTAAAGAGTTCAAAACCTACCACTACTACCACTAGGGAGGGAATATTTTTGCATAAGATGTAATAGCCAATCAAATTACAAGTATATGATAATTCAAATAATGTGACAATGGGCCCTAATGCTTTATTAGATTATATAGGAAATCAGGATAACTAATTAATCTCCAATTTATTATGTAGATAAAAAATAAAAGTTATGAATATTAAACTCTAAAAATAACCATACATCAAGTTTAGAAATTTACAAAATTATTTAAAGAAAAAAACGGAGAAAATATGCTTAAATTTTCATTATATTTTCATGTTAAATTTCCGGTCTGAATTTGAGTGGAAGTAAGAGGTGCAATATATGGCTACAAAATTAGTTACATTGATAGGGTTGTTCTTAGAGATTTAGTGGACGGGGAGACAAGACAGATAGACATCGCATCATTATACAGAAACACGTAAATATGATTGAATATATGAGCACGTAAATATACAGACGACAAATAAGCAGACTCATTAAGAGTCAATCATCCAAATAACTACAGAGACAATGCAAACTACCCGTCAAAATTACATAAACATGGAAAATCAATATACAAATATATAAACATACTCATATATATATATATATATATATAAAATATCCACATACAGGTATACATGCACATATACACATACATATATAAAAATACATATATGAACACACATATACAAAACAAAAACACATACATTATATATATATATACATCATTTTTATCAAGTAAATTAAGAAATATGAAATAGAAAATGTATGTTAGGCTATAAAAAACATAAAGTAAAGATAGATATACATATAAATACACATTATTTCATTATTATAATATTATCATAGTATTATTACTATTCATATCCAAGTATCAATTTATCAGTTAAATTCAATGCTGCTGGGAGGAGTGCCAATGAATGCAACATATATTAGGCACACCAATGCATGTAAAAGCATATATAAACAATATACATATATACAAATGCACAGCAATAAAAATATCAATAAAGAAAAAATATATGTAAATATACAAACATGGACACCAATATACAAACAAATGTAAGTGGCCATAAAAAACAAGCACATATAAACTCAAACATAAAAACAAGCACCTACAAACATATATACTCACGTACTAACAAACATCCTTACCAAAATAGCCATATTAAATTCAGAGTCTCTATAAGATTAATTCAATAATAGTTACAACTATTCAATATTAACTAAATAATTCACTTTATATTGAAATCTAAGCAAATAAAGGTAGATAATAATTAAAAATTAAGAACAAAAAAATTGTGGGGAGACCTACAATACCATTTCATCTTAACATACAATATTCTATCTAGCTAGAAAGCAAGTTAAAAAGTAATTTATGCCTGCACTTAACAGTGAGCTCCTTCCTTTGATTTAATAGTTTATCTTGTCCTTAAATTTAATGATTTCTAGTTTTTCATTGAGACAGAAGTAGCACGATGCATATAAAGAATTACAGGTACGAGCTCTTCTAATTAACTTCCATTTAACAGTGGAAGATTTGTTTTTCTCCTTTAAACTCCAATAGTACTTCAGATATATATATATATATATATATATATATATATATATATATATATATATAATAATGCTTTGATACCACAGAATGAATAGATAGATTTGAATAAACACAATTTTATGCTCATTTTTTGGTGGGGACCTAGGCAACCTTTTGGCTAACGCTTCTTCAAGGACTGATCGTTGGCACAACTGAAATAGTGAGAATTAGACTGCAAATATACAGGAAAATTTTTGGTGATAAAGCTGGAATGCATCTAAAACAAATTTACAATTAATATAAATAGATAAACTTAAGAGAATAAGTAAATGAATCAACAAGGACATAAAACAAGTAAAGAATCACTGCAAAAACTTATCCTTTTGTCTGAAGAGAGATGGTTGCTGCAATTTAAAACAAATGGCCCCCAGAACTAACAAATGATGCTCGGACCTGCCTATATGCAAAATAAAGAATGTGTTTGTCATGAAACACAACAAGCACATCTTATTTTCCAATAGATGCTGTCTGATTACTGATTTATGTACTAACTGCAACACCCAAGTATGATTACTTGAATGCAATCTGATATATTTAGGAATGTGTTGGTCCATTCTTCTTTCCAATCTAAAACTATTCCATCCTATATACTCAGTTTCACACTGACATTTAAACCTATAGATAAGTAAACTCATACTAAGATAGGACAGACAGTCTTTAGTAAATGAAGGAAACACTGGAGGGGTGCCAAAAACCACATGTAACTAGGCCAAAAAGAAAGTAGCAGAGACAGTCCTAGCAATGCTGTCACTCAAAATTTTGCATTTTCCACCAAGGCAAGGCAATTTTAGAGAGATAGGACACAGACTAGAGCCAAATTTGGGAGACATATTAAAATTATCTATCTTCAGATCCATAATATTAGCTGGAAAACTGTTATTGATGAGAATAGAATGAATTTTGTTCAACTCTTGCTGAAGTGTACAAGAGGAACATTAAGGCCTGAGGTGCCAAAGTTTTGACCAGATTTATTTTTCTGGTGCAATGGACAAAGGAGTTCCAACTAGTGTAAAGACCTGTAAAAGTTGCTTTATGGAACACACTAGTAATAAAAGTACTATTCTCTGGAATGGAGGGAGGACCCAGGCAACCTCTATAGATTGCATCAACACATATCTGTGTAGTTTTTTGTAAAGGAACATCAGCGTAAAAGACTCACAATGTCAAATGAAATCAAAATCTTGTCATTAAAATTTATTGAACAATTTCTAATAAACTCTGTATAGGTAAATAAGTCTGATACACAATAGGTTGAGAAGTAATCAGATACAGGTTTTGTCAACCATTTAGCCAACTCATGCTGTGCTGAACTTATCATGAATAGAATAGGTTGTAGAAGCACATTATTTTTGTAAATTTTCAGCAACCTATAAAGTCTAGGTCATTGGGAATCTGCAGGTTTAATTCGGTTGTTGGTGTCTTTGCATATAAAAGTACTCTTATACACCTCCAACAATCGTTTCTGAAGTTTTAATTCCAACTTATCAGTACAGTCTAGTGCAATGTGGGAGTGCTGTTCCATGGGACTGGCACCACACAGTTTTTTTTTCTCCAGCTGTGGCTCTTTCCACTATCTGTGGAGTGAATTTTTTTCAAACTTTGAGTCCTTTTTATATCTTTAATCATTATATATCAGTTTTACAACAATTCTTGGTTAAGCGTTTTATTCTGGTTATTTTTAAAAAAATGTGGCAGTGCCAACAAAATACGACAATAAATCTTTCCTCCAAAATTGTTCTTTGTATATAAAAATTTATATATCCCATAAACAACTGTAAAATTATAAATATGAACATCCTAGTAATATAATGGTTGATGCAAGTATGATAACTATCAAATCTTAACAAAAGTACTGTAGCCCCACATAAAAAATTTGTAAGCTAAAATACATCAACTTTAAGTCAAATCACATGAAATGCATTATTGATAAAATACCGATAGTTATGGAGCATAGATTATCATATACCTCATCTTCTGAATACATTTTCAAAAATGTAAAAAATAATTCATAATCAGTATTGCAGAGGTTATAAAAGAATATTAAAATTTAGAAATATCAAACCAATCTCTGAAATAATCAAATATAAAAAAGGAAAAAGAAAATCATTTAGTTTACCACACCATTTTAATTTTTTATTTCACCACAAGCAAGGCAACAAAGCAACTAACACAAAGAGGGCTTACTGAGTGCGTGAAAGAATTTAAGGAGAGAGAAAAACAAAAGTACATAATTTAAAAGGAGAGAAGATAACAATTTACATTTAAATTTTTAAAGATCCATCTTGACTGAAAAGCAAGAAGCCAGAAGAGAATCCCACAATCAGGAACTGTGAGAAAAAACAGTTATCATAGAACTTACAGATACATTTAGCGATTTCAACTGTAAAATGATGAGATCTAGCCACCAATCTAGTTCTTCTTCATCTGTCAACTCAAGGCACAAGCAATCATGGCTCTCCACAACCTTCTATTCCTTATAGCTCTTAATAAACTTTTTCTTTCTATTCCTCCTAAAATCTGTTCTGCCATCCATTTACTCTAGCTCACTAAGTATGTATACATTGTTTTCCTCTGTCCCTTTTGCCCTCTATCTGTTCTGTGAGTATCAGATTTTCCAAGCTCTCTTTCCTCATTATGTCCCCTAGAAACCTCAACTGTCTCTTCCTGATCTTAAGTATAAGTTTCCTTTTTGTTACTATTTTCTCTAAAACTTTGTGGTTGCTCACATGTTCAGTCAATGGTATTGTTACAAGATGAGATCTTGCCCTGCTTCGATAAACGGAAGTTACCATCACGAGTCCCTGACTCGAAATGAAAACTGCACATCTACGCATAGGCTCGATGCAGATACTTCCATTTGGGATAAACTCAAAAAAAAATGAAAGAATTAAATCAGCCAATCGGACCGTCTCCCGCGTAGTCAAAAAATTGCCATTTGGAGCCGATAGGCGTGTATAAGTTCAACACAGGAAAGTCAAAAGGAGTCCCATTCAACGGCGGAGGCAGAAGGGTCACGTCGCTCGCTCCTGACACACTGGCCTGGTGACGAACGAAGCATGTGACTGCTGCTGCTAATGAACTCTCGTCTGACGCCTTGTCAAAGGGTACCTTTCCCCTTCCATAAGTCAAGTTAACTCCACGAACTTTACTTGCCACTACCATAGACATTCAACTTCTTAAATACAAACTTTTTACTTGTTCTTATTTTCCTCACTAAAAAGACTATAAAATATATCTACAGTCTTTCTTGTTCTTTCGATTCTGAATTTCATTGTTTGCAACCAAACGCAGTATTTCGCCCACATTGTTTTCACATCGCCCACGTAACTAAATACAGAATATAACAGTATCCTCAGCATCCTTCTGTAGAAACACATTTCTGTTGCTTCAAGACTCTTCTTCATCTTTGAGGAGAGAGTCCAGCACTTGCTGTCATACAGAAGGGTAGATATCACATAACCGTTTAGTACTTTTTTCCTTGTTTCTAGCAATGTTTTTCTATTTCTTCACACACTGCTTAGTGTTTGAAATCTTTCTTTGGCTATTCCAGTACACCTTCAGAATTCAGTGTCATGCTTTTTATCCTCTATTAAAACACTTCCCAGATATTTAAATTTTCGCACTTGTTTGACTTAGTGTGCTTAAATCCATAGATTCTAGGTCCCAGAGAGCAGTGCTTCTCAAACTATCTGATATGGCAGACCATCATTTTTTTTCTCAATATGTCACATACCTGTAATATTAATGTATACCAGAAATGTTGACTATTTTTTATCTTTCATTTATTTTGCAAAAAATAATTCAATATGAAAACATAAAAAGTAATAAAAAATAAGCTTCAAATGATCCCTTAGCATGGCCTTGACACTGGCCATGTACTGGTAGCTGATGGTTCATTTGGTGGCACCAGTGCACAGACCACCATTTTGAGTAGCACTGCCATAAAGGATAGTTCGATAGAACATTTACCATGGAAGTATTTATAGAAATGCCATAGGAAAGCTACATTATGCTAATAGGTAAGTGATTGAAGTCAAGATGTTAGGTCAGGACCAATAACATTGCAGATTCTTCTTTGGATTTTATCAAGGATCTCTCAATATATAGCAGGGATACTAGACTTTATGTGTAAAAACCCAAGTTAAACTAAGATTTTAAACCAGCATTTTCCTTATACCAACATATTCTACAAAATCATTAATAAGAATACTGTAAAAATTAGTTAAGCACTATGCCAATATGTAACATATTATTAAAGGATATAATCAAAAACTGATAAATAGTAATAACCAATTGTAATTGTAAAAAAACAGAAAGTTGCTCCCAAAATGGACAATATTCATTTAAAGATAAGTTTAAAGGAATTCATTCACATTAACTAGATCATTTCTACAGAGTGCATATTTAAACAAAAATGCAATTATATAATCTCCCTAAAGTTAAGTAAATCCTGTAATAACGCCACCCTATTCAAATACATCTGAAAAATTATTTGGGTTGGGTGGATTTTGTAAGTTTTGCCAAGAATAAGTGTCATGTCTTCTATTCTCAGACCCTAAATTGTTGAATAGGACATTGGAACTTCTATTGGGATGCTTACATACCAAGGAGTATCTATTGGCAAACATGACAGCTGGATATTGTTCAAACCAGGATCTCTCTCTCTCATTCTCTATCTATCTATCTATCTATCTATCTATCTACAGACACACACACATACATACATATATATATATATTTGTGTATTTAGGCAGCAATCCTTCTTTCATGCACATTTCATTGAAAATGACAGACAAGGTGCTTTTATTTAGCTTTTTATACAATTTTTCATGTGATCTAATAATTTTTTTCAGTTGATAAATTATATAAAAAGGGCTAAATGTTTAGCTGAAAGCACTCGGATAAAAAGAACATTCGGACAGTTTTTATATAATTTATCATCTGAAAAGAAAAAATTATTAGATTGCATGAGAAATTGTATAAAAAACAAATAAAAGCACCTTGCCTGTCGTTTTCAATGAAATGTGCCTATATATATATATATATATATAAAATAAAAATATAGTTTTATGGTATGCTATATTTATAGGTAAGAGCGTTCAATATCAGAAGGGTAAATATTATAAAAGTGGAGAATGAGACCGACATCAGGCACCAATAGTCTGTTTTATGCATGTGTCCACTTTTATTTATCTTTTTTATTTATATATATATATATATATATATATATATATATATATATATATATATCAATATACGTTTTAATGACAAATTGTTCAAAATATCCTGCAGCATCTCACTAAATTTTACATACTTTAATATCAAGAATATTTTCTTACATTTATTGGAATATTATCTGTTACTTTCTTATACATGACGTGTATCCAATCAAAACATCCTACTGCATCTTACTAACTTTTACACACTTTAGTGTCAAGAATGTCTGTCACACATATTTGAATATTATCTGTTACTTCTTTACACATGACACATATTTAACCAATAAGAAATAACCAAACACAACATACCATTAATCTTCATCTCTTTGTTTTTATAATTTATATCACAATCTCTGATAAAGCTTTGATAAAATGAAGCATGTTAGGTTAAGATCTGTTTCCTATTTGTTCGTTTTCCTATCATATATATATATATATATATATATATATATATAATGTCAAAATATAGTTTCAAGGTATATTTCTGGGTTAAAGTGCTCAATATCAGGGATAGAGCATATGTAAATATAAAAATGGACATTGTAGTCAACACCCAGAGGTAACAGTTTGTTTCGTGCTAAACATAACCATTAGGCACATGGCCTAATGATTGTGTTTAGCATGAAGCCGACTGTCGCTTCTTGGTGCTGACTTCAATGTCCAGTTTTATTTATTTATATATATATATATATATATATATATATATATATATATATATATATACTAGCATTAGAGCCAGGCGTTGCCCAGGGATGTAACAGTAAGAGATAGATCAAGTATCAACCATCATAAAGACTGAAAAATAAAATTTACAAAGATTATTGTTTAAGGTTGATGGACATGCATGTCTTAATTTGTTTATTTTTTGTTTGTTTTTTTTTTATGAATTGGTCAAACCCAAACTCAAACAAAAACATTGTTTTTAATCGTTATGAGTCTACCGATTGAATAGAATTTTATTATAAACAATTGTCTTGTAAATGGAATTTTTAAAGCATTCTGAATGTAAAAATAAAGAAAAAAGTGTGCAAGACAATAAGAAACACTACCTGCCAAAAAAAAGTGAAGTTTTGTTGAAATCGGTTGAAAAATGTAGGAAATCCGATCCCATATATAAACGAACACACCCGCACACACACACACACAACCAACCAACCTGGGTTTTATAATAAGTATAACTCGGTATGAGTTGTCCCCCTTTCATTCTGGTGACAGAATCGTGTTTTATCGTGTTTTCAAATTGATTTCATGCAAAAACAATTGTGTTTTTCCGATTTGGGGTGCTGTCAGAACCACTGCAATGTAATTTTACACAGTCCTGTGAAGTTTTGTTGAAACCGGTTGAAAAATGTAGGAAATCCGATCCAATATATAAACGTACACACACACACACACACAATCTGTGTTTTATAATAAGTAAGATATATAATCCCTCTTTTATACAAGTTTCATTAAAAATTACTGACAATGTACTGTGGTTAAGTCTTTTATTTTGTTTTTTTGTGTACTTAAAATTTTTTCTTTTCTGGACATAAATTATGTAGAAATTGTCTGAATGTTCTGTATATCTGAATGTTTTTGTCTATACTTTTAATCATTATCAAAGATGATTTTATTTTTGCTTATAACTGAATGTATGGATTTTTTATGTATGTATCTAGAGTTATAGTAATGTTTCATCTTCCAGACATGATCAGCATGTTGTGGCTGTGTTCATAGTTGATATTATTGAGTATTGGCTTTTTCTTTTTATTAATAATGTTTCCGTTATTTTTAGCCCTTTTTTTCATGTCAATGAGTCTATTATATTTTTAATGTCAACAACTATGTTGCAACTGGAGTTTGTTAGGTTCCCGTGTTTATTTAAATGAGACCCAAATGAGCTATGGTTGGAGATATGTAACATGAGTCTTCATGCTATGCATGTTATAGTATAGCCAATGTAATTATTTATGAATTTGGTTCCTTAAGGGACATGTAATTTCATAAATACTATTGATCCTCTGTAATTTGGATCTTGCAGGTGAGTTATTGTTGTTGACAATAAGGTTAACAGTTTGAAATTTTTTATAGTAGATAATTAATTTAATTATCTTGTTTTTGTCAACTGGAGTTGTATAATATTTCTAAGGAAAGCTTCATATTGCTTATAGTCACAATGCATTTGATTATTATAGACAATGATGATTTTTATTGTTTTTATTTGTACGTTCAGTGTTGCTATCGGTTACCTTAGAAAGAATATATATATATATATATATATATATATATATATATATATAGTTTGTGCAAAACTAGGTAATCCGTATGGGTAGACCCAAGGAGGATGATATCCAGAGAGCTCAATGTAAATTCAGAGCAAATATGTTCGTTTGAATAAAAACAGACCACTTTAAGGTTCCATGTAATAAATTATTTCACCACATCCCTTTTAAAGGGCTCTGGATCATCAGACTACTTCCAAAGGTTGAAATGAAAATGAAAAGAAATTTACACATTTTTGATGGGCCGTATTAAGCATATGTAAAATTAACGAAGTGAGGAAGTGATATATATATATATATGTGTGTGTGTGTGTGTGTGAAAATATATAGAAAATAGGAAAGAACTCGTTAGGTAAATAATCCAAAAGTTCTTTAGTATTTTGTTATTATTTTTATATATATATATATATATATATATATATATATATATATATATATATATATGTGTGTATATATATATATATATATATATAATTATGTATTTTTAGGTATCAAGCCCTCTTTTATAGAAGTTATATTAAAAATGACTGACAAGTTAATGCAGTTAAGCTTTTTATTCAATTTTTCTTGCATTCATACAAATATTTTCTTTTTTTTGTGTGTGTAAATCTGTCCAAATGTTTTATATATCCAAGCACTTTCAGCCATTTTCATGGATTTAAATTTTTTATAGTAGATAATTTAATTTCCATGTTCTGGTTAACTGGGGTTGTGTATTACTTTGTCAGTACTTTTTCAATAGCACATCTTCTATATAATAAATGCCAATGTCAGTGTATCACTGTGTCACATTTTTTACACTTTGGACATAAAGTGTATAAAAACTGTCCAAATTTTCTATATATCCAAGTACTTTTGACTATTCTATTAGCCATTATCATGGATTTTTGTAAACTAAATATTTACCTTTTTATATATGTGTATCCATAATGATAGGAATGTTTTTCTTATCTTCAATTATTTTTAGCTGTTTTTTACATGTGGATAAGGTCATAATTGAGCTATGGTCTGATACTGTATATACACACACACACATTTAAAAATGCTTTCATAGTTGAATTGACATTAACTATGCTATGGATGGTATATGCTAATCCTGATTCCTACAACCAGGAGGCCCAAGTCTGATTGGAGACCCTGGGCAGTGCTTTGTGACCCTTGCTTTGTGACCCTTGCTATCTTATCAACATTTGCTTTTTTCTATATACATTTATATATGTTACAAATTAAACTAAGCAAAACTTACTATTAAAGGATAAAAAATTTTCATGGAATTTGACATCTTTCTGTGGCCTTTTTTGTATTTGTCCAAATCTGTGAATTTGTTCATGCTAAGTCTAAAAAAAAATCACTATTTTTTTTATCAGCAATGTTGAATGTATTAAAATTACTCAACTTTTTAACAAGAAAAATCCGAAATTGATGCTAAAAATTGCTGCAAAACATTATTAATTATTATGTAACCAAGGAATTTCAGCTATCTTTTCCTGATTTGGAGTAAAAATGTTCCTTCTGTTGCCATTTTCTTTAAAGTTTCCTTGTTGCTTAGTTGCTCTGTCCAATGAAATTCTCAGTATCCTTCTGTAGAATCATGTTTCTGCTACTTCTAGTATTGTTCCGCATCCTTAGGGAAATTGTCCAGTATTCACTGAGGATGATTATCACATAGCAATCCAACATTCTTTTTTTTGTGAAAATGAATTTGTAGTGATATGTGAATGAACTTCTGTATAAAAGGTAGTATCAGTATCAATATACCTATTGGAGAGTTATCTTCTCTTGATAAGACTACATCTGTCAGAGAGAATTCATTTCATGACAATATGGTGTTGCCAATCGGTTACTTAACTACAATGGAGGGTCCTGAGTATGTGGAAACCTGGCTTAGGTGTTTTGAAGTGTCAACAAAAGTAAAAAAGTTAAAGGACATCAAAACTAGTGAAGGAGAAAATGATGTTATGGATTTGTTTTTAACATCAGCAAGGTGTGAACCCATAAAAATAATCTCCATTATGGTCTATCCCAAACTGTTGGAAGATTTAGCATATGAAGAAATTGCTGCCATCAGTAAAGCAAATGTATGACCAAAAAATGATTTTTCTTAGCAGAAAGAACTAAATTTCTCAAATGTAAACAGAGACTAGATAAAACTATTATACAATATATACAGCAATTAAAAGAAGTGTTGATATATTGTGAGTTTGAAAAAATGGGTTTGGAACAAACGTCTCTCAAAGACAAGCTAATTGTGTTAAGACTGATTGAAGGAATGTTTGACATCTCATACAAGCATAAAATCCTAGAGTGAATTCAAGCTGATAATATGAATCTGGAATCATGGGTGGAGTTCTTACAACAATTAGAATTGATTCAAAAAATTTAATGCCTCCAAAGGCAGTATGAAGATTTACAGTGCAACTAAAAGCTTATTTATATGCAGATATTGCAATAAGGAACATGGAAAGAGCAAAAAATAAGTGTCCAGCCTCTAGGAAATGGTGTCTTAAATGTAAAAAGAGGAATCATTTTCAGATTGTATGCACATATGAAAGTGAGTGGAAAAAGTAGAAAATATAGTTTCTCCAATTGAAAGTATTTGAGATAAAAGTACAGGATAAAAGTAGGGAAATGGTGAAGTTGAACGGAGTAACTTTACTCATTCAGGTGGATACTGGAAGTGATGTTACATTGATACTGAAGAATTATTGGGAAAGAATGGGTAGACCAAGGTTAAAGAAAAGTAATCTCCAAGTGAAACAGTTCAATGGATCAATCATCAAAATTTGTAGGATGCTTTGAAGGCATATGTGAGACAAAAAATAGATTTGTGATAATACCCAACATAATAGTGAAAAACATCAAAAGCCATAGTCTTTTAGGAATTGACATGTTAACAGTGGATACATTGAATCTGATAAATTCCATGAAGTCTGTAGACCCAGATGGTGAGGGGATATGAGGTGAGTATTCATCTTAAAGAAAGCAGTCAACACATGTATTTTCAAGCACAAAAAGTCCCTGTTCACATGCTACCCTTGGTAGTTGCTAAGCAAAATAAAAGTGTGGAGTAAGAAATATTAGAAAAAGTCAGTCAGAGTAGTAGCAATTGGGATTCACCCATTGTGGTGATATGCAAGCCCAATGGAAATTTAAGAATTTGTGGTGATTATAAGGTAGGCATGAATCACCAGAACTGTTCAGATTCATTCTCATTGCCAAATATTGAAACAGTGTGCCATGAGTTTGCTGGTATGAAATACCATGCTAAAATTGACCTTAAGTCAGCATATAATCAGATAAAAATTGATAGCAAGTTTCAAGAAATCACCACAATAAACACCACTATTGGATTAATAAGAAGGACACATTTGCCATTAGGAGTAAAACATCAAGTCACATTTTCCAAAAAGCCATCAAAAAAGTTTTAGAGAAAATTAAAAATATGATTGCATATCAGATGACATTGGCATCAGTGTGCACAGTAAAGAAGATCTCAAAAGTAAAATGGAGCATGTTTCGAGAAAATTAAATAGCACCAATATGACAATTAATCATGATAAATGTGAGTTTGATTGTGAAAAAATTTGTACCTTGGATATCAAATATCCAAAGACAGTATATTGTCACATGATAATATCAGAGATAGCTGCATCCAGAAATAAAAATGAGTTAGAATCTTTTTTTAGGATTAACCAATTTTTATAACAGATATCTACTACAATAGAGACATAAAAGCTGTTAAAATTTTCAACCCAGCCAAAGAATTGAAATTAACTACTAATGCCAGTGACTGTACTGTAGCAACAATATTGTCACAGAAGGATTACCCTGTAATATACTTATCCAGAAAACTAAAATCAGTGGAGGTGAATTATTCGAATATTGAAAAGGAGGCATTCATGATTGTGTGCAGCACAGAAAGAGCTAGAAATCTTTTGCTAGGAAGGAAATTTCTATTAAATTCTGATCCGAAGCATTTGGAATTTATATTAAATGCCAGAAGAGAATTGCCAAAGGTCACATCTGCCAGGATATTAAGATGGATGATTAAGTTTATGGCATTCAACTTTGACATCATATATATTAAAGGAAATACTATTCTGAATGTGGATGCATTATCTCAGTTAAATTTTGAGAGTAAAAATGTTGAAACAAGTGAAAATTGTGAGGACAAGATTTTGTACTGGATAGTAATGGATGTATTACCCATAGGTTGAGAACTAGGCAGGATCCAGTGTTGAATAGAAGTAATTAAAGCCATGCACAGTGACATACATGGAGGTATATTAGCTATGCAAATAAGGTTAAAGTTGAAAGCATGGTGGCCAGGCTATTCAAGAGATGTGAAAGAGTAAGTTAAAAAATACCCAAAGTGTGCAAAAATAAAGAAATTTAGGCAAACTAAAATTCATTCCTGTCCAAAGGAAATGGAACTGTGGACACAAATACATATAGATATCATGTCTACATTAAAGGTATAGGACTATTTTTTATATTAGCTGGCTCATATTCAGGTTGGCCTGAAGTTATTGAAGTTGTGGATAGAAAAGCCACTACTGTGAAGTGGGTGTTGAGGATAGTTCCAAAAACCTTTATCTGACAATGTACCTGAGTTTTGTTAAGAAAATTTATATGCATGATTAATATGTATTGGTTGCATTCTATACAAAACACCACCTTACCACCCACAGTCAAATAGAATTGCAGAGAGAGTGTTTCAAATGGTAAAAATGGGATTAAAATCATTCTCTCTAGTGGATTGTGATATAGAGTTATTTACCCAGACTACTTCTAAGTTATAACACTATTCAACATGCAGGCAGAAGACAAAGCCCATCTGCATTGTTGAGAAGACAAATAAAAGCTCCAATTACCATGTCATTTGCAACAAATGAAAGTGTGTCGTACAGAAAGGATAAGGATTCAAGTTCAGAAAAGACAAATTTTGAGGTTCAAAAAAGATTTAACACAGCTTGTTTTAACAAAAAAGGGACAGTGCATACTGACTCACAAAGAGCAATTTAAAACCACAAGACAGCATGAAGTTAGGGAAAAGGTGGAGGAAGAGGAAGCAGAAGAACAGATGACTGAAAGGGATCAGGAAGACTACCAGAGATATGGAAGTGAAGAACAGGAGAGGGAGGAGAGAATGAGTATATTCAGTAGAACGAGGAATAATCTGGGGGATTAGAGTGACAAGAGATATCATAATGATTCAAATGAGGAAAATCAGTTAAGACCTAGATCTTCTATAAAAAGAAATAGAGAGACTCACTCCGACAGACAGATTATGTCTCCCAGGGTTGTTTGTAGAAGTCAAAGAAGACATAAAGCATCTTAGGTTCAGGGAGATGTAGTAATATGTAAATGAGGTGCTGTATAAAAGGCAGTATCGCTGTACCTATTGGTATTCTTGACAAGACTACATCTGTCAGAGAGAAATCATATTACAACAGAATTTTTTCCATTTCTCAGCACCATACTGAGCTT
The DNA here is from genome assembly GCA_903632075.3 of Acanthosepion pharaonis. Lineage (NCBI taxonomy): Eukaryota > Metazoa > Mollusca > Cephalopoda > Sepiida > Sepiidae > Acanthosepion > Acanthosepion pharaonis. The sequence goes on along the minus strand of CAHIKZ030000357.1, from coordinate 271,833 downwards.
TTGGAATGCTTATTTCACTAGTTCAATGTGTATTCTAATTTTGGTATCATATTTTAGATCTTCGATTAAAACACTTCCCAGATGTTTGAAATTCTGTACCTGCTTGATATTTATATCTCCAATTTGTAACTTGTATCTCAGGATTTTTCTCTTGCTGATGACCATAATTTCTGTCTTTTTCTATTTGATAGTCCTTTTTTCTCACTTTCTTCTACTACACTGTCTAATAGGCCCTATAATTTTCTTTCTGCATCACCCATCAATATCAATTGCATATATTATATTGTTAAAATTATACCCACCAATTATAAATCCTGCTAGGGTCTCCAGTTTCCTTAGGATGGTGTCACTGTAAAGTTTGAATAAATCGGGCAAGATGAGGGATTCTTGTCTCACACCCTTTTCTATTTTTGTATAGTTACTTAGTTATTTTTGTATTGGATTATTCTAACATCTTTTCCAAATACAGTCCTCTTCAAAAGTATTGGAACAGCAAGGTCAGTTCCTTTGTTTTTTGTCATTCACTGAAAATATTTGGGTTTAAGATCAAAAGATGAATATGGGACAAGATTTCAGAATTTCAGCTTTTATTTCCTGGCATTTACACTTAGATGATATTAAACAAATTAGGACATACCACCTTTTGTTTGAACCCACCAATTTTTGAAGTGAGCAAAAATACTGGAACATGTAACTAACAAGTCTTTCTCGTTACCCAAGAGTCGTGTTTTAAATTGTTTGTTTAACTATTAAATAGCTCTGAATGACTACTTTTGGTTTTATTTCTTGTTTAAAAGGATAAACCAACATAAAGATGAAAGAGATATCTATTGGAGAAAAACAAGCCATTTTGAAGCCGAGAAAAGAAGGAAAATCAATCCAAGCCATTGGACAAGCATTATGCATAGCCAACACAAAAATTTGGAATATCCTGAAAAAGAAAGAAACTACTAATGTACTGAGAAACAGACATAGAAAGGGTTGGGCAAGAAAAACAATATAAGTTGATGAGAGAAACATTGTTAGAGCTATGAGGAAAAGCCAAAAACAGTAGTCAGTGATATCACCAACAACCTCCAGGGGTAAAAGTTTCACAATCCACCATTCAAAGAAAAACTGAGAGAGCAAAAATATAGAAACCATACCACAAGATTCAAACCATTCATCAACAGTAATAATCAGAAGGCTAGATTGGAATTTGCAAGGAAGTACAGAGATGAGTGGTAAAAGTTCTGTAAGAAAGTTTTATGGACTGATGAGACTAAGATTAGTTTCTGCCAAAGTGATGCAAAGGTCAAAGTTTGAAGAAAGAAAGCTTCTGCTCATGATCCAAAGCATACAAGCTAATCTGTGGAATATGATGGTTTGGGCTTGCGTAGCTAGTTTTGAAACAGGCTCATTCATATTTATTGATGATATAACTCATGATAGTAACATCAGAATGAATTTGGAAATAGAATTCAATCTACATAAACATTTTGTCAGCTAATTTACAAAAACATGCATCAAAACTAATTGGGAGGAAATTTGTCATGCATCAGGACAATAAACCAAAATATACTGCTAACACAACAAAGAACTTCATTAGAGAATCAAGTGAACAGTTTTAGACTGGTCAAGTCAATCACTGGATAATAACCCAATAGAGCATGCATTTCATCTCATGAATGAAGAAACCCCCAAAACAAACAAAAACTGAAAGAGGCTGTATTAAAAATCTGCAAAAGGATCACAAATGAAAAAAGCAACAGTTTGGTGATGTCAATGGGTCACAGGCTTGATGCAGTTATTGCAAGCAAAGGTTATGCAACCAAATATTAAATGTTATTTACTTTAAGATCATCTGTTCCTTTACTTTTTCTCACCTAAAAATGGAGTGATCTAATACAAAAATTGGTATGTACTAAGCTGTTTAATACATCTAAATGCAAATGCAAGGAAATAAAAACTGAAATTCTGAATACTTGTCTCATTCATCTTTTGATTTTAAAACCCAAATATCTCCATTGAAAAAGAAAAACAAAGGAATTGGCCTTGCTGTTCCAGTACTTTTAAAGGGGACTATAGATCTACCTTTCCCAGTACTTCAAATAGATCCTTGTGCCATACCTTGTCGAATGCTTTTGTGTAATCTATAAAACACAAGAGCATATCCTTCTTCATTTGTATTGCTCACTCTCTGATATCATTCTGATCATATAATATCACATTTCTTCTGTTGGAGTCCTTGACAAAGCTGTATTGTTCTTGTGTTTTTTTTTTTCAGTCTAATTCTGTTGTGCAATCTAATTGTCAGGATATGCATCATTAGTTTACAAAGCTTAGTTTACAAAAAGTACTGGCACAAGGCTAGAAGTACTGGCACAAGTACTGGCACACTAACTATTACTTTTTTTATATCATATATCTTCAGGGCATGGTTGGTCATGGCTCTCCACAACAATTTATGAACAAGCAAGTTAAATTGTGACTTGGATGTCTTTTTACTTACTGAGCTTAGTTTAGTTTAAAACTAGGCCAGAATTACTTGCACAATGTCTTTCTGATTTACATAATGCACTCCATGGTTGCTTTTTACCCACATATATACACGTAAATTTGCATATATATTCACACAAAAATGTTTGACTACAATCATGTTTAGACATCAACAATTAGCATTATACATGGCTTAATTTCTTTGTAATTTTCTTTTCCTCTTTGACTTTTATTAATGAACTTGATTTAAGTTTTCTACTTTAAATGCTTTGCTATTTGGACTATCATACTCATCTTGATTGTTATAATCATAATATTTTAGATACTGTACTCTCCAGATTGTCATTATACTCAGTAAGTTACTTGGAATTTCAGACTGAACACTTTATTAAATCCACAGGATAGAATGATCTCCACCTGCTTTCCATACTTCAGGAATATTTAATAGCAGTTAATACTCACATTTGTTTCATGCATGATAGCTAGTTTAAGAGAATGACTACTCTGAATTAAAAACCATGGAAACAACACAGGCCAACCATGTTGTTATGTTTTGCAAGAATAATAAATCACAGATAATATAAGAAAATGAATATGTGGAGAGCCATAATCACTATATCCTAGACATATTTATTTATATTTAAAAATATTTTTAAAAAACTCATTTTTAAATTGATTAAAATTAAAGGCTATTTTATGAATGTTTTATAAATTTACAAAGATGACATTCATGATCAGGAGCATCTCATTTTTAAAATGTGTAAAGTAGCACAGTAAACTGGACTCCTTAGACTTGGGTGGTAATTACCCTAAGAAAAAGAGAATTCTGAATTCTAAATTAAGGAGAAGGTAATGGGAAACTACAACAATATCTTCCCCAAGAAATCATGTTAATTTATACATAAGAAAAGGAAGATGTGAAGACAACTGATCACTTATATCCTAAAAGAATGTGTAATTAGTGTAATGATTATTGACACAGATAATAGAATTAGAAAGCAGAGCCTAAATTTTCAACCAAGTCTTTTGCATTCATGTTGCACTAATTCTTTTAGGAAAAGGTATAGACCCCTCTCTTTCCTTCCACCCTCATTAACTGCTAAATAGTGAGGCTGGGCTCTCCGAACTTGGATGACAGCCAATTTAAGGACAACTGTGAATTTACAACTGTGAAAAAGGCAATTCCACTATCCTTCCAAAGATTTCATGGCAAATTACTGAAATTAAAGAAAAGAAGATGGGGAGAGCTATGAAGTAGGATACTATATAAAAAGGAAGATAGAAGAAAAATATTTGTCATTAATGTATTTATTTCCTTCAGTTATGACTGCTGCTGATCTGAAATAAAAGCTATTCAAGCATACCTGACATAGTTGTCTTAAACAAGATGGCATGTTAATGTGAGTGAACAAAAGAGCTTTTGTGTGGAGAACAAACTAACAGTTTGTTGTTACTGTTATAAGCTTTACTTTCTTTTCTTTTACTCAGATTTTGTGCCTTACAAATCTTCTTCTATGTGCAGTGTCTTTCCGGATATGGATGATCATGGCTCTCCACAAATATGCCTCCATGTTCATGTTCTGCCATTTATTTACACAAGCTCTTTAGGTAGGTTACACAATGTTTCATTCTGCTTTTCTTGCCTCCATTATGTCTTGTAAGTGTCAACTGCTCCAAGCACACTTTCTTCATTATGTGGCTCAAGATGTGTGTGCTCACAGCACTCCACAATTCCGTCCTTTAACACTCTTAGAAATGTTTGTTTTTTCACTATCATTCCCAGTTTGTGTTCTGGCATTCATTTACACAAGCTTGTTAGATAGGTTGATCATGGGTCTCCACAACTTCCTATCCTTTGTAGCTCTAAGCTATGTTTGCCTTTTTACTATTCTTCCCAGTTCATGTTCCACCATCCATTTACACAAGTTTATTAGGTAGGCTGACCATGGCTCTCCACGACTTCCTATCCTTTGTAGGTCTAAGCTATATTTGCCTTTTCTTTCCAGTTCCTGTTCTGCTATCCATTTACATAAGTTTATTAGGTGGGGTGATCATGGCTCTCCACAACTTCCTATACTTTGTAGGTCTAATCAATGTTTGCTTTTTTACTATTCTTCCCAGTTGATGTTCTGCCATTCATTTCCACAAGCTTATTAGGTAGGTTAATTATGACTCTTCACGACTTCCTATCCTTTGTAGGCAAAGTTTGCCTTTTTACTATCCTTCCCACTTCATGTTTTGCCATCCATTTACACAAACTCATTAAATAGATTACTCACTGCTTCCCCTGTCCCTGTGATATGTCATATGTGTGTCAAATTTTCCTAGCCTTTTTTATTCATTATCTGTCCCAGAAATTTGCTTCCATTTTCATTAAAACTTCTTCATTGCTTATGTTATCTCTCCATGGTATTCTCAATACCATTCTATAGAATACCATTTCTGTTGATTTCTTGTCTTCATTTGTTTTTATTTTTTTTATTCACTATATAAGTTGAAAATAAACAAATTTATACTTTGACAGTTATGAGTTGGAATTTTATTGAAATTTCACTTTATAATGTTCAATGTATATAATAAATGGAGGAGAATTGGGTTTAGCAAGGAATGTAAATGATTTTTCATCATTTGGTTACTGATTTATTAATTGTCTTTTATATTTGTAAATTTGTAAAGCATACATAAAATAGCCTTTCATTTTAACCAATTTAAAAATGAGTTTGTTTTTATATTTTTTAAAAATGCTAGATCACTTCAAGATACAGCTAATCACAGCAGCTTCCTATCTGTGAAATGCTATGACTCATAGACGCTGGAGTAGTTTTCATATTTTTCTCTATGGTTTTGAATTCAAAGTTATCCTTCTCCTCCTAAACTGGTTGCCACCCAAGGTTAGAGAGCCTAGTATGCTCTTCTGTTTAACCCATAGCTGGGATGCCAATGTATTCATACCTTTTCCAAGAGTATTAGTGTGAAATAAGCAAAACAGACTAAGCCAGAATTTGGACAACTCATTGGTTCCACTTTAATAATTGTTATACCTGCCACTCATATGATTTATACCATCTGATTTTGTATTTATACCATACATATGATTTATACCATCCAATTTTGTATTTATACCATACATATGATTTATATCATACATGTGATTTATACCATCTGATTTTGTATTTATAAATTCTAACATTATTTAAATGAACTGAACATAAAGAGAAAAACATTGACTTTAAACATTTTATTGTTTTAATAAATAATTCAGTTGTTATTTATAATGTCTAATTATTGTACAGTTTTGCCATTGAAAACTAAACTAAAATCAACTAAATACATAGAGTATTTAAATTTTGGAAAGTAAATTAACAATTTTAAGCTTTTGAATTTTGCAATGTATTTGTAAAAATTGCTCATGAGAAACAAAAGAGAAAAAAGAAAAAGAAATTCGGAAAGTTCTTAATCTAAAATAGCATTTAAAAAAATTGTCTTTTGATTTATTTCTAGTGTTTTCTCTCTTTCTATAAAGCTGGAAAGTAATGAGATATTATTTCTATGTTTATGAAGAAAAAAAAACAGAAGAGATATAATATATACTAGCTGAATAATATGATATATTCAGGAGTTAATTATACTAAGTGATTTATTTTAACTTTAATCAGCAACATGAATAAAACCTAGTACCTAAACTTTCTGAATTTAAACGCAGTACTAGGTTGGCAGCAAGGTCTCATCATTTTACAATTGAAATGGCTAGATGTAACCATAAGTTCTATGCTAACAGTTTCTTTTCTAGCACTTCTCATTTGTGTCTCACTTGTCTTTTTTGGCTTCTTGCATCCCATTGAACTTTGATCTTCAAAATTTTAAATGCAATGCCAGATATTTAAATTTCTACACTTGATAGATTTTGTCATTTCCAATTCTTAGCTCACATCTTTGGCTGTTACTCTGGCTGACAACCATACGTTCTTACAATTGATGGTTAGTCTTTTCTTCTTGCTTTCCTTCACTACTTTGTCAAGGAGTTCCTGCTGTTTTCCATTTATCCCATCAGTGCAGTTTCATCTGCATATCCTATATTGTTAAAATATTGCCCATTGATAATAAATCCTAGTAGAACTCCAAGCTCTGTTAGAATTGCCTTGCCATATAGAATAAGTCTAGTGAGAAGGTGTGTACTTGCCTTATGTCCCTTTCTATTTAGTATACTTACTCAATTTATTTTCTATCCATATGCAGCTGCTTTGTTTCCATTAAATTTCTGGATCTTTGTTTTATATCTTATCAAATGCTTTTTCATAGTCTATAAAACATAAGTATATGTCCTTTTATACTTGTATTACTCTGATATCATTCTAATCATAAATATTGCATTTCTTGTTCCAGTGTACTTGACAAAACCATACTGTTTTTGTTCTGTTTTCAGACTAATTGAGCTATGTTCTCTTGTAGGATTATTAATATTATTATAAATAAATAAAAATAAAATATAAAATAATAATAATAATGAAAATTATAAATAAAGTAAGATAAAACAACATAAAAACATTGTATAAAATAAATTGAATAAAAATTAAGAATAATAAAAATACTCCCAACATGCAACAAAAACTGTTTCTGTTGGAAATACAGACATCCCACCAAAATACGTTAAATTAAATCTCTTCAACACAAACCTTGTATGCTTTTATCTCTGTGAACATGAAGTTAATTTCTACTGCTCTGATGTGAGTGAATCCCCCACATTTTTGTGACTGCCGATGTGTATAAGAAAAACAATCTATTCATCCACACTCTATTTATCAGAATTCAGATAAGTTTAGTTATGTTGCTCATCAGGCATTGGAGCACTCATTCATTTGTACCTTGCTTCTTAGGCAGTACTACAATGATGGATCTACTAAGGTCTTTCAGTATGTTGTCACTGTTGTATATTTCATTTATTAATTTCATAATCTTCTTCAACCTGAAATCATTTAATGCTAAGAGCATTTCTGTTAAAATCCTATCTGGTCCTGTTTATCTTATCCAGTGCTATTCTTACTTCAGACTTTGATATTTCAGGTCCTTTCATATTGTTGTAGCTTTCACTCTTTCATTGTTAAAAAGTCCTTCAACATATTCATTCCATCTTTGAGGTATTTTTCTTTTTCTATAATGAATGTTCTCTCTCTTGATTTTATGCATCCTGTTAATTAGCATATCTATTCTCCTTTGAATTCTTTTATGCATATCTGTTTTCTGTCTGTGCACACTTTTTATTGGACCATTCCTCTTTTGCTGCTCTGCATTTGTTTCTAATACTTCTGTTTAATGTTTTATATTCCATACCATTCCTTAGCATTATTTACTATCTCTCTTTCATGACCCCAAGAATTTTATATGTCATCCACTTTGTTTTTCTTGTCTCTCTTTCCTTGAGAAAATCTCTTTCACGGATGTCATTACAGCTTCTCTTAATGTATTTGTTGTGATGCATATTTCTCTCTGAGTAGTAACAGTCATAGCACAATTCTCCACGTTACATTTATCAAATGGGTTCGCTGGCCAAGGATGCCTTGTTCACTCTCTGCTCTCTGTTTATTTTGTTCTCCTAATTTGCATATGATATCACACCTCCCTGAACCAAAGAGGTAGGACAATGTTGTTTATTCTACTACTATTTCTAATTACTTTTGTATTCCTTCCTCTTTTCTTTCTTTTCTTCTTCTTAATGGTAATTTTAGTCTTTCTTCACTCTCATCCATCTTTTAACTCTCACTTCCTTCCATTTCCTGCTCTGTTCCATTTTTGTGACTTTCTGCCACTTCTTGCTTTTGATCTTCCATTTCCACATCATCCAAATTGTTTCTGCTTCTGAATTGATTCACATGTGCCAGTATATTTTGTCCCTTTTTATCCAGTATAGCCATGTTGTGTCCTTTTTGTATCAGGAAATTTGCTTCTTCTGGATCAGCCACATTATTCTTTCTATACCACACCTTTTCTTTTGTTGAAAAGGACATAGTTATGGGGGCTCTGATTTGTCTGCCCATTAATGCCAAAGGGCTCAGCTTTCTTCCTGCATGTGGAATGAATCTATAACTGAGAAGCATTTTTGGTAAATATGCTTCTAGGCTTTCATTAAGTGGTGAAAATGCTTTTAACCCCATTTTTATCATTTGTACCATTCTTTCCACAATGCCGTTAGATTGTGGTGTCTTGTATGGGATACATCCTATTTGTTTCAACCATGCACATAAATTCCCATTGCAAAATTTAGGTGCATTGTCAGTGACTATTGTCTGGGGTACTCCATTCCTTGAGAATATCATCCTTAGTACTTGCTTTATTGTGGTAGCTTTTCTGTCTTTTATTCTGACAACCTCTGGCCACCCTGAATATGAATCCACTAGTACTAAGAACAATCTCCTATCTTTGATATGTGCATGATCCATGTGGACCCTAACCCATGGCTCTGCTTCCTTGGGCCATGAGTGAATTTTTCTTTGCTTGTAATTTTTTTTATTTCCGCACATTTTGGGCATCTCTTAATATACTCCTCTACATCTCTTGAATATCCTGGCCACCAAGCTTGTAAATTTAGTCTTTTTTGCATTGCTATTATGCTACAATGCACATCATCATGCACTCCTTTTAATATGTCCATTCTCAGTGCTTCTGGAGCCACAATTGTATCTCTATTGCATATTATACCATTTTCTGCTGTCACTTTTTGCGTTGTTTCTTTAAACGGCTGCTCTGCCATTGAAAAATTGCTCCATACATTATTTCTTATTCTCTCCACTATTCTGCTTAAGATTGGGTTTTTCTCTGTCTCTATTTTGAGCCTATTTAGAGGAAGAATGTCCATTTCAACCCAGTGTATTATTTTTTCTTCCTTCTTTTTCTTCAGCTTCATTCTTGAAAATGTAATCTTGATAATGCATCTACATGAGGGATAGTGTTCCATTTAACACACATTATGTCAAAATCGAATGCTATATTTGTTGCCCATCTCAAAATCCATGATGATGTTACTTTTGGCAATTCTTTTCTTAGGTTAAATATGAATTCCAGTGGTTTGTGGTTCGATTTTAATAAGAATTTCTTTCCTACCAAAAAAACTTTCCATATAATCGCCAATGCTTCTTTTTCAATATTTGAGTAGTTAATCTCAGCTGGCATTAACCTTTTTGATATGTACATGATTGGATGTTCTTCTTGCTATACAATAGTTGCAATTGCCTTTTCACTTGTGTCTGTGATTAATGTTATTTCTTTTTGTGGATCAAAAACCTTTATTATTGATTTGATCCTCAGTATTTTCTTTACTGTTTCAAATGCAATAGTTTGCCCTTGTGTCCAGTTAAATTCATTATTTTTCTTGCATAATTGTGCAAATGGCTCTATTATGTCGCTGTATCTTGGAATGTATTTACTATTAAAATTTATCTGCCTCAAAAAGGATTCTAATTTCTTTTTATTTGTTCGAGGAGCTATTTCTGTTATTTACTTTGTTAATCTCTCATCAGGTGATATGCCTTTTTTTGATATTTGATATCCTAAATATGATATCTTCTTGCAGTCAACACTACATTTGTCTTTGTTTATAGTCATGCCTGCCTTACTCAGCCTCATTAAAATTTGTTCTGTTTTAAATTTCGATTCTTCTCTGGTTCTTGCCCCTACACATATATCATCCTGGTAAATTATCATATTCTTTATTTTTCCTAATAAGACTCTTTGAATTGCTTTCTGAAAAATGTGACTCAATGTCTTTACACAAAACAGTAGATGCATCCACCTTAGCAAGCATATAGGTGTGTTTATCATAGTTACTTCCTTGAATTTTTCATCAAATTCTATTTGGTTGTATGCTGCCTCAAGATCAATTTTCTCAAAGTGTTCCATTTTTGCTAATTCATGGCTCACAGTTTTGATATTTCGCAATGGAGAAGAGTCCAAACATATCTGGTGATTTACCCCTATCTTGTAATCACTACATATCCTTAAATCTCTGTCAGGTTTCTTTATTGTTACTATCAGGGATGCTCAATTGCTACCACCTTGAGTCACTCTTTCTAATATGCCTTGTATCCTTTTGCTTAACTTGGCCACCACCAACGTTAGGATATGAATTGGAACTTTTCTCAAATCTATATATTTTGGGTGATAATTCTCTTTTAGTTTTATAGCCTTTTAACACTCCAATTTCATTTTTTACTTCCATAAAATTGATTAATTTTTGCCATATCTACTTTCAACACATCAGTCCTTAGTAATCCGTGATCTTTTTCACATTCAACCACTGTAATGGAAATTATTTCAAAATGCCTATCCGTTTCAAAATTTCAAAAAAACATACTTATTAATTTTATAGTTGTTCTATCAAATTGCTTCAATTGGATGTTGTTTTTTAATTTAGGCTGTCTCAATTTAACCCCCAAATTTTTGGGTATCAGCATGACTTCACTGCCTGTATCAACTTGCATATTAAATATTTGGCCATTTATCTTTATTTTTTCTCTCCTTTTTTGCATATTCACTGTAAATATTTCAGCCTCTTCTTCAAAGGGGGTTTGTACTTTTTGCACTCTTTCTATTTTCTTTTCGTATTTGCATATGTTCTGAAAATGGTCTCTTCTTTTGCAATTTGAGAATACTTTTCCTAACCTGAGACATTTATACTTGTCTCTCTCATGATTTTTTCCACAGTACCTACATTTAATTATAGGTTTGGTTGTGCTTGTCCTGCATGCCTCATATTGTTCTTTTGGTTTATTAAAAATTTGACACTAACCTCCAAAGTCATGTTACAACTTTGTAAAGCTTCCAGTATTTTTTGTTTGTGGTTCTGGTCTTGTAAACCTTCAATTATTCTGAGAAGAATTGACTCATCTTCTATGGTCATTTCCTGAGTTCCCAATTTTTCAAACTCACAGTACTTAACACCTTCTTTTAACCTATGTAAGTACTGTACAATGGACTCATTTGGTGCTTGTCTTGGTCTCTAAAAACTTGGTTCTTTCAGTAATGACCAATCTCTTCTTTGGTCTTATGTTTTTTTTTATAACTTTGACAATTTCCTCAATTTTCACCATTTGTGTTTCCATAAGACTGGAAGGCGATCACTCCCACAGTCAGCACTTAAATAGATTTTACAATGCAAGACTGCGTTTTTGAATCATTTATTGATTCTTATATATTTGATCTGTTTTTTATTTCTCCTCCTAGACTTCTTCATGTCCATAAATGTTTTGAGTATTAATGAAACTAGAAGTTAGTTATTATTTGGTCACTTGCTGTGCACTATTGCATCAGTTTCTCCCCATGATCATTATAGAACTCTAGTTCTCATTCATTTCCTTTTTTAGCATTGGGTTTCCTATGATGATGGTAATTTTCTGTAATTTGCATTGTCTTGATGTTCTTCAGTGTGCTGTAAAACTTATCAATTTCTCACTCTGTGTTGTTGGTGCGGATACTACAATAATGGATATATTCAATAGTTTCCCTTTCAGCTTAACTAGAATAATTCTGTCAGTTGACAGTATCCCAGAACACATTTCATCATGCATTTGTCTAATATAAGTCCTACTTCTTTTTTAATTTTCATTTCATTTGCCTATATGATCATGTGGTCATTGCTTATTAACTCCCCCTTATCTGTCCACCTAGTTTCAAATAGCCCTAGAATGTTAATATTTAATTTGTTTATTTCCTGCTTAATATTTTCAAAGTGACCCTCATGAAATGAACTATTTTATTTATTTCTAATTTTCACTTTAATTCATTTAAATTATTTAGTTACTTTTTTATATTTTTCCTTTTGTTCCTAACTTGATCCATCTTCAAATATAGACAACATTAATGTGTTTTTTTTTTTTAATCCTGCTAGAGTCTTACATTCTCTTGCACAGATGTGGCAACATGGGCATCATTTGAAGTAGTTGTTATACAAATGCTGTATTATGTGTAATGAATATCTTCTTTTTGTGTTTGGCATCTTTGATGTTAGATGAAATTTTATAGCAACATTTTCAGGCAAATTATCATCAAGACCTCTATGAACATCTCTGTTAAGTTTTTCAATCTCAACATGATTGTGTTCAAAGTTTCTCTTACTGTTGTGAACTGCTTTCCTCTAGGATGAAGAACCTAGTGCTAAGTTTTTCACAGTCATTTTACACAATGTTAGCCTTCTTCAGTGCATTCTTGATGCAATCTTTATACCTCATATGCAAACACATACATACACAGGCATATATATACATACATATATTTTTCATTTTTGGTTTCCTTCTTTACACCCTCTTGCACTTCTTTTCATTCACTTTTTCCAGTTTCTTCTTGCATCATGTTAGAAATGTAACTGATCCCACCTCAGAATCTACTTTACTGTTTAAACCTCAGATCTTGGTTGTTATAATGTTTTGGTTGATGTACACTTTGATCTTTTGGTATCTATTGCTGTAATTGTTGGAATTTTGAACTGAACTCTTTATTCAATCAATGGAAGTAGATTGTTCTCATTCTGACTGCTCATTCATGCTTGTGGATATTTCATATCAGTTAATACTCATCATTTTATTATTCATCTCTGTGTCTAAGAGACTCTTGGCTTAGTTAAATAAAGTATTGGTTAAAACATCTGGTTCCTAAAAAATTATAAGTTCAATCTTTGGGTCTGATAGTGCTAAAAAGTTACATGCTCTGATTCAATGGAAGAAATGGACAAGTAGCAAAAAGGTGAATAAGACTGATGAGTATTAATGATATTGCTTCTGGTCAGCATTCAAAAATTTCACTACCCACTTGGCTAAGAGTTTCTCCATATCCAACTGCTTATAAACCCAATATATTCCCTGAATTTCTCTAGTGTGTCAAATATTCTTTTCTTTTAAATTCACCAATTGGGCAAAATTAGGTGAGTAACAGGGTTCAAGAATCAACACTATTGAAACCCTCTCAGTCTTTTTTATATTGTGGATCTCAAAATCTCCATAGTGTACCAAGTACATTGTTTCTTCACTGTTGATTATGAACAGTATTTCTCACCCAGTGTTTGCATTCATGGATTTTCTTTAGGAAGCACTATTGAATTTGTGGATTCAACAATTTCTATTGCTATAGAGAATGTGAGTTCCACCATTGCATAGAAGGTTATTTAGTCTATTGTTCCTCATGCTGTAGCCATCTTTCATCAACACTGACAAGTTGTTTCCCAAAGTTATCACCAGATCTCTGAATTTTTGGCAAAATAAATTTGGAAGTGTCACTTGATATTGTTTCTGGCTGACATTCAAACATTTCACCACCCACTTGACTGGGACTATCTGTATAACCAACTGCTTCTGAATAAGAAACCCAATTCATTCCCTGAATTACCTTAGTGCCACAACAATTCTTTTATCAATCATTAATCAATCAACCAAAATGAGGTCATGAACACATTCAACAATTTCAGGAATTAACACCATTGAAAGCCTCTCAGACTGTTCTATATTATAGGTCACAAAAGCTCTATAATGTATCAAGTACATCATTTTTTCTCAGTTGATTATGAACGGTATTTCTCACCAAATGTTTGCATTATGAATTTATGGATTTTCTTTGGACTTTTCTTTTACATGAACAGAAACATCATCATCTGTCAGAATCCAGGACTTGAAAATTCTACATTTATGTAGTAGTCTATGATCTAAACATAAAAATGAGCAGAAAGATGCTCAAATTTGGTATTTTACAATATAAAAGAACACTCTTTCTAGCTACAGTAACAGAATAATGCACAGATTTTGGGGAAGTGTTATAAAAATTTTATTTCTTATCAAATCCAAGTTCTTGTGCCAGACAAAAAACTTAGTAGAAACAGCAAGTCACAATAATAGGTGCAAAATTACAAAACAAGACAACCACTGTGTAAAATCTTAACAAGGAACGATACATTTATTATCATCATCATCGTCATGATGCTCTTGACTTTTGTAATTGTGGGAAGGATCTGAATGCAGAAGCCATATTGAATCTCCTCCACGACTCTCTATGAAAGGCAGCCATCAGCAATTCTGGTATAGTCATACTTGTCCATTGTTTGACATTGTCCAACCAGTTTTTGCATTGGCATCCTCTCCTACATCCATCTTCAACGATACCTTGCATGATAATCTTGTACAGGCTGTAGTGCCTTGCAATCTGTCCAAACCACACCATTTTTCTCCATTTGACAGTTTTCTTCCTCAACCATTAATTGCTTTCTTGTCAACAGTTCATTCTTTATGCGCTAAATAGCAATTTTTTGTATTGAACAAAGGAGCATCACACTGACTCAATTCAAGCTTTCACAAAGGTTTGAAGGGATTGTCTCTCATTGTTCAGTAAATAGAAAACTTCCCTATTCATGATTTCAAAAATTAATCTGCAACAAATCAAGTAATTTTGGCATTATCAACTGCTTGAACCAAAAGGTCGTAAAAAATGCAAAAATTTTTACACAAACCATCTGGCCTTTATAAAATACACTTCTCTTAATAAATGTGTATTAATAATAATAAAAAAAAACAACCTAGGCGACTATACATTTAGATGATTATAACATTTTTAAAATAATAAAAATTAAATTTTTATAGTTTGCCAGGCTGAGAACTTTTAGAACCCTTTAATAATGGTCTTCTGTTGCATCAAAACATATTTTCATGTTAAAAAAATGTCACTAATTCACTAGTAAGGTCCTGATATTTATCTAATTTCTCATTATCTTCACTCTTTATTATTATCACTTCTTGGGAGAAATGGTGGAATAATTTCTTATTGCCTTCCCCAGAATTATTGGAATTCAGAATTTTCTTTTTCTTACTGGTTGCTACCACTAAGAGTCCAGTCTAACCCTCTCATATTTTATTATAATACTTCATAATACCATCCACATATATAATATCCAAGACCAGTGCAAGGGTTTTGTGGGCCCATAACGAATCTATGATATTGACTCCCCGACTTGACTTCATCTCAATTTTCATAAGGTAGTATTCATATAAAATACAAATTATATTGTAACCCAATTATGTACAATAATGGATCATATTTAATATAGGTGAACAATTCAACTAAAAAAATTGAAAATAAATACAATGTATCTAAATATAAATTAGAGACATGTCATAGTAGATCATTCCATCTTAAATCAACAATGTTTTGCGGCAATTTTTAATGACAACTTGAGATTTTTCTTGTTAAAAGTTAAATAATTTTAATACATTCAAAATTATGGATGAAAAATAGTGAATTTTATATACTGTTTTTTGATTTGGAAAAATAAAGACCCCAGAATGATGCAAAAATCCACTAAGTTTTTCCATCCTCTAATAGTCCTTTGTGCTTAGGTTTAATTTGTAGCTTATATAAATGTAGATAGAAAAAAGCAAATGTTGATAAAATAGCAAGTATCACAAAGCACTACATGGGGCCCACAATTAGTTTTGCACCCCCTCCCAGTCTAGGGGCTTGGGGTCCCTGATAATGCTTCATAGTACCTATCTCATAATAATGCTTCATATTACCTATCTCATATTTTATTATAATGCTTTGCCTGCAAATTCTCATTCAATACTACTCTTGACTCATCAGGAGTATCTTTGTCTGATTTCCCACTCAAAACTGAGTTTCTACCATGTGATATGCATTTCATCATGTTGGTTTCCACTATTATTTCCCAAATTGATCCTCACAAAGCACGTGAACTTGATGGCTTAAGAAATGTTCCCTTTAACTAGTTCCTGTTCTCTCCAAGTTCTACAAACCTTTGAACTTTCAAACTATTAGTTTTCTACCCCTCTTTGGGAAAGTACTAGAGGCTCTAATTAACTTTGAATTGCATCCCACTTAAGCATCTCGTTTTGCAATATCTTCTTTCAGATAAATATAGTTTTTGCTTCTCTGTGTCGATCACCAATGTGCTGACAGTCATTGCTGAAAGAGTCTTGTAAACTCTAGATAGGAATGGCAAAGCTTGTACTGTTGCATCAGATATTTCAATAGCATTTTACAGGGTTTGGCATGATGGTCTCTTTCACAAGTTAAAGGGGTATGGTGATCCTGGCTATTTCTTTGATTTTTAAATATTTTTTAAAATCATTTCATCCCAAAGAAGCCAATAAATTTCTTATCAAACTGTTTTAATAAAAGTTCACTCCACTAGATAATTTTGCATTAATGCAGGCACCCCCAGGGTTCTGTTCTTGGACCTACAGTGTTTCAACAATCTTCCTGATTTCATAGTTCCTGATTTGATATCTATGCTGATGACACACCTGTTTACTCCTGTTTAAATAATAATTATTGTACGGTCAATAAAATCAATCTAAAAAAATAACATAAAATCTGTTTTTAATTGAAATGGCTTATTAATTTTAACACCTCTAAAATAAAACTACTCTCTATTAATAACCTTAAAGAACCTTTTTTGCCTTCCATCAACATGGTTGATGCTAACTTCCAAGACAAATACTTACTGCACCTTCCTGGTTTTAAGATTTCCACTAATATGAAGTAGGTTTATATTGAATCAGTTGCTAAGTTAGGAAAGTTGGTTCTCTATGTCATGCTAGAGAATTTTCTTGCTAGACTTTTTCCTGCATATTTATAAAGCTACCATTCATCTGTGCATCACATATTGCTTCCACATTTGGTCCTAGTGTGTCTGTTTTATATCTAGAGGTTTTTGACATAATCTAAAGAATCTGCAATGTTATCGGTCTTGTATTGGCAATTTCCCTCAACCATAATATAATTTCCTTTTGCCTTTTTTGTAAATATTTTAGGGTAATTGTTCTGCTGAACTTTCCATGTTGATACGTTGACTTCACAAATTTAAGTGCAGTGCTAGATTGGCAGTTGGTCTCATAATTCCACCACTGAGTCCTATGCTATTAGTTTTGCTTCTCACAGTTTTAGCTTGTAGAACTCTCTTCCTGCTTTCATGTCAACTAAAATCTTCAAAAATTTAAATAGAATCATAATCTTCTGTCTCCTTGAATTCAAATCTTTTATTGTCCTCTCTGTTTCTTCCACCCACAGTAATGACTTGCATTCTAGTGACTTTTATTGCCTTCCTTAAAGTGAAAAGATTATATATATATATATATATATATATATATATATATATATATATAGATGCTAAAATAAAATGAAGAACAAGAAGAATAGAAATGTATCTCTATCTAACATGCTTCGCTTTTATTACAGTTTCATCAGAGAAAAGTGAAACACATTAGATTGAAATCATTTCCTATTTGTTCTTCATTTTATTTTATGTTGATTCCAATCCCTATCTGATTTGCATTTGATCTCCAACTCATATATATATATATATATATATATATATATATATATATATATGTATGTGTGTGTGTGTGTGTGTGTATATATATATATATTAATATAATGCTTTACTCATGTAATTTGGGTAGATAGATAGATAGATAGATAGATAGATAGATAGATAGATAGATAGATAGATAGATAGATAGATAGATATTTTGCTTTACTAATGTAAGTTATATAATATAGACATATATTTTAAGTCAGAATATATTTCCAGGGAATTATTGAATGTCCTCTGTAATTAAGTATTTCTTATCCTTTCTAGAAATTTCAGACCTGATGATAATTTTGTATAATACAATTTTAATAAGAAAACCTCTGCCAAAAGTTTATAATACAAGTTTACTTCTGTGACATAAAGTCACACTTATTATAAGACATGAGAAGTAATTGATATGATTAAACATAGGATGTGTAGAATAAAATGAAAGGAAGTCAAAGTATTGATTCATAACTTAAGTGAGTTGAAGAAAGCATAATTTATGAATGTCCTTTTTGTCTCTATGTGTGTTAACTCCTCCTCCTTATTATTCTCTTCTTCTTTTTCCTACTCCTTCTTTCCCTCTTATAATACCCACTTATACATTATATTACCTTATAATATCCATATTTTATTTCCATTCTTCATAATACCCAACCTATGTTTTAATACAAGTGCAAATAAAAAATATTTAAAATCTCTTCCTTATTTGAAAAAAATTATATTCAGTGAAATTTCAACTGAGCCTTCATTATTTCATCAATTTAATTTATAAATTATTTAAAAATATATGATTTTGTTACATTTCATGTAACATTTAAAATACAATTAAGAACAATTTCTAATGTATCTTTCTGAATACATTATTAAACTATTGTCTTAATCTATACTTTCACATAGTCACATGTAAATAATAAAATAATACTAGTATAAAATTTATTTAATGTCTAAAAATATACTAATATATATTTCATTATGTATTTAAACAAATTTAGGCATAAAATTACAATCATTTTTATTGAGGTCATTCATCTAACACTTTAAATTAATTTTAGTACAGATGTAGAAGGCTTAGTTGATAAAATAATTTGATTTAATATACACTTAGTTGATAGAATAATTTAAAATAAACCTTTCTAAGATACATTTCTATACTTTTCTATTTTATACTTTTTCATTTTCTATACTTTTATACTGTTTTCCACTCAATACAAGGCCCAAGATTACCTCATGCTAGAGGTTACTGAATGATTTTTTTTATGGTTGTAAGTTGAAGTAAGAAGTGCAGGTTATAAGGCTATACACAAATGGTTGAACCTAGACTAGAAGAGGTTATAATGGTAGCAATCAGAAAATCATCATCTCAGGTGTATGTTCCAGAAAGTAACAGTTCTTGGAAAGAAGCTGTCTGAGTGGGACTTCCTCTTTACCAATGGAATATGAATGGAATGAGGATGATTTGACCCTATGTATGCAGCATAGTGGATCTTAGCTATAAAGGTCTGAACTGGTGAAACTAAGGAATGTAGCTCATCTGAACATTTGCTATTGAATAGCAGAGTACTTCACCAGTAACTATTTCTAAATTAGTATTTACCAATATTGAAAAGTGTAAACAGTATTTAGAGGCAGAAAGGAGATGAGGAAATTGAATAGGATATGCTAGGGAAAGTTTCACCCAATACCACAAGTTATTACAAGACTAAAATATCAACTGAAAAACTCAAGTCATGTCCTTAAATAGCTTTGTCATGTCAAGACTTTCATAATGTTATTATGCAAGGTGTCAAACCCATTCAGAAATATCTAAACTGTCAGTTGAATACAACCAGTTGCTCGGATTGATGGTTAAAAGTGACTTTACTTGAATAAAGCCTGTAGGTTTTAGTGAGGACCAACCTTCATTGAGCCTCATAGACCAGCACTACAAAATCACAAATAAATTAACCAGATAACAGAAACCATATAATTTGAGGACACTTAACAACAGCAACAACTAAAATGGATAACTTGAAAATAATGATATAATCAAGATGTTGACATTCAAAACCATTTCAAACATTTAAGAAGTAAGCTTCCATTAATACTCAAAGGAGTGATAACAGTTAGTGGACCTGAGAAACCATTTTTCTGGAAAAATTGCTTTAAGAGAAAGATTCTACGAATTTCAACAGAAATTGGAACAGGTTGTTCAGTCAATGAATACCAAATGTTTCCTTAGAAGGCAGAAGCTAATATGATTACTATTAGAGATGAAGAGAACAGATACTACATTTTGATCCCAGCCTGATGGCCAGAGAGGGAAAAAAGCATAACATATGTAACACTGGCTGTCCGTCAATGAATGCCAAATGTTTCCTCATATAGAAATAGCTAATATTACCATTACCATTACAGATGAGGAGAACAGATACTACACTTTGATCCAAGAGTGACGTCCAGACATGCTCAGTCAATGAATACCAAATGTTTCCTCATAAGGAAATAGCTAATACCATTACAGATGAGGAGAAAAGATACTAAACTTTGATCCAAGAGTGATGGTCAGACAGTGAAAAAAATGTAACTCGAAAAGCACTGGCTGCTCAGTCAATGAATGCCAAATGTTTCCTCATAAGGAAATAGCTAATATTACCATTACCATGAGAAATTAGAAGAACAGATACTCCACTCACTATTTATTTATCCTGCCCATGATGGTAGGATATGGCACAAGACCTGTTTAAAGTGGGGCTCAAGTAACACTGGTTGCTCAGTCAATGAATGTCAAATGTTTCCTTTTAAAGAAACAGCTAATATTATCATTACCATAGGTCAACTTGCTATTTCTATGAATTGTAAAAATAAAAATAATAATATATCAAAATGAGAAAAAGATATTTTAATATCTAAGCCAGTAATTCTGAATGTGTATACACACATTTAGAATTCCAGTGGGAAAAGTAATAAAAAAAAACTTTCCATGGCTGAGAATTGATTTGTTAAACCATAACTGATTAATTCTAAAAATCTTCAGGTGTATTTGGATATTTAATGTTTGAGCTGTTCAGGTGGGATAAGGAGTAAAAAAAAAAATGGTTAAGAACAACTGCTCCACTGAAAAATTCTATACAGTCTTGTAAATCCTAAATTGGAAGGAATACAAAATTTAAAAAAAATGGAAATATGATATATTTTTATATTTAATATTTAAAATGAAAATATTACAGTTAAAATTCATCTAAAAATACACTTTGGTATCATGTTCTTGTTTGGGAATATTTAAGAAATTCATTTAAGATTTTAATAAATAAAACTCTATAAAATAATAATAAACTTCAATTTCTATTTGTTTATAATATTCATCTGTATAAAATTACTCTCTAATACGATTTTGTAATTGAGCCAAGTGGTGTTAGTTTTCATTCAAAGATGTTGGTACACAAACATTTAGCACAGACCAATAGATATGAAGAAACTAAGATAGATAGATAAATAGACGGAAAGAAAGATAAATAGACAGATAAACAGTGTGAGAAAGGGAGAAATATTTTTTTTTTGTTAAACATGTTTTATAAAAAAGAACAAACAAAGAATGTATTTTGCAGTTTATAGCCTTAAGACAGAATGCATGGCTGTTAATAAAAGGATGACTCTAAAATGCAAATCATAAATCAGAGATACAAAAAATGAAATAAATACAAAAATTTAAATATCTGGGAAGTATTTTAACAGAGAACAAAAAGTGTGAAATTGAAATCCATTGCATTGGATAGCCAAAGATGCATTCCAAAAGCTAAATGGAAACAAAAAAACTTTATAAAGAAAACAGTACTGAACTGTTACATGATATCAATCCTCTCAAATGCTGGACAATCACCTCAAAGATGAAAATGAGATTGAAGCAAGAGATATGTGGTTCTACAGAAGAATGCTGATGAGACCATGTGTTGGGAAATTTCTCCCGGCTTTCCCACATGAAAGGCTTGAGGTTAAAAATTACAACAAAACACGAATAAAAACAGCAAGATTAGAGCTGACAAACTCTCTCTTTTAGGCGGACAAATAAAGAAAGATTCAAAACTCATGCTCGGTGTGTAACAATAAAAGAAGAAAGTGTTTATTAACATGTACAAAAAGAAAGGTAAAGGGACTAAAAGACAATTAGGAGAGAAAGAAAGGGATAAGAAAATGTCCTTTAACTTTAAGGGAAGAGAAAATGTTCATAACAGAAAAAAGGCTTGCTCAAAATATTTCTCTAAGTGCCTAAAAGTTCTTTAAGCAAGTAGAAGGTTGTCAAGGGTTAGAAACACTCACAGTTTTCCTCACAGTTCTTGTAGAGTAGGAAAATGTTGGTAGATTCTGCAGTTGAATGAGTTCGTGGATTGGCAATAGAAGTCTTGTAGGCAAAAGAAGGTAGCTTTCAACTGGTCTTCAATAGTGGACTGACGTTCACTCTTGACAGCCCCTTAGTAGGTAGTCCTTCTTTGGTTGAAAGTGGTTTCGAAGGGTACTTGTGCTCCCTATCGTCAACCTCACAGATGCTGGTCGAATTCTCACTACCAAATAGGCAAAGATTCTCCAAATTTATAGAGATTTAGGAAGCTCAGAAGAATCAGGGACTTTTCCCTCCAAAATTGTTATACAAATTTCCTGGCCCCTTCATTGGTCAGAAAATGAATTCTTATCTCTGATAAGAATCAAGATTTTGAGAACCGGTTTTGAAAGTAATGAAAAAGATTGGAGTGAACAAACTGTGAGGTTTCCCCCATACTTTATAGCACTAGGGAAAGAATAATGGAGGTTGAATTCCTTTTTATATTTTCCTCTCGTTAGTAGGAAAATATATTCTTTTCTCTGATAAGAATGAAGGCTTTGGGGGCCAGTTTTGAAAGTAAGAAAAAAAGTTGGATGAGGATTGGGAAAATAGGCTAGAATGTGGACTTGTAAAATATTGTTCTTAAATTAAATTCCAATACATGGACCAAACATGCAAGCAAAATGGAAACTTAATATTAGGAAGAGGCAGTTGAAATTTCTGGGGCACATTATGAGGAAAGAGGGCTTGGAAAATCTGATACTCGCAGGACAGATTGATGGCAAGAAAGACAAATAAAAACAGCACATAAGCATACTTAGTGAACTTGAGTAAATGGACAGCAAGATGGGGTTTAGGAGAAATAACAAAATGGTACAATTTATTAAAGGCTACAAAAAGACAGAAAGTTGTGGAGAGCCATAATTGCCTACGTCCTGAGAGGAGACACAGCACATAAAGAAGAAGAAGTGAGTTCTTAGTATGAACATGGAGGAACTTATAAAAGGACACAAACAAAACTATATTCTGCATACCTTTAAGTATCATTTTATTTTATGAATGTATTTTTTAATATACTCAGAACATAACATAATTTCAGTAAGTTTCTTTACTACTTTCCACTTGTTAACTAACAAATATATATATATATATATAGAGAGAGAGAGAGAGAGAGAGACAGTGAGAGAGATATGTAGTGGACTCTCTCTTCACAACCGACAAATGAGGGCTCAGTAAAATACAGATGTGCTCAACTTCTATGTTGGTAGATATATCTGCAGCTGAGTGAGTTCGTAGGTCAACGACAGAGATGAAAGGAGGCAGCTTTCAAAAACAGGGCCTGCAGTTTGTTTGCAAACTTTTAAACAGATGGGAGATGTGATTGAACATTTCACTCAAGTGGTTGAGGATCAGTTGCCGCATATTTCTGCAAGTGGACAGCAAGGCCAGCTTTACTGTGTTCAACAAAGCCACAATGGCAGGTAAAAGGCTATCATTGACATGAGCGGCATGCAACTGATTCCAATGTTTGAGTCCACCTCACTCAAACTTTTGTATAGATGAGAAGCAGGACAGGTGCCAGCTCCTTCATTCTGATGATTTGTTTTCCCAGAAAGAAAAGGTGATGCCACATCACTTCAGAATGTCTTTATTTTTTAAACAAAATAGTGGCCCTCCAACTGTGAATATATATATATATATATATATATATATATATATATATATATATATTAGTGGATATACATATTTGAGTTATTGCTGTTTTTTTTATTTTCTTAAACTGAACTTAATAACAACCAGCCTAAATTGAGAAGTCCCACTAAAGAAAAATCGTGTCTCTGAGAGAAACTGAACCTTCATCTCTCTCTTCCATTTGAGAAACCACATCAGAAACCTTTGCCTGATAGAACTAGGTTTGAATTACCTATTAATGAGAGCAAGTTTCTCATTGGGACTTCTGGAAAACTACTCTGTTGTGCAAATTAATTGAAAAAACTGCTTTAGTTTCCTTTCTTTCATCATACACTCAGTTTTAGACCCACAGGACCGACAGGGTGTAATCGATTTCTGTTTTTTCCTCAGATTAGGTCATTTGCAGTGGTG
Source organism: Acanthosepion pharaonis (assembly GCA_903632075.3). Lineage (NCBI taxonomy): Eukaryota > Metazoa > Mollusca > Cephalopoda > Sepiida > Sepiidae > Acanthosepion > Acanthosepion pharaonis. The sequence goes on along the minus strand of CAHIKZ030000357.1, from coordinate 247,615 downwards.
TGTAGTAATATGACTCTATTTTCAGGGTGTGTGATGAAATTTGTTTGGCCTTGAAAAATATTGCATCGCCTGTGATTGCATCAGATCTTTATCACACCCAGACAGTATTGTCTCAACTGTCAATTAGTTGTCCTCCAGCCATTGTCTGCAATGGACATTACTCCAAGGAAGCATACGAAAATTGTAACACTGCATGAACATACTGGTAAGCCTTATCAGTGAGCAAATCAAAGTACTATAGACAGGATCAGAAACTCTCCTGATTTAAATCCAATCAAGAGTCTGTGGTCACAACTTCAAAGAATAGACATATGAAGTACTAACATGTACACTGGCTCATGTTTCACTGGAAAAAATACAAAAAAAGTAAATGATAACAGAATTATTTGTTTTCTTACAATTAATTTCCACAAGGGTGTATATCTGCTAGCTTCAGTTTTGTATTCAAAAGGAGTTTTTACCCAATATTATTTCTTATGACTAATAAATATTATTTCTAATGATTAATAAGCATTATTTTTACTCGGGGCATGTATTTCAGTTGCCATTTTTGTTTTTTTTTGTTTGTTTTGTTTTGTTTTGTAATTTATCTTATTAAACAGTGAAATTAATAACCAGCCTAAAAAAAAAAAAAAAAAAAAAAAACAAGAGCAACAATTCAAACATGTGTGCTCACTAAAAATATCCTATATTAGTAATAAAAAATAAGGTCAGATAAAAATACATTTAAAAATGTATAAATATATATATATATATATATATATATATATATATATATATATATATATATATATATATATATATATATATATATATATATATATATATATATATATATATATATATATATATATATATATATATATATATATATATATATATATATATATATATATATATATATATATATATATATATATATATATATATATATATATATATATATATATATATATATATATTATATATTTATATATATATATATATATATATATATTAACCTATAAATAAATATTAAATAAATAACCTAAAAGATTAAGTCATGTTCTTAAATAACCTTGGCAGACCAAGACTTTCATATAAATGTAATGCACATCATCAAACTCGTTCAGAAATATCTAAACTCTCATCTGTATACCACCACTTTCTCATAATTAAAAATGACTTCAAGCCAATGAAGCATGTAGGTTTTAACAAGGGCAATTTGAACCTCATGGACTGGCACTACAAAATCACAAACTGTAACAAATAAAAGAAATCCTATCACTTGAGAACTTTCAGCAATAACAACTTGACATTCCAAACTACTTCAAACAAAAGTTTAAGAAGGAAGCCTCCATCAATACTGGAAGGAGTAGTAGCAATTAGTAAACCTGAGAAACACATTTTTCTGAAAAATTATTTTCAGAGAAAGATTTTAGAAATTCAAGATGTTGACATTCTGCACTAGGATAAAAGCCACAGTCAATACTGAAAAGAACAATAGCAGTTAGTGGACTTGAGAAAGCTATTTTCCTGAAAATTGTTTTAACAGAAAGAATTTACAAATTTCAACTGGAAATGACACTGGCTCCTTGGTCAATAAATGTCAAATGTTTCCTTATAAGAAAACAGCTAATATTGTCATTAGAATTAGAGATGAGGATAACAGATTTCTGATTTCAGTCTAGAAGTCAAATTATAAAGAAAAGTTTAATTTGAGTAGCAGCTTGTTCAATGAATGCAGATTCTTTCCTTATAAGGAAATGACTAATAATGATATTAGCATTAGAGATGAGGAGAACAGATACTACACTTTGATCATAGACCACTAGCCATGGAGTGAAGAAAAGTGGAACTCGAATACCAATGGCTGCTCAGTGAATGAATGCCAAATGTTTCTTTATAAGGAAATAGCTAATATTAACATTAGCATTAGAGATAAGAACAGATACTACTCTTTGATCATAGATTGATGGCCAGGGAGTGAAGAAATATGAAACTTGAATACCAATGGCTTCTCAGTGAATGAATGCTGAATATTTCTTTATAAGGAAATTGCTAATATTGCCATTAGAGATGAGGAGAACAGATACAACACTTTGATCCCAGACCAATGGCCAGGCACTGAAGAAAAGTGAAACTTGGGTAGAACTGGTTGTTTGATCAATGAATGCCAAATGTTTCTTTATAAGGAAATTGTTAATATTAGCATCAGCATTAGAGATGAGGAGAACAGATACTACACTTTGATCATAGACCGATCACCAGGAAGGGAATAATAATGGAACCTGAGTAACACTGGCTGCTCACTCAATGAATGACAAATGTTTCATTATAAGGAAATGGCTAATATTAGCATTATCATCGCCATAAATAAACTAGCTAAAATTATATCTAATGTTCTGATTACTTTCAATCATTGGTCATTTTGAAGGAAAGAATCCAGAAATCAAATAATAGCCAGTGTTGTTAATAGTGTGGAGTGTGAAATGCTAAGTGGGGAAATACATTAAATGTATTTAAGCATTATGTGACTAAAATGACTACTATGCAAAGGAATCTTTACATATGCACACTGAAATTAAAAAAAAATTAATTGTCCTTTGCTGTAATTTAAATTGAAGATCCTCCATGAAAAGAAAGGTTTACTACACATTCCTTTTTCATTCTGTTTAACAAAACATGTCTAAACAAATGCCTGCTACCTATGTATAGTATGCTTAATATATATTTCTAGAAATAGTTACAATATCCTGCTAATATATGAAAGTATAAATATCTATGTATGACTTTACAACTAGTTTATATGAACATAACAATTTGGCTGACTGTTGTAACTGCTATTTTTGCTTTAAATGCACATTCCAATTAATTTGTATGATAAATAGAAATTGACTTTTAACAGGAATTTTAAGAAGCTGCATAGGATACTTAACATTAATCAAAATAAAACTTTTAAGTGAAAAAAATATGCCTATAATCATAGTAATAAAGCTGATACAAAAGAAATCATAAATACATCATTAATCTTTTAAATAAAAGATATTTTGTCAATTATAATTTAAGCAAATATGTAAATATATATGCAAGAAAAATCTATGAGTACCATGAATTGGAGATGTCAAAATTAAACAAATACAAAAGTTTAAATATTTAGGAAGTATTTCAACTGATAACAGCAAAAATGACCCTATAATCTATAAGCACATTGGAATAGCAAAAGATGCCTTCCAAAAACTAAACAAAGAAACAGGAAGATTTTGTTAGAAACAAAGAAAAGTGTGCTGAACTGCTATGTAATATCAATCTTCCTATATAGCAGTGAATTCTGGACAATTTCCTCATAGGTGAAGAGGAAACTTGAAGCAACAGAAACAAAGAAAAGAGTGCTGAACTGCTATGTAATATGTCCTCTTATATGGCAGTGAATGCTGGACAATCTCCTCATAGATGAAGAGGAAACTTAAAACAACAGAAACAAAAGAAGGTGCTTAACTGCTATGTAACATCAATCCTGCTATATAGCAGTGAATGCTGGAAAATCTTCTCACAGATGAAGAGGAGACTTGAAGCAACATGAATGTGGTTCTACAGGATACTGAGAATATTATGGACAAAGCAAGTAAGCAACAAAGAAGTTTTAATGAAAATGAAAACAAACAGGACACATACTAAAAGAGGCAGTTGAAATTTCTTAATGAGGTAAGAAGACTTTGAAAATTTGACACAGGACATATTGAGGGCAAGAGCGACAAGGGAAATGGTGTAACCTACCTAATAACCTTTTGTAAATGGATATTAAAAAAGAGAGGAAAGATAGTGGGAGCAAACACTGCTAAAAGATACAAAGGATAGGAAGTTGTGGAGAGCCATGATGAACCACATTTACTACTGTAACTTATTTCCAATTGTTCAGTGTTGAATATGTTTTAAGCTTCAAATCTTACGTTACTGATAATGAGTTGAACTTTTAAACAATGGTAAAATTCTTATTGGCCCTCTTTCTAAAAGGTCTGAGTTACAAGCTGTTACTGAGAAAAAAGAATTATTTATACATATTGTTTCATCTAAATATTCTGTGAAGATGAATAACAAATTTTTATACTAGGTAGAGTTTTCCTATCTATTATTGCATATATTTACTTTTAAAAATAAATATTTGATAAAGAAAATATACCCCAAATAAATATAAATTACAAATTTATAAATTATAATTTTATTATTTCCTGTATTATTCTACATAAAATATTTTTTTAAATATTGTTAAATGGATATAAGAAATAGTTTGAATAACTTCAGTTACTATCTGCGGCAAAAACAATTACATTTGAAAATTAATATTTTTTACAATATGTAATTTATTGTAAACAATATCAAAATAATATAATCATATAATTTAATTGCTTCTTTGTAAATATGCACTTCATCAAATGTGTTTAAAGATTTAAATATTTTAAACATTTTCCACTTTACTATGAAAATGTCAGAATTAAAAATTATGGGATATATTTGTGTTTTTAATATGGAAACATATTTTAAAATTTTAATATGGAAACATATAATTTAAATTTTTTCTACGTTTTCTATCTTTTACCATATAAGAGATACAATTAAAAATTATTGGATATATTTCTACTTTTATTAAAGAAAGCATATTCTACTTTACCATGTAAAGGGTAGGATTAAAAAGAATGGAATACATTTGTTTTTAATAAAAATGTTTTTCTTCATAAGATGCTAAATAAGAAGGTATTTTTGCTAATTTATATTCCATAGATGTTCTCTATCTGATCTTATACTTTTATTTTCACGACAAGATACATTTACACTAATACAACAAACATTATCAAAAGTGTAAATCCAAATCATTATAGATATCGCATTGTGCAAATAACAGATAAAAACAATAAGTTTCCTGGACAGGAAATAGTAGAGAGTATGATTGTCAACATCTTGAATGGACATGGAATAGTAGCAGTTACAATTAATGGTAAATGATTTCAGTGTTGAATATAAAAATGCCCCTTTTTTTTTTGTACTATAATCAGGCTTATAGAAAAGGATGAAATTCAGACAAGGTTATTGATCTTTAAAGGCTAATTAATTCCTTAGTTTATTCTCTGCTTAACTCATAATATACTTACTACTTGTAGAAAGCATTATTTATGTTATAAATCCTAATTAATTATGATCTTCAGATTTGAATGATTTTAGTGTCGAATATTTGAATATCCCTTTTTTCTTACCGATCACGTATGACTATTTTTTGGGCTTATAGAAAGGATGAACTTCAGACAAGGTTATTGATCTTTAAAGGCTAATTACTTCCTTAGTCTATTCTCTGCTTAACTCATAATATCCTTATTAAATATAGAAAGCATTATTTATGTTATAAATACTAATTATTTATGATTTTCAGTATTGAATGTTTTCAGTGTTGAATATTTGAATATCCCTTTTTTCTTACTGATCAGGTAAGGCTATTTTTTGGGCTTATAGAAAAGAATGAAATTCACACAAGATTATTGATTTTTAAAGGCTAATTACTTCCTCGGTCTATTCTCTTCTTAACTCATAATATCCTTATTAATTGTAGAAAGCATTATTTATGTTATAAATCCTAATTATTGATGATTTTCAATGTTAAATGTTTGAATGTCCCTTTTTTCTTACTGATGAGGTATGACTATTTTTTGACCTTATAGGAAAGGATGAAAGTTAGGCAAGGTTATTGATCTTTAAAGGCTAATTACTTCCTTAGTCTATTCTCTACTTAACTCATAATAACATTATTAAATGTAGAAAGCATTATTTATGTTATAAATGCTAATTTTTTATGATTTTCTGTGTTGAATGATTTTCAGTGTTGAATATTTGAATGTCCCTTTTTTCTTACTGATCAAGTATGATTATTTTGGGGGCTTATAGTAAAGGATCAACTTCTGACAAGGTTATTGATCTTTAAAGGCTAATTACTTCCTTATTTTTTTCTGTGCTTAATTCAAAATATCCTCTTTTTCTTTTTTTTTTTTTTACTAATATTCACCCAATACAAGGCCCGAGAGCCACTCTCGGTAGAGGCTTTTGTTTGAAGTTATATTAGTGTAGGAAAGACCAATTTTTAGGAGTATAGAGTTGAAACTGGTTTGAGCAGGAACCAGAAACCGAATCCTAAACAGAAAATAAGGAATAAACCTCTACTCCTGTTTAAAAAAAACCAGTGAGGAGTTTGACCCAAACAATAGGGGAACCTATCTACTCTTACTGGTGGAGAAGGAAAGAAAAGAAAATTAAATGACTAGTTAGTAAATAAAATGTCAGACTTTAGGTGGAGATGTTTTAGAAGTTGATATATATTTTAGAAGGATCTGGAAACCCATTCCTAATCACGAAACAAGGGGTAAACTTCTATTCCTGTTCAAGAGGCTGTGAATCAGACAATAGGTGAAAAATGTAGCAAGCATTATTTATATTATAAATCCTATTTATTTATACTTCTAAGGGCATAGTACTAAAAAAAGATGAAAAATATTCATTCAACATTTTTTTTAAAATCTTTAAAATACTGAATATCAGTTTTTTTTCAAATCACTTTCGGTTACATAAAATAACTTAAAAAAAAAACAGAAGAATTATTTTAAATCTTAAAAGTATTTAAATACTAAACATCATTTAAAAAAAATTCAAGCAGAATTGTTTGGAAAAAACATCAAATACGCAGAAGTTATCCAAAAACAATTCGATTTTGGAGGGGAGTGTTAGGGACGCCTTCCCTAGCCTTACTATAACTCCTCCCATTTCCTGGGCTAAGCGCCGTCGTAGACCCGGGAAACTGTCGACTTTCCTCTGCGAGTGTCGAGCGGCCTTTAGAGCCTTTCCTTTTCCGAGGCTGGGTAGATTTGCCCGACTATCATCGGTGTGACCTTGGCTTAGAAGAAACGGTTTCACACGCCTTCTACCATTGTCTCAGGTGCGCCCTTTCTGGGATTATGTCGGCTAGTTGATGGCTCGTATCGCTCCCGATGTTCTTGTGCTCATCGATTTCGCATACGTGTCCGATAATGTGTCACCCCGTATTCTGGGGAGAAACGAATGGTGTTTATGATGCTGCTTGCTGTGGCGTGAATGGTGATTTTGGTGTCGCGGTTGGAGGGAATCTTGCGATACGAACGTTATTCTCATAAGGCTCTGGTCGGATTCTTTCAGCATCAGCTGAAGGTGAATATCAGGACTGATAGAAAGCGTTTGATATCAAGAGATTTCAGCGAAGGCTGGGTGAAAGTAGCGAGCTTGGTTTGTGTGGAAGGGGCTAACATTGAGTTCCTTTTTTAAGTTCAATTGGTTACAACGGGGCGGTTTCCTGTGATCCCTAACCCTGGTTAAGCTACACACTATTGATTTCCTAGTTAATGCGATTAAGTGTTGCTCCTGACCTGTTCCTGGCATTCTCTTTTGTTATGATCCATTTCGAGATTCCCAACCTCCCCAGTTTGTTTTTGGTCCCCTTTTCATCTCGGCTGGATCAGACTTTGATTTTCCCCATTCCGTCATTTATTTTTACCCTTGTCATTCCATTAGTGAGCGTGATGTTTAAATTCTGTCTATCGGCAGAATACAGCATCCACTCTGATTATTTTGAGGGGTGGACGGGGCTTACTAACATCTGTTTTGTTTTAGTTTGTTTTGCTTCAAAGTAGTTCGTTTCCAGGGTTCATTCCCTCCCCCTCATTTCATGTTTCATGAAATTTTTATATATTTTTATATTTAGACATTCTGAGATTTTTATATCATGGGATGTTTTTGTAGGTTCCCTCTCTGAATATGTGGTATTATGGTACATGTAGGATTGAATGGTAATGAATGAGTTTTTGTAGTAAATGGATCAATTGTATTGGATGAATGGGTCGTGATCGTGATTAACTAGAACGAGGATAGTTAACAAAGACCAACCTCTCCCCACTTCCCCTTTGGCCATGTGCCACAATTATTATATATTTTACAATAATAAATAAACAGTTGAATAAAGCTTTCTTAAAGCCTACACCTGCATACTTTGTCATTACAATTTATTCAACTGAGAATATCTCTTCATCATGGAACGATTAATGTACCCACAGCAGTTGACGTTACAGACTCTGAAAAACGCTGGACGCATTTGCGAGTGACTTCCGAAAACTTCTTACAAGCAGTACATGCAGAAACCCCACATCGACCATTGAATAAGCTTGGACTCTTAACTAATTATATATCCTACAAAGTAAATGAAATAATCCTGGACAGTCCCACTTATGGGAAGGCTAATTACTGGAAACCGAAGAATGAAATCTTCTCGCTACTCGACGCTAACTAAATGAGGAATCGCTGGAACTTAAAAGAATTAAGAACCTTAAGCAAGGACTACAACTTCCGGCCAATGAAGAAATTCGAGACTAGCATATTCTGGGCGCTTTTATCAACGGTCTACAGAATGCCCAGGTAAAGCAGAGACTCCTTGAAAATATCAATCTAAATTTAAAAACAGCTTACGAGCAGGCTATACGTTTCAGGTAGCCCAAAAACAATCTGTGCTTTACTTACAGACTGATACTGTCGGTGCTGCTCCGAGCGCTCACTATTCTCATTTACCCTCCTCTTCTTACGTACATGATTCACCGAGTCTCTCCTCTGTGACCTCTTTCTAACCAGAAAATTCCAGATAACATTTCAGAACTGCCTACCACTGCTGCTGCCACAAGTCGTAAATGTTACTTTTGTGAACCCAGTCAACACCTTCGGTCCTCTTGTCCAGCTAGAGATGTCACAAATGTGGGAAGTTTGGACATTTTTCAAAAGTTTGTTGGTCACATCCTGTAAAAATAAGACTTCTACTGCCTCTTTCATTGAAGCAACCGTAGCAGCTGCTTCTTGGGACTGCCTTTCAAAAAGCATAATGCAGATTACAGTTAATGGTGTTGATACTGATGCACTAATTGACACCGGCAGTTCTCGTAGTTATATTAATTTCAGCATTGTGTAGGTTAATCAGTGGAAGATTTTTCCCTGTTCTACTCGGGTGTCTATGACAAATGATTCTCTATAATCACAAGTGAATGGATACTGCCTGGTTAGCTTACAGTTAAGAAACACATTATATAGAAACATCAAACTCTCGATAATAAAGAACATCTGCAGTGATGTGATATTGAGGCATGACTTTCTACAGCATCATTCTAGTATCGAAATTCCTTTTGGAGGGTCCAAACCAGCCCTCAGCATTTGTGGATTAACAACAGTCAATGTCCCGTACCTGTCACTCTTCAATAACTTATCTCCAGACTGTAAGCCTATAGCAATGAAGTAAAGACAGTACTCACTTAAGGACAAACAATTTATAAAAGCTGAAATCATGAGAATACTCAATGAAGGGATCATTGAAACAAGTGAGTCTCCATGGAGGGCCCGGGTATTGGTAACATCTTCTGAGAACCACAAAAAGAGATTACTCTCAATATCTCAAACCATATAAATAGGTTCGCCCTATTAGTCGCTCACCCACTACCACGGATATACGAAATCATAAGTGAAATTACCAAAGTGTACAGCACGCTAGATCTCAGAAGCGACTATCATCAAGTGGCTATTAAACCAGGAGATCGGGCCTACAAAGCTTTTGAGGCAAATAGTCGCCTCTATCAGTTTAGGATACCATTCGGAGAAACAGATTACGTTGCCAGCTTCCAACGAATGATGAATAAAATTATTAGTGACGAAAGATTGGAAGGCACTTTCGCATACATTGACGATGTAACCTGACCATATGCCGACGCAACCATGCAGATCACAATCGTAATCTGAAACAATTCATGGCGGCTATTGAGAAATATAATCTCCCATTAAATACCAACAAATGTTTTTTGGGCGTAGAGACCATTAATTTACTGGGATACACAGTGAGTAAAGGTTCTATGTCACTAGATCTGGAACGATTGAAACCTCTACTAAGCTTGCCAATTTATAGTAATATGTGTGCTCTAAAATGACATTTGCACATTACTCCCAGTGGACTGCTTCTTTTTCAGATAAAATATGTCCATTGGTACAAGCGCATAGTTTTTCTCTTTCTTTAGCAGCAATAGAGGCTTTTAAAAATCTTAAAAGTGATATAGCCACCTCAGCAGTTACGACTATAGATCCCACCATTTCTCTGATGGTAGAGACAGATGCATTTGATTGTGCAATTGCTGTCTCTTTGAGGAAATCTGGACGCACTGTTGCATTTTTTCAAGGTCCTTGTCGCGTTCGGAACAGCGACATTCAACAATTGAAAAAGAAGCCTATGCTAATATAGTGATTATCATCACAATCACATACATACATACAGATCATACGACAAGCATTCATTGGCTAATCTCCTCAAAACTAGCTTGCTGATTGGTCAATTTCGACCAATCAGATCGTCTGCACGCAAGGAATGATATTTTCCCGCGCACAAGCTTCAGAGCCTGTCACGTGATTATATCTTTGCTTATATAAGCAAAACACGAGTAAGCCCTTTCTCTCCGTTTTCTCTTTCGTCTACTTCCTTGCTGCCAAGATGTAATCTTCAAGAGCTCTCGTCTTAACCTTGCAGTCAAACGTTAAAGAACATTACCAACATTCATGCAAGTACAAACTCTTAACTCTTTTGAACTCTACCAACTTTTCCAACACACATTTCCTAACATGCAACAGGAACTTTATTCTTCTAAAACTACAGTTTAATAATTAATTCAACTTCGTGAGCTCTGGTACAATTATTTCCCAAATCTAAGAGACGTAACTCTATCAAACCTTTAGCTTATATGCATGTACATCAAAACAAATAAATTCAAATGTTATGTTTTGAACCATTACGTTCTGTCTTGTATTTTGTGCTATTTTACGTCAAATATAAATTGAATGTGACTGCCACATTTGATGGTGACCTTCAGCATCTTTGCTTGTCCTTTTCCACATCATTCCTAATCAAAGTTAAATAAATGTGGTGGGATCCGCTACATCTAATTGACAATCCTTCACATTTTTATTGCTGACACGTCATTCGTCGCGGACCACGCTACACTATAGTGGAGGCGCTCAGAAAATAGAGGCACTAGTTGATAGGACGACATCTTTGATTGATCACTGATCAAAAGTCCGTCACATTTATGTTAAACACCAGAACAACTAGTAAAATTAAGAATGACAAAATAGTGAAGTGGAGACTTGAACTCTTCTGTTTTTCTTTTGATGTGAGCTATCGACCTGGGAAAGAGAATGCTGCAGTAGATGCACTGCTGAGGGTATGTAGCTTGATACCAAACATAGATGAGCTTCATACCCTACACAATGAACTGTGCCACCCAGGCATAACAAGGATAACATATGTGGTACAAACCAGAAACCTACCATATTCCACGGACGACATAACAAAAATGAGAAAATCATTTGGAATATGCACGGAACACAAACCACAGTCCTTCAGGCCTAATGCCGGGACACTTATAAAAGCCACTCAACCATTTGAGAAGTTAAATACTTAAGGGTCCCCCTACCATCAGAAAATAGGAATCGCTACATGCTAACCGTCATCGATGAATATTCGCGATTCTCATTTGCATTTCCGTGTCCGGACATATCAGTAAATTCGCTGATACAATGCTTATGTTCTTTATTCACCATTTTTGGGGTCCCAGTTTACATCCTTCATATTTGAGCAGTTGAAACAATTTCTTCGGGAACGAGGAGTGGCCACAAGTAGAATGACTCCTTACCACCCACATTATATGGAAAACAATACAACTACAAATGTCCGATCTCCACCTGGGGAGATCTCCTGCCCGAATCTCTGTATGCTATCAGAATGCTTCTATGTACAGTTACAAATGCTATGCCTCACGAGGGGTTCCTCTCATTTCAACGAAGAAGCTCGGCAGGAACTTCACTTCCTTCATGGCCCTCTAAGCCTGGAAAGGTCCTTGTGAGATGGTACAAATGACCCATTGAGTGGAGCTAATTGAAGCAAATCCTCAATATGCCCAGGTGCACAACCCAGATGGGAAATAATCTGCTGTTTCCCTGAAAGACCTCACACCCATAGGAGATGTACCTAAACCTGATATAACTTGCGAGGAGCGGCCTAAATATTGAAACCCTTCCACTACAGTGGCAGCATTGATCCGTGGGACTCATCAACCGACTCACTGAATATATCGGATACTGTATCGTCTCAGGAGTCCCAGAGGGCCCAAGAGGGAGCCAGTAGTGGATGATCACTCGATAGCTCAGAAGTGAGCCCATCCCTAAACTGATTCAGAATCAGAATCACAGCAACTTCCACGCAGGAGGCTTTTTTTTTCAACACTGAACGAAGGGAGAAAGCCAGTCACAGCGAGTTTTCAGACCCAGAATGCTGACTTACCAAGACATGCAGCAGAACCTGCAGAACGCTGGCAAAATGGAATGAATTCATCCCATATGACTAAAATGAAATGGGGGAAAATGTTATGAATAATCAAGAGTTGTCTCCCCTTTGAGAGAGCTCTTTCTGTTTATTGGGACTATAAAAGGGTGCTATACACGAACCTTGTATTCTCATTTAAATAAAGCTTTCTTAAAGCCTACACCTGCATACTTTTGTCATTACACTCTGTATACAGTATCAACTGAAACATCTCTGTTAAGACTTCATTCACTTCTCATTTGTTTAACTCTTGTGGTCTTCCACTTTTCATTGCACTTAAAAAGAATGGTTTGAACATTGTTCCTGGAAACTCCCAACCACCTATCCCACATTGAGTCATCTCTCCCTTCAAAGCCACGACCTTCATCTTTGTTTTAACAGAAATATTTTAGTGCAAACAAGCAAGCTAATGGTCAACTACAATAACTTATCAATGCACCTTACACTCATGTTAATAAGACAGAAAAATTCCTACTTAGAAATTAGTGTATTATTAGGAATTCATGATTCATTATATTTTTCATTGGTCCAATAGTTTTGCATGACCTTTTTATAGCTTCAAACTGCTTAAAGAATTGCTTCTTCTGTTAAACAGAACTTACAAAAATGCAACAACTTATTTTGCAATCTTCCAGGTCCACAGACACTACTGATAAAAGCATACTGTTAATAAAATAAACATGTATAATCATTTTGCATAGTTAACCCAAAACTTTTGCATACCAGTGCATATAAGTGATTATGAAATAAATTTGCAACATAATTTGGCAAATTTGAATATATTTCATAAGAAATTTTAATATATTTCCTTAAATATGTGACTAAAACATGAATTTTAATGAATTTAGAAAAAATTAAGAATACCGAAAGTATGAAAAAATTCTTTTAACATTATTTGCAGAACATATTCTGTTAAATACAAATCCCTGTTCTTAGAACTTGAAATATTTAATAACATTTTTGAAATTTCATATTTAAAATATAACTTATATAAAGTTATTTCAACATTAAAATATCTTCTAACAATTTTTATTTTTTCTAATAATATTTTAATATTTTAAAAATTCTTTCACCTATTTAAGTTATTTAGACAGTCATTCAAACTCACTTGTAATACACAAAAACAAAACTGGCCATAACTCTGATTTTACAAATGCAATACTAATTAAAAAAGAACATAATTCTTTATGTTGAAAGTACTTCAAAGGTCTACTAATAACAATATTACCAAGTATAAACATGTCAAAAACATATTACATCACCAACCTTTATTGAATCCACTCTTAAAGAATCTAATGCATGTTTACCTAAAACAAATGATATGTATGTAAAAATGTTCCTAAGTCAACGCACAAAAAAAAAAAAACAACAAACATCAGTATAAGTGTATTATTTTTTAATTACTAAGTTTGGTACCATTTTGATTACTAATTTTATATAATACTAGTTTGATACCATTTATTTGTTGGTAGCAAGAGGATCAAATTTAAAATCTAAATTATTTCTTTTTAAAATTTTAATTTTATTTATTACAGAATAATTTCCCAAAAATCTAATAAAATCTTATAATTATCTGATTTTTTCATGTCTTAAAAATGAATGCATTTTTCACCAAGTAATTAATTATTTCATTTTCCCCTTTATTCCACTTGTGCCATTTTACCTGAATTCATTTTTATGTTGTCATTAAATAGGTAAAAGTTTAGCCTAAATTCATGTTATCATCATAAGTGAAAAACTAGACATTTGCTTTGTGGCCATATCTATGCAGTCAGGTTCTAGGCAGCAATATAGATATGAATAAACTAATATTGATATATGATAGATAGAAACAGGATGATATTAATATCTAATAGATAATAAGAGATAATATACATATATTGAGCCAAAACAGCTTAAATATTACTTATCAAACTTTTATGATGTAGATTCTAAATTTAATTCATTTTGTTAAAAATACACCTGAAAAATACTTTTTAGCAAAAGAAATACATGTATTATATAAAAACAAAGGATATAAATTTCCAGAATATAAATTTATTAATGACTAGCAGTAGAGCCCGGCGTTGCCTGGGGATGTAACAGTAAGAGATAGATCAAGTATCGACCATCATAAAGACTGAAAAAAAAAATTGACAAAGATAAAAAATAAATAAAATTGTTTAAGGTTGATGGACACGACTGTCTTAATTAGTTTTTTTTGTTTTGTTTTTTTGTTTTTTTTACGAATTGGTCAAACTCAAACAAAAACATTGTTTTCAATTGTTATGAGTATATCGATTGAATAGAATTTTATTATAAATAATTGTTTTGTAAATGGAAATTTTTAAATCATTCTGAAAGTAAAAATAAAGAAAAAGTGTGCAAGGCAATAAGAAACACTACCTGCCAAAAAAAAGTGAAGTTTTGTTGAAATCGGTTGAAAAATGTAGGAAATCCGATCCCATATATAAACGAACACATACACACACAAACAAGCTGGGTTTTATAATAAGTATAACTCGATATGAGTTGTCCCCCTTTCATTCTGGCGACAGAATCATGTTTTATCATGTTTTCAAATTGATTTCATGCAAAAACAATTGTGTTTTTCCAATTTTTGGCACTGTCAGAACCACTACAAGGTAATTTTACGCAGTCCTGTGAAGTTTTGTTGAAATTGGTTGAAAAATGTAGGAAATCCGATCCAATATATAAACACAAACACACACACACACACAATCTGCATTTTATAATAAGTAAGATTTTCCAATAATTGAAAAAATGTTTTTGTACTCTTCTTTGTTTTTCAATTGAAGCTATTACTCATTTTCTCCATTGAAAGTATTCTTTGTATTTTGTATTTGTTGAAATTTTTTTCTTTCCATTGCCTGTATTCATTTTTTACATTCAGACGCTTTTTTCATCTTTTACATCCAGATGCTTTTTTCATCTTTTACATCCTCTGTAATTCTCATCCATTGTTGCTTTTCCACATCTATTCCGTTCAGAATATTTTTTTAATTTTTTGCATTTATTGTAATTTTTGCTTTTGTATTACAATCTATACCTCATCTTTTCTATGCAAAGTATTCCTTATATTATGTATCCTCTCTAATTTTTGTCTTTCAGTTGTTCATATTCCTCATCTGTTCTATTGAAAGTATTTTTATATTTTGCATCTTCTGTATTTTTGTCTGTACATTGCATTGATTACTTGTTTTTTCCATATATAAAGTTATATTTTTGCATCCTCTGTAATTTTTGTCTGTCCATTGCTTCTAATCTGCATCTTTTCCATCAGCACCACCCTTTATATTTTACATCCTCTGTAATTTTACATGCATAGAATAGTATTCATATAAAATACAAATTTTATTGTAACCTAATTATGTACAATAATGGCTCATATACAACATAGATGGACAATTCAACCAGAAAAATTGAAAATTAAATACAATGTATCTAAATATAAATTAGAAACATGTCATAATAAATCATGCCATCTTAAATAAATCAAAAATTTTTTTTTTTTTTAAGCATTTCACCCCTAGCAAGGCGGGAAGCCACTAGCATGCAAGGGGTTGCAGAGGATTTTGAGCAAGAGCAGATAGGAATGATAGAGAAGAGGATGAGGAGAAGGATAGTGGATAGATCAAGGCAACTGGAGATATTGATTGACATTACATTTGAATAGTTGGAGATTAAAGCTATCAGGGAAACAGGAATAGGGAAGGGAGTTCCACAGGTGAGAGGTGCGAGACATGAAGCTATTGGAGTAGAAAAGGCGGCTACATTTAACAGTTTCAACAGTGAAAAGGTGAGTGCGGGATGCCAGCCTCGTAGGACACTTGCAAAGTCTTGGAACCAGCAAAAGGAGCTCATCGAAGCAATTACCATGAAGGTATTTGTAAAAAAGACAGAGAGAAGCAATTTTTAATGTCAACTTGAGATTTTTCTTTATGAATAATTTTAACACTCCCAACATTATGGATAAAAACTAATGAATTTCTTTTAATGTTTTTTCATGACTTAGCATGAGCAAAACAAATTCATGGCTTTGAAAATGAAAAAAAGGAACAAAAAATGATGTCAAAATATGCAAAAAATTTTCATCCTTTGATAGTCAGTTGTACTTAGTTTAATTTGTGATGTATATAAATATAGGTAAAAAAAATCAAATGTTGATAAGATAGTAAGGGTCACAAACCATTGCTTGAGGACCCAATCACCACCCCACACACTCAGTTGAGGTGTTTGGGGGTAGTATGCACTGGCTCTGGATCCTTTATTTTTTGTATCTTTGTTAATCCTTGCCTTTTTATTGCACCTATTATTCATTTTTCCATCTGCATTATTCTTTATCATTTTCATCTTCTGCAATTATTACCATTTTCAACCCCATTATTCTTCATGATTATAACAAACTTGATTTTTTGGTTTTTTTCCAGCAGATCTCTTTGACTTATTCATTTTTTATTCCCTTCCTTTATTCTTTATCATTTACAGTTTTCCTTCCACTATGTTATCTTATTATCAGAATCCATCTTGCTCACATTTATAAATCTACCATTCATTCATACAGTGTATACTGCTGCCATATCTGGTTTGGTGTTTCTGCTATCTCAAGATTCTTGACAAAATCTAAGGAAGGTTCTGTAATGTAATTGGTCCTGACCTGGAATCTCAACTTCACTCACTTTATCACTGACATGACATAGCTTCCAGTGGTATAGTGTTTTTTGCAGGCCTAAATTTTGCCACCCCTCCCCAGAAGGAATACAATGCACATTAACCCCTTAAAGTTTATATCTATATCTATCTATATATTATATATATATATATATATATATATATATATATATATGTATGTATGTATATATATGTATATATATATACACACACACACACACATATATATATATATATATATATATATATATATATATGCATGTTTCATAAAAAATGATAGACAAGGTACTACAGTTAAGTTTTTATTAAATTTTTCTTGTGTTTGAGCAAGAGCTTTCTTTTCTAGACAAAGAGTGTGTAAAAACTGTCCAAATGTTTTATAGTTCAGAGCACTTTCGGCTATACCTTTAGCCATTATCAAGGATGATTCAATTTTTCATCTTAATTGAGTTTGTGCATTTTGTGTATGTTTTAGTATGTTATAAAGATGTTTTTAATTTCCCAATACAGTTAGCACATTGTGGCCTTGTTCATAGTTAATATTGTTAAGAGTTAGCTATGAACAAGGCCACAATGTGCTAACCGTATTCCATGCAAACAAAAAAAAACTATCATTGTTACAATGTCTGCACAACCATTCTAAAACAAAAATCACTATCTTTGTTATTTAATTTACTATTTAATTTATTGTAATGTACTTTTAATCTCTGATGATGGCTTATGTAAGCCAAAAACTTAGACAGGATTAACAATAAGAACATGTATCAACATAGTGATTTGTATATATGTATATGTATATATGTGTATATGTGTGTATATATATATATATATGTCTGTACATGTATGTATATATATGTATGTATTTATACGTATATATGAATATATATGTGTATATATGTATATTTATGTATACATATATATGCATGTGTATGTATATATATATATATGTCTATATATTTTATATATATGTATATATATATATATATATATATATATATATATATATATGTATGTATATATATGTATATGTATATGTATATATATATATATATATGTATATGAAAATTTCTCCGATTTAACCGGTAGAGAAGATAACATTTATGAATAAAAATGACAATAGGAAAACTGGTAATTGCTGACGCGTTTCGTTTTTTTTCGTATTTTGCTTTGATAAAGTCCACATTGGACGAAATGCGTCAGCAATTACCAGTTTTCCTATTGTCATTTTTATTCATAAATATATGTATATATATATATATATATGCATATATGTATATATATATATATATATATATGTATATATATATATATATATGTGTGTATGTATATGTATATCTATGTGTGTATATGTATCTATATATATGTGTATATATATATAGATATATATATATATATGTATATATATGCATATGTGTGTATATATATATATATATATATATTTGTATATATATATATGTATATATATTTGTATATATATATATATATATATGTATATATATATGTGTGTATATATATATAAAATATATATATATATGTATGTATGTATATATACATATGTATGTGTGTGTGTATATATATATATATATAAATATATATATGTATGTATGTATATATATATATGTGTGTGTATATATATATATATATAAATATATATATATGTATATATATATATATATATATATATATGTATATATATATATATATATATATGTATATATATATATATATGCATATATATATATATATGTATATATATATATATGCATATATATGTATATATATGTATATGCATATATATATGTATATATATATATGCATATATATATATATATGTATATATATATATATATATATATGTATATATATATATATATATATATATATATTTGAGGAGATAATACTAATAAAATAGTACTCAATCTATAATAACAAATTTATAATTTATACTAATAATATAATATACATTTTTCCTCACTGGTAGTATGACTGATCGACACATAATTTAAGTATCAATAATTATATCATACTGTAATTATAATGGAAAAGTCAAATTTATAACGGTGAAATAATAAAATAACATATATATATGTGTGTGTGTGTGATTATGTATATACACTTGCATACTTTCAAATACAAACATATAAATATAATTTTGGATACAATTAGATACATCTAATATGTATTTTCAAAATATAATACAAAGATACATACATTTTGTTGGTTTCTCACTCAACTGCACCCCACATACTATCAAAGTAGTTGCAGTCTATAAGTAGCCAGATATAAAGGGTGATGTGTTTGCAGAAATTGTCTGACAGTCTGATTGGGTTCTCCAGCTTGTGTAGCATGGTGTAGAGTCCTGTTGCCAGACAGTGTTTTCAGCAGCCACTCTCTTGACCCAGAGCAGTACTACCTCCTCAAAGCACTTATGTAGGCCTCCATGTAGAGCCTGAGAAAGATGAATGAGGGCATAATGTCACCATCACTAGTGATCATTCCAAACACCTTCATAATCACCATTAGACTCATCCAACTCTTTCTAAATCCTATGTCCTCAGATTGATAACTGGATACTTTCAGATGTTCATATAGGAGCTTCCGACACAAATACCAAGCAGTACAGCATCCTGTTTCGAAATTTCTGACAGTGAATTTTTCTCACAGATGGTGCCCAACTGTCCCTACTGTACTGTGCAGTCAACAAGATCAAAAACAAACAATGCAAATGTGTGAAATTAAAAATATAAAATGGTGACAAAATTTAGACACTGCACCCTTTATATATCTTAACTGTAATTTAAACCCACATAACAAATCTATTTGTATTCATGCATTAGGATAAATTACATTTAAAAATATGAGTGTGCAATGGAAAGTTCTTGACTCAACCAAATTCTCTAAATCTGATGAAATGACCAAATATTATAAACCTATATAGACCAAGAACTTTTCAGCACTCTCTAAAGCAATTTTTAGGAAAAATTAAAATAAATTAAAATTGATTTTAAAAAGATAAAATATTTTTTCATTTTGTTTAACCCTTTGAACCCAAGTGTCTGGTATACTGTGTGGAAAGTGCATATAACATACTGTTATATTAATTGTATGGTGGCAGAACAAACAAGAAATGATGGAGGTTTAAGAAATAAACAATTGCATTAATGTAAAAATACAACAAATGTTAAATTGGTGTAAATGTCTCTCGTTGAAAGAAGGAGTTAAGAAGAAATCATAAATGTTATCCACAGAGATCTACAATAGAAGAGGGAGGGTGAGTTGTGACTTGCTACAGCAATGACCTTTGGTGAATTGTCTTTGAAGATGGGAAGTTACATTCCAATGAGCATTGTAAATCCTGGCTGTGGTGCCATTTGGCTGCTGAAGATGTCCCTTTGATGAGCTGTAATGTCCTTTTCTTAGGCTCAGATCAGCTGCAATTTTCATTTTTTTCTTTAGATGGGAGTGGGTGCTATTGGGTGGAAATTATGGATTACATTTTTCTTTGAGTCTGTAAGTAAAATGGAAGTTATGTGCAGAGCCTCTATGCAGTTGACGGAATTTTTAGTTCAGCTTTGGGTTGCAGAGCATTCACATCCAGCCAGCGGTGGAAATTTGTGTGACATCAGAAGATCTGGTTTTAGGAATATTATAACAATAATCTTCAGGGATCAGAGTTGAAATGGTTAAAAATTAAAAATGTCATTTTCTTTATAATAAATTCAATACTCACAATCAAGATCTATAACCATTTTATGTCATATAACTAATTATCTTAGTTTAAACAATCCCCAGTACAATAATTTTCAGTTAGTAAATTATCTTTAAACAGGCCTTATTTATGTTTCTGTACGTTTATTTGACAGAATCTTAAAAATACTACATTCTAATAAAAAGCTTTGTTTAAACAAGGCAATATTTATGAAATATTCAGCTTGCTATGAAGGGAATACTTGTTCTAAGATGTTCTTGATGCAGATAAACTTCAGTTGCCTTAGAGTATATAAATAAAATGTATATAAGCTCTTTTTCTTTAAGATTTATATAAATTGTAATTCAACTCATCTCTTTACCTCTTTCTCTTTGTCTTTTAAAGATGAATTTAATTTACCTGATCCAATTACATACAGACATTAAACTCATTTGCTCTATTTTGTCAGAAACTATGAACATAAAAATAATATGAGCATTATCTTAACTAGAAAGACCTATAAAAATTTCATGGTTTTTCTTATTTTTACTTTCTGATGAATCTTAATTTTTCAGTTAATGATTAAGTAATAAGCTCATGGTGAACTCTTTGACAATAAAATATCTATCCATATCACAGTGTTAAATATTTGAGCCTAACAACTTTAACATAATATTGTAATAACAATAATAAATATCAATGCTGGTTGTTATTTTTAAGAAGTGGATACAAATGAAAAGATTTGAAATGAACAACTTTTTCATCTCACTGAAACAGACATTAAACACTTCTGTCTTTCCTTCTTTCATTCTTTTTTTCTTTCATTCATTTTCTCATTGAGACCAAGTAGGGTATGTCATTTGCTTTTCTATGCAATCAAAACAAGATAGTCCCTTATTTTTATGAAGTATTGGCTGAAGACTTGAAACATTTTTATCTTCCCTTTGTTCTTTCTTTCTTTCTTTCTTTTATATGAACATTTGTCTTAATAATAACTTAATTCAGCAGACAAAGTTATTTATTTATGGTAACTGGATTTTTGGCGATTATCTCACTTGGTTTCCATCATTTCATACTATATGTGCGAAAAATGGCACTTTTCTTGCAATCACCATAGTTATTATGCCATTTGAATAAGATCAGAGTGTAGTATCTGATCTTATCAGCTTAATCTGATTCTCTCTCTCCACTTCTATCTTCCCTTCTTTCTTTCATTTTCTCATTGACACCAAGTAGTGTCTTTTCCCCTCTTTCCATGCAATTAAAATGGAATAGTTTATTATTTATGAGATATTGGCAGGGCATAATGGTCGTGCAAACTAATGCAAGACAACCACAATTATAATAGGATTCTAAATACCATCATTTTTTTTTTTTTTTTTTCACCATTTACAGTTTCCTGTAAACTTTTTCGGCCATATTGTTTATGTTTAAAAGAGAAAATCAATTAAAAAATACAATTTTTTTATATTTTATAAATGTCTTTAATTTAATTATTCAAAACACATTACTATGGTTACTTCCATTTGTTTTTAAATTTCTGGAAAAAAATGTTTCCATAATTTAAAAGTGAAATGTTTATAATTTTATTTTCACTATATCTCAATACATTATTAGCTATTTTTCAATTTTTTCATAATTTCTAGAAAAAGTATGAAGCCGTTCACACAAATACATCTTACTTATTATAAAACGCAGATTGTGTGTGTGTGTGTGTGTGTGTGTGTGTGTGTGTGTGTGTGTGTGTGTGTGTGTGTTTATATATTGAATCGGATTTCCTACATTTTTTAACCGATTTCAACAAAACTTCACAGGACTACGTAAAATTACCTTGCAGTGGTTCTGACAGCACCAAAAATTGGAAAAACAAATTGTTTTTGCACAGAATCAATTTGAAAACATGATTAAGAGACATTAATATAAAGGAGACAACTCATATCGAGTTATATTTATTAATATCGAGTTATCGAGTTATACTTATTATAAAACCCAGCTTGGTTGTTTGTTTGTGTGTGTCTGTGTTCGTTTATATATGGTATCAGATTTCCTACATTTTTCAACCGATTTCAACAAAACTTCACTTTTTTTGGTAAGTAGTGTTTCTTATTGTCTTGCACACTTTTTTCATTATTTTTACATTCAGAATGCTTTAAAAATTCCATTTACAAGACAATTGTTTATAATAAAATTCTATTCAATCGGTAGACTCATAACAATTGAAAACAATGTTTTTGTTTGAGTTTGGGTTTGACCAATTCGTAAAAAAACAAAAAAAAAAACTAATTAAGACATGCGTGTCCGTCAACCTTAAACAATAATTTTTGTGAATTTTATTTTTCAGTCTTTATGATGGTTGATACTTGATCTATCTCTTATTGTTACATCCCCGGGCAACGCCGGGCTCTACTGCTAGTTATTAATATACACAATATCTTTTTCACATATGTATCAATTATAATAAAGTACATTTCACTTATATGGTATGGTAATACATGAGCTTCTACTTCATGGAACAGACTCCTAAACAAGTGTTTCTCTGAACAATGCAACCTTAACCTCTTCAAAGTTAGGGCCAGCCATTATTTATCATATATATATCCTCATAATCTTCACTTACTTCTTTCTTCTCCCTCCTACATCCATACAACAACCTCATTCAGTAACCCTCTACCTTGAGTGGCTCTTGGGCAATGTTAATATTATGCTTCATATTCTGAAAATAGTTGTCATTCGTCCACTGATTTTGTGAGTTGCTTCATTAATTCATATGAAATAGACATTAGAATTCCCAAATTTATCTTTACAGAAAAACTGCTGTAGGCCATTATAAAAATTCCTTTTTAGAATGCTGCATAAGTCCTCAATGTAAATCTCAGATGAATTAGTTGCCCACTTCATCAGATGAGTATTAATGAGACTCATTTTATCCAGAAATTCATTAGTTTTTTAACTTTGATGGAGCACTGTCGTACATAAAAATTATCTTTCTGAAAGAATTTTTCTTGAACCATATTTCTTCAGGAGCCTTAAAAAATTAATTTATATCTGAGCTATTATCTTAACATAATATGGAACTCAGTATAGGTTCACCACTTCACTGACTATAATTCCCAATCCCTAAACATCATACCACCTCCATCTTGTTGACCTCTCACCCTATGAGGGAAGATTTTTTGCAAGTGGCCACCAAATGCTCCATCCATCAGACCTATTGAAGGTAGCACAATATTCATCAATAAACAGAATTAGTGAAAAATCAGTTTTCATGTATCCTGTTTTCCATTTTATACATCCATGCATTGGGTATTGCTACTATATCTGGTCTTGTGTTCCTAGTATAAAAATCACAATAAAATCTGAAAAAGGATCTGTAATATTATCAGTCCTGACCTGGCATCTTGATTTCAGTCATCCCCCCCCACTCCTGTGACATGGCTTCCATCTGTCTTTTCTATAAAAATTTTCCTAGCAGTTGTTCTGATGAGCTTTCCTCTTTGGTACTGTGGCTGCATGGTTTTAAGTATACTACTAGATTGTCAACTAGGTCTCACCATTTTATTGTTGAACTAGCTAGATGTAGGTATAAGTTATATTGTAATAGTTTCTTTTCTCACTTGTGGAACTCTCTTCCAGTTTCTTGCTTCCCTGCCATCTATGATCTTCAAAGATTTAAATGCAATGCCAATCGTCATCTGTCTTTCTGAACCCTGTTCTTTATTGTGCTTTTTCACAAAAGTCTTTTCATTCTCTTTCACTCCCAGTAATCCCTTGCATCTTAGTGGCATTATTGCATTGCTTGGGGTGAAATGATTAAAAAAATGATTTTCAAATGAAATAGATATCTTTTAAAGGAGGGATTGTGTTTGGTCTAATATATTTTGCCATGTGAATTAGAACCTGATAGCCTGTGCTTTCAACACTTCCTTGCTAACACTACACCTGAAATTTTATAGCTTAAAGAAATGACCAAACATCAGAATTCATATCTGATATGTTTTCTTAGTCAAACCAATAACTTTCCAGCACTTTCTCATGTAATTTTTAAGAAAAACTAAAATTAAGAAAATTTTTTTTAATCAATTAATTGCAAGTAATGTGACAACACCACTAAGATGCAGGGAACAAGGGATTAACCTCTACTCCTGCTCAAAATTTCTGGGAGGAGTGTGAAGAAGATGACAGGAAAACCTATCTGCTTCTATTGAAATTAAAATTGAGTTTAAAAGAATAAAAATATTTTTTTCATTTTGTTTAACTCTTTGAATCTGAGTGGTTAGTATAGTGCCTGCTGTGTGGAAAGTGAATATACCATATTCATCAGGATGTCAGGATTGAAAGAATTAAAATTAATATAATTTTCTTTATAATAATCCAGTAATCAATATCAAGATCTAAAATTATTTTGAGAGTTGCAGTCATACATATAAATAATCATGAAATTGAAGTTCCTGGGACAATGCAGAAAAGATAATGGTTAACCCTAGATTTGAAGAGGTCAAATTTGTATTAACTAGGAAAACATTCTGCTGAGAATATGCTCCACAAAGCAACCTTTTTTGGGAAGAAGCTGCCTAGTCAGACTTACTATAGTATATTATCCATCAAATCATCTTTAACAACTATTTTTAAAGCTTCAAAATTAAAACATGGCTATTAACTCAAGAGTTCAAAATTTAGCATGTTTCATACAAATTGCTATCATTTATTTATATTTACACAAAACAAATCAGATTTCATCCTAACTCTGCAGATAGATGTTGCCATTATTAAGCAAATAAACTTTCAGATTTTTTAAATCATTTCACTCCAAGCAAGGCAATAAAGCCACTAAGATGCAAGGACTTACTTAGTGTGAGAGAATATAAGAAAGATAAGGTTATAGAACAATAAAAGAATGGGAATTAAGAAGACATTGCATTTAAATTTTCGAAGATCCAAATTGACTGGAAAGAAAGAAGCCAGTACAGAGTTCCACAAGCAAGAAGTATGAGATAAAAAAACTTTCAACATAGAATTTATGGTTACATCTCGCCATTTTTTCCACTATAAAATGTTGAGACCTTGCTGTCATATAAATATACTGTGCTTAAATTATTAAGACTGTTAAAATCTTGGTAGGACTTCTAGTTCTCCCAGGACAATTTTTTTTCTTTTGCCAACCTAAAATTAAATAATGTATATAGTTTGGTTTAACTTTTTTTTTTATTATGCTTGACTATTCTTTGCTAATTCTTAGTCTACTGAAAAGAAGAAGTTTAATCTCTTTACCACACACACACATGTAAGTTTCAATTACTGAGTGTGAAAACATTCTACATATTTTTAAGAGACTACTTCAGGGTAAAGTAATGGCATAAAAGGCCTTCTTTAAAAAGTTTGTTTTTACTACTGAGAAGCGGAAAAGGGAAAAAGAGATGCCAACATATACACAGAGCACATTTTTTTCAAGACCGTTTTGTGCCTGTGTTCTCTGTTTGATTCGTTTCTGTCAGAAAACAACATTCGCTTTTGTTTTCCTAAGCCAGATAATGTTGATGACTAGAATCATTCAAAACCAGCATAAATTAAAATTTGTAATTTCTTTTAACATTACCAATTTCTATAACTCAAATTTAATATTTCTTTATTTGCAATAGTTTTCAAAGTTAGTTTATTTCAATTAAAAATTTAATGCTAAGTACTAAATTTGCTAAAAAAAATGCATAATTAGTAACTCCATAAAGATTATGCATTGCACTAATTAGTTTCATGCATGCAAATATAAATAGATAAAGTTTCTTTGTAAATTAAATTAGAACTATTTTACTGAAATTGAGGGTTATTTTAAAAAAAAAAAATTTGCTTGTAAACTAAATATTTCTTCTTTCCTTCAATTTCCTATCAACCTAAGTCATATGCTAGTAATTCGACAATGATAATAAAAAACGCCAAATCTATTGCTTAAAAACTAATCAAAAAATGTATGTTATGCAAATAACATATTACCTTATTGCAGAAAGTGGAATCAACAAATCCCAGTCTTGTCTATTGCATTCACTTTCACTTAAATGTTCATGGGATAAATCCATCTCTTCTCTTTTAGCTATGCTTAAATAGTAAGGTAGACTCTGCTCTCTAGACTTCACAAGCAGCTACTCTAGGAGAAGGCCAGTTCTAAATTCCAAACTATAGAGAAGGCAACCAGAAACACTTTTCTTATTTTACAGAAATAATCATGGCAATTCACAGATTAAAGAAAAGAAGCTATAGAGAGCCATTGTCATTAATGTCTTTTTAGTTGTGTATTTCTTGATGCTTTACACACATAAGTTGTAGAATATAAATATATTATACCTTACTCATATATATATATATATATATATATATATATATATATATATAATATGATAAAGTTACTCAACTGTAAATATCAACTTTTGATGTTGTTTCTCTGACTTCAAAGATTCCTGGAAATGTCCAATCTTCATGGGGACTGTTGTTTGAAGAATGGACAATTCCAAGAAACTTTGAAGTCGGGGAAACAACATCAAAAATTGATATGTACAGTTAAGTAACTTTATCATATCATCAATGCTCTATTTTTAATGTTAATATTATTTTAATATCTGCTTTACTTAAATTTTAATATATATATATATATATATATATATATATATATATATGTATAAATACAAAGGCAAAAGGTTTGTCACTTAGTTGATGAATGTTACATTCAAGTTTACCTTCAAGTTTTGTAGACAAACCCTCTGGGAATCACTCCATCTACTTGCCAAGGCTATCATCAATTGACTGCTTATACATCTTGATTTTTCTTTTTTATATGCACTTTTCATTGTGTACAAGTTTTTTTTTATAGTGTATACATGTTTTGCATGCATATATAGAGATAGATATGTGTCTTAGATATATATATATATATATATATATATATATATATATATATGATATATGATATGATATATTTATGAGTATAGCAAAATATATATATATATATTGTTATACACATATTTATCTCTTCTCCCCAGAATTGATCCTTCAAATCTACAAATCAACAATTTGCCCTTGCATGGAGTATTGCTGCCATATATGATGTGGAGCCCCTTCTGTTTGCCTTGGAGTTCTTGATGCAAAATAATTGGCCCTGATCTGGCATCTCATCTGCAGTCGCTCTCTCACAGATGTGTCGTTGCCTCTCTCTGTCTTTTTTACAAATATTTTCATGGTAATTGCTCCAATGAGCTGCTTTTGCTGGTTCCCAGACTTTGCGAATTCAAGCATCCTATGAGGCTGGCATCTGCTCCCACCCTTTCACTGTTGAAACTGTTAAATATAGCCACCTCTTCTACTCCAATAGCTTCATATCTTGTACATCTCACCTGTGGAACTCCCTTCCCTATTCCTGTTTCCCTGATAGCTATAATTTCCAACTATTCAAATGTAATGTCAATCTACATCTCCAGATGCCTTATCTATCCACTCTCCTTCTCCTCATCCTTTCCTCTATCACTCCTATCTGCTCTCACTCCAAATCCTCTGTAACCCCTTGCCTTGCTAGGGATGAAATGCTTAAAAAAAAAAGTATATTATCCATCAAATCATCTTTAACAACTATTTTTAAAGCTTCAAAATTAAAACATGGCTATTAACTCAAGAGTTCAAAATTTAGCATGTTTCATACAATATATATATATATATATATAATTTGGTTCAGCCCACCTTTCAATAGTAATGTCAGAAACAACACCGGCAAAACCTTCCTTAAATTAGTACACAAACACTTTAACCAAAACCCTTTTCTCAAAAAGAATTTCAACAAGAACAACATTAAGGTTAGTTACAGCTGCACTAGAAACCTTAATCAATATATAGACTGACATAATAGTATAACCCTTTGTTGTGTCGGAAACCTACCACCCCTCTTGAAGATGAACTTGTCTGCGAACAAAGACTTTAAATAGTGGCATGTTGGAAGACAGAAAGACAGAGAAGTTCTTAGCTGAGCTAGTTATTGACTACTCAGGCGATTTCTGTACCTTTTTACCAACCTATTAAAACCCTTTTTATTGTTACGTGTTATTTGGCGTTTGTCTCTAATAACCCCAAATCAACATCATAACACCCCTAATAAATACTTAAGCAAAAATAATTACAATGGTAGCTATGATGATCAAGAATGCAATTGCTGAAAAGAGAACATCTGTCCTTTGAATGGCAAATGTATGTATAATGGAGTTATTTATAAGGCCAGCATCAAGCATAATTGGGAAAAAAGTTTTTATCATCATAAAATGACCCTTAACAACAGAAAATATGCAATAGTCACAGCACTCTCTAAATTTTATTGGGATACCAAAACAGATAGCTACACACCCAGAGAATTGGTCACTAAAATCAATCCATTCCCAGGCAGGGGAGGTAGCTGCAATCTATGTTTACACGAAAAATTATTCATCCTAAAAAATATTAATAATCCAAATCTACTAAATAAATGGAATGAACTTATGTCTAGTTGTATGCGCAGAAAATTGTTTCTCTTAAAATATTGTAATCCTGGGTAACTCACTTTCCATCTAAATTTAAATTCAAATTTTAATTTTCCACTCACTTTTATTTTAAATTTTATTGGGATACCAAAACAGATAGCTACACACCCAGAGAATTGGTCACTAAAATCAATCCATTCCCAGGCAGGGGAGGTAGCTGCAATCTATGTTTACACGAAAAATTATTCATCCTAAAAAATATTAATAATCCAAATCTACTAAATAAATGGAATGAACTTATGTCTAGTTGTATGCGCAGAAAATTGTTTCTCTTAAAATATTGTAATCCTGGGTAACTCACTTTCCATCTAAATTTAAATTCAAATTTTAATTTTTCCCTCACTTTTATTTTGGGTCATACATCAATTATCTTCCTCTAACGAGTCAAATGTCTTTTACGAACAGTGTCCAGTGTTCAAGTTTTAAATTTTAAGCGTACTTCAATTTTCCATTTTTTTCTTTTTTTTTCTATTATTGACTCATACCACATTTCCTGCACTTAAACCCCAGTATTGCTTTAGTACTATTTTTGTGCTATTTTAATTTTGAACTATGAATCGGCATCTATTCCATGAGCATCTGTATACTTTTGTTAATAAACAATAAGCTATATCTCCCTATATAAGCCTGATGACTAGGGTAACCAACAAAATTTGAGTCACACATCAAATCCAAGCCTATGTGTATTTATTAATATATATTTCTTAACTCACATTGAGCACTATTATGTCTACACCTCTTGGCTAAATTTGGTAATTATTTATTTGCTTACCAGTGTATCCATGCTAGCACACAAGTATATGGTTGCTAATATCTAGTTATCTCATTTATCTAACCCTATACTTATATATATATATATATATAATTAATACAAATATATAATTAATATAAAGTTTGGTAGATGGAGCCTCCAGCAATCACCCAATCCACTCCTCAGGAGCTATCAGCAATTGACTGTTTATATTTCTCGTTTTTATATATGCACTTTTCATTGGTGTGTGGTTGACATTTTTCTCTCATAGTGTGTGTGTGTGTGTGTGAGTGTGTGCATGCACATTCATGTACACATATATCTATCAATCTCTGTATTGAATACAGATATATTATATATTGATATCTCATATCTATCTATATATAACCATCATTAGTCCCTTGACTGCTTCAATTGTCTGGAGGTTCTAAGGGTAGAAGAAATGAAAAATTTCCACTAGGATGATCTGTTGATGGCAGCTCTTTGAAGTTCTGGCATTGTCAAATTATAATATCTTCTGATGCTTAATAGGGGTGAGGAGAGATTCCTGTCAGCCCAGAAAACATTGGACCTTGCTCCATACAGAGTCATTGGCTTTGTACACCCAGTAGGTGTGGAGGAGATTTCTCAAACATTAGTTCTTGAATGCCTGCCTCAACTAAGAGTTTCCAAGTCTCACACCCATAGACTGTATATGTAATAAAAAGTGCACATTAAATGCAGGTGGTAATAAATAAATGCACAATGTAAAATAACAGAATGCAAATTTATATAATAATAATAATAATTTAATAATTTATATAATAATAATAAACATAAATAAAATATGAATAATAATAATAATAATAGATATATATTTGTTCATCGCCATTTAGATTTATTCAAGTATTGCAATTGTCAGGAACAAATTAAAAACTGTTCTTTGTAAAAACTATATATATATGTAGTCATCCACAGACAGGCTGTTTCACTCTGTCACAGTGTGGTTAGACATCTGATTGCTTCAAGCCGGAATTGAAACCCGATCGATTTGGCATCAGTCAGAGATCCTTCTCCTAGGCTATTGTCGCATGGCAGAGAGAAAGGGAAATTTTAACATTTTCTAGATGAAATGCACCAGTAGACAGAAGAGCTCAATTCATAGTTGAAGAGCAATGCATTAATAGCAGTAGGAGCCACTGTTTTTAAAATTACCCTTTTCTCCAAAGAGCTCAACCAGATTTCCCGAGAGCATATATATAGTCAACCACAGACAGACTGTTTTGCTGTATCACAGCACTTAAGTGTGACTAGAGGTCTGATTGATTCAAACCAGGATGAAACCCAACCAATTTGGAATCAAATGAGTTAGAGATCCTACCCCTAGGCTATTGTTGCACAGCAGAGGAAAAGAGAAATCTTAGCATTTTCTATATGAAATATACCAGTAACCAGGAGAGCTCAATTCATAGTTGAAGAGCAATGCATTTATATATATATATATATATATATATATATATATATATATATATATATATATATATAAAACACACACACACACACACATGCATATATATGCATATATGTATAAAAATATATATATATATCCTTCTATCTCTCTATATAAGTAGGTATAGATAGATATGTATTAAATATATATATATATATGTATAATGTGTATGAATATATATATATATATATATATATATATATATATGCAATTTTATATATATTATTTATTTATTTATTATTTGTTATTTTTTGTTGTTTTTTATATATTATTTATTCACAGTACTTATTGGAAAGCACTCAATATCAGTGAAAGAGCTAATATATTTAGTTGGACTGATGTCAGTTTGTGACCCTGGGTTTCACACCCTTTGTGATCGTCAGACACACTGATTAATTTTGAAATTTAGGATTTATTTATGGTTGCGTATATCAGTGTTTTATGGTAGTGGAAGGAAAAATTGTCATCTAAATGCCACTCATACATACGCAGATGCACATACATGTATGTTTACACATTGCAGCTTGTACAAATATAAACATGTATAAACAATGTTGGACTGGGTGTATATGCACATCCATGCATCATTGCATGAATACGTATCATTCGTCTATTTTGTTAGCAGAATAATATTTTCTCACACACACATATATGTATACATATGTGTTCACACATCTATCCACCTGTTTTATTTTTCCTTACTTAAGATGGGGTCTGTGTAAGACTATGGTTGGTAAATTTGTTATTATTTTTAATTTTTTAATGCTGTTTTGTTATTATTTTAAAGCCAATTATTTGCTTGTTTTTGGTGATTGAGCTTATGTAAATGGTAGAAACTCTAATTTATAATACTTATTGGTATTTATGCAGTGGTATTAATTTTGCTGGGGATAGAAAGGAAATATAATTGCGGACTAATACAGCAATGGTAATTGTAGTGGTGAGATAGTGGGAATGTTGGGATAAATGGGGATAAATAGTAAGAAAGATGATAATTACAATATTAGATATTAAGAATGAAATAATAATTACAATATTTACAGTATTGGGAGCAATGCTGAAATAAGTGGGTATACAATATCGGGGGCAATGTTGAGATAAGTGGGGATAAATGGTAAGAAAGATGATAATTACTAGTAAGAATGAAATAATAATTACAATATTTACAATGATGCCAAACTGTAATTAGAGTGGTGATAATTGGTGGGAGTGGTATTGGTGCGGTAGTAATGGTGGGAGGAACGGATGATGATAAAAACAGTTGAAGCAGCAAATAGTTATGGTAAAAATGGTAGAAATGGTAGAAGTAATTGTAGTAATGGTTGTTGAATGACGATAACAATAATTATAAATATTATGATGATAGTTTGAATTGAAAAATAATTGATGGTGTTATGGTGTCAGTGGTTTCTCTTTTTGTATTCATAGGGTCAATGGTGGTTTATGTAGCAGTGTTTTTTTTTGGGTGGGGGGTATCCGTTTTGTATAAATTGTGATAATAGGTATTTGTTTTCATGTTTGCATTTAGAAATTATTTCTGATCTTATGTTTAGCAATTTCTTTTGTTGTGTGTGGGAAATTATTGCTACCTTTATGTGTAGGCAAAGTAGGCATTTCTTTGTAATGCTATTGTAGGCAGGATTGTTTTTCAATATTTCCCAGCTTATTCTTGGTGTAATATTTCTGTCTTTTAGTTGTCATATGTATATGGATAGTGTAGCCCTGTTTGAGTATTTTTTGTTGGAAAATGAGAGTCTTGGTTGTATTTTCTTTTCTTGAATGGTCCCTCAATGACACTGATATAGTACGTTGTGCTGTTGTTTGCACTTACTATGGCTTTATATATTATATTCATTTGTTTGCAGTTTCCTTGGTGTGGACATGTTGTTCTATTTCTACAGTTCCATTGAGGGTCCTTGATTGTGTTGTTGCAGGTTGTTACTTTTTTGTTGTGGCTTTTTATTATTTATGTTATATTTTTAGTGCAGCTGTAATTAATTTTTATGTTATTTTTGTTGAATATTTTTGCTAAGTGGGATGTTGCAGGGAAGTGTTTTTCTGTTAAGTTTAGCAATGTCCTTCCTATGTTTGTTTTGATGATTTTATTGTATGGTGGGTTAAACCAGATATTGTTTTTTTTTTTCTTTTTTTTGTGTTTCAGTTGTGGATGTGTGTATTGTAGCTGTTGTGTGTATCCACTTTTTTAGTAGATCGTCATATGACTTTTTCTTGTTATTAAAAATGTCTATGTTTAATGAGTTTTCAGATAGTCTGCGGCTGATTGATGTGGGTATTTGCTTCATGATTGAAGGTGGACGGTTGAAGGATGTGTGTATGTAAGTTGGGGTGCCGTTATCTTTTTTGTATGGTTTGTATATATTTTTGTTCAGGTTGAGAAAGACATCTAAGAAGTTTACTGTTCTTGTACCTGCATTTATTTCTATTATATATATATATAATTACTAAACAGATAAATCCAAAATTACCTCATATGGGGAATAGCCTATTTATTATATTGCTCTGTATTAATAAATACATCAAGCTTTTTTCTGTGGATAAGATTTGATATTTTATATTATTATTATCCACTTATATTCCAATGAAATTTTACCTTTACTATATATAATAGACAAAAACTAAAAATCCTTGAAGCATTATACATCAAACAGTTGAAACCCAACCTAAACAAAATCAATTATGGCATCTCTACAAATATTCTTAAGTGTCTATAATTGGTAACAGAAGCCATTGGTTTATACCAATGGCTTTCCATACTTCATACTTCTCCAATTCACTCTCGCGTGGTCATGTGTGATGTCATGAGATGCGGTGCGATTTTCACTTCTAGTGTCTTATATGCGCATGTTTATCATTGCTTAGAGATCATCTATGTAAACAATGACAGACTATCATCACTCATTGCTTAATATGTTGTAATTGACATCTTTGATAATGGCTTAAGTAAGCCGAAAGCTTAGATTTTATTAAAAAAATATGGATCAATATTGTGAATTTCTTTCTTCGTTCAACGATAATGTCATTAAACTTATCAGACGTTATGAAAAAAATTTACATAAAATAAATGGACAACACTTGTCTATATTATTTAATGAAACATGTATATATATATATATATATATATATATATATATATATATATATATATGTATGTATGTATGTACATATGTATGTATGTATATTTTGTCAGCATATCATTATTAAGGCCTGTGTTATTGAAAACTACAGAACTTTTTTGTTTAATAATCTTCCTTTTGATTTTTTCTTAATTTCTCAGAAGTTTCTTTGTACTTTGGATCTAAAGAAAAAAGACTTCAGTCTTTGGTGTGTTGCTGTGTTCTTTTGGTTGTTGCCAGTTATCATCATGGCTGTATATTTTGGATTTTAAGTAGGTTGTTTTTATTTTTATAAATAATATTTTTGGGCATCAGGCTGTGTTGTTGGATTAGTACATTAGCAATTTAGGAGTGGGTTGGTGTCTATTATTTGGAGGATTATTTATTAAATATATTTAAGATGTTTCTGCCAGTATTAAATCCTATTTTATTTATGTTAAGTTTTTGTTTTTTAATTGTGATGGCTTCAAGAATTTGTAAGCGGTTTTGCATTTGATTTTGTAGATGATTTTGGTATTGCTAATTAGAATTTTTCTTATTTCAGAGGATTTGTATCTGTTATTAGTGGTACGGTATGTTGTCATAAGTGGATTTTTATAGTGCTGGAGTCATTAAGATTGTATGTAAGATGACGTGAGAGAGTTGTAGTTGTATGTCCAATGTATGTGCTAGGGTTATTATGTGAGAAACACTCTCAAAACGGGCATGTAAACCTATACACTACATTGGTTTTATTGAGGAATGGTTTGGAGGGAGTATTATTATTTCTAACAATTAGGTTTGAGGTTTTAAATTTGGTGTAGTATATTAATAGTTTAATTTGTTTGTGTTGTTGGATGAGTTTGGTGTATCTGTGAATGGTGTTAGTTATTGTAGTTCATAGTTGTTATAAACATGTCATCGGTATATCTGGTGTAAATGGTAGGTTTGGTTATATGATTATTAAATATGGTGTTTTCAATGTGAGACGTAGAATTTGGTGAACATAGGACCTAGAGGAGAACCGATACACCGTCAATTTGGGTATATATTTTTACTAGTGGGTCATAGAAGGGAATTTGTATGGTGCATACTAGTAATAGTTTTTCTATGATTGTAGGTTTTATGGCAGCAGGGGGAATTGAAGGACGGTTGTAAACATTTTTAATAATTATTGTAATGATTAAAACCAAAAACATACAGCCATGATGATGGTTGACAACAACCGAAAGTGCTCAGCAATACACCAAAGATTTGGGTCTTCCTTCAACAACTTAGACCCAAATATAAAGAAACTTGCAAGAAAGGAAGAAAAAATCAAAAGGAAGATTATTAAATGAATAAGTTCTGTAGTCTTCAATAACACATGCTTTACTATATATATATATATATATATATATATAACTGAATGGTAAATATAGGTGGGTATATAGGCAAATGATCTATGCAAATGCATATAAATACACTATAGTGTAAGAAAAAGCAGTGCTCAATAACAAAACTATATATGATGATGGGCTCTCCTCTCAATTTCAACATATGAGGATGCAACAACCTGATTCAGTTTTTATGTTTGTGCCGTATGTGACACTTCAATCCTGCTAGTGACCTGCATACAAATCCACATTGTGCAACAGCAAAGATCTCAAGACATAGCTACACTAATATTTGCTGATGCTTTAAACCCAGTGGCGTAGCTAAAGGGGGGCGAGGAGGCAGACCACCCCGGGTGCCAGCACAGGAGGGGTGACACAATGTCACCCCCAACAAAATTTTTCAACTAGTCTAAGGTGCCAAAAATAGTCTGAAAACAGTGGTGAAGACACAGGGTTTTGCAGGCGGGCATATGACTCCCCAAAAAAAAATAATTTATGACCCCCTAGTTTTGTCCTCCCATCAGAAATTTTCTAATAAATTGTCAGGAAATTTGTGAGTAGGAAAAATAGCAATGTTTTCAGCTTTCATATGTTTCAGTTGCTACAATCTTGGTTACTAACAAGAGACATTGTGGTAACATTTTATCGGATGATATGGTATTTTAACTCTGCATCATTAATAACAACAAGCAAAATACGAAGCCAAAAGTGCAACAATTTCAGTCTAGCCTATGTATCAATTCGCTGAGATACAATTTTCCATTGAGTGAGCGATATACTTTTGAATATATCTACTAGTGTTGGGACGATTAATCGGAATCAAGATTTAGAAAAATCGGAACTTTTTGGGGTATCGGAAACAGTATCGGAATCAGAAAAATTTCTGCCTATTTTTCGATTCCAAAAACAATTCTTTTAAATTTTTAACTTAATTTTCCATTATTGGTACTATTGATAAACATTTATTGTTTTTAAATTATCACTAAAACTAAAATCATAATAACATCAAAATACGATGTAAATTTATTTTACTTGTATAAAGAAAAACAAAAAAATAAACTTTGCATAAATTCTCTACGTAATCTTTAAATGAATGCAGTTGATGTACAATGTTCCGAAAAATGCTTAAAAATTAAATAGAACATTTTTGTCAAGAAAAATACTTTCAAAAATGATTGATAATTAAATGAGACCCAGAAAATGATGCAACGGAAAATTACGTCAACCATGAGCCAGTCGAGACTGTCGGATCTGGCTGTGCTGTCCATTGAAAACAAGCTTACAAGACAAACAGATTTTGATGATGTCATTGACCAGTTTTCCACAATGAAAACAAGAAAACATTCATTCTAAGACCATAGTATCAAATGTCGTTCTTTTGTGTATTGCCGTGTTTTGTATTTAGTTGTTCTGAAAGTGAACAGTTGCATTTTAAAAATCTTTTGATTTGAACTGATTATTTTGTGGTATTGGATTTTGTCTTGGATCATACATGTAAACAGTAATGTACCAGTCAGTAGAGTAAAGTAGAGGTAGAGCATGTATGAAAATTTAGCTACAGCTAACCATTCAGCATAGGGTGAAGCGGGATCATTGGGGTGACATTTGAGCGGACCGCCCCAGGTGACATTTACTCTAGCTACGCCACTGTTTAAACCATTGTCTTTCATCTCTTGGTCAGTCAATACAACTGATCATGAAATTTCTGATATTACTCTGGCACAAATATCTGCAGTTTTTTCTATCCAGGGCAACTTGCTCAAAGCTAGTATGAGGCACATTGACAGCTGAGAGGTTACTTTAGCCTGTCTTTATATCTGAGCCATGCCCATCCAACTGTCCTTTCATATATATATATATATATATATATATATATATATATATATATATATATATATATAAATGATATATATATATATATATATATATATTTCCTTGAAAGTGAGGTCTGATGATCCAGAGAAAAGAAAATCTCTGGTGAAATAAATTATAACAATGGAACCTTAAAGTGGTCTGTATTTTTTAAATTAAATTATATATATATATATATATATATATATATATTTATATATTTTTTGAACAATAAGAAAATAAAAAAATAAAATCTTTAGACACACTGGGTTGTAGATTAATATTCTTTCATTTTTTTTATTATTATTCCATTTAGATTCCTTGACTAGTTTCGACTGAAATGGCCATCATCGGGAGGAGAAATATTTCTGCTTGCTGGTAGCAGTGAACTACAGAAATGAATGTCTTGATGGAGAAAATGAACTTTTGTCTGTAGTTTTCATTTGTTTTTTTATTTTTTTATCTTTTTAACATGAATCTTTTAACATTCCTTGTGTTGGTCAAACAGTCTCTTTTAAGTTGGCATTTGAGATAAGAGCTGGATAGATACATGTTATTCTGAATTCTCTGGTCAGTTTGACAGTTTTATTGGACCTGGTGAGGGGATATGTCTCTGTTTAGTGTTTGTGTGTGTGTTATTTGGTTCTTAGGGAGTGAGTGAGTATGATACGTGTAAGCGTGTGTATTGCCGTAGGTGTGTGTTATCATTTGGCTCATTAGGGAGTGAGTGAGTATGATGTGTGTAAGTGTGTATATTCGTGTGGTTGTGTGTATAAGTGTGAGGCCTCCACACCTCTGTAAGCATGTCTGTCTTGTGTGGGTGAGAAATGTGGGTAGGTTTTGATTTGTTGACTTATATATTATTACTATCTATATATTGTTAAATTTATGATTTAGCCCGGCTGGGTATTTTGTTTTTAGACGTTGTATCCACTTATTTTCATGGGACTCTAAAATCTTTCTAATGTTATCTGCTCTGAACTTTTCTATTCTCTCAATTATAGTGAATTTGGCATGGGTTTTGAAATCATGTTTTTCCAGGCGGAAATATTGTTCTACAGGTAATAATTTTCATGGGGAGTTGATTTAATTCGCTTTTATAATTATTAATTCTGTAGTGAAAGGGCCATTCAGATTTTCCTACATATTGTTTCTGGCATAGTGTGCATTCTAGGAGGTAAATTATGTTATGACTTCTACAGTTAGAATCGTGGTAGATTTTGAAAGTAGATTTAGTGATTGAGCTAGTGAATGAATTCGTGTTTTTAATATGGTTGCAACATAAACTTCTTTTATATATATATATATATATATTAAAAAAGATTTCCTTCCTTAGGGCACGGTGCTACTTTTAGTAGCCTTTTGTAGTGTGGAATAAGAAAATACATATTTTAATATATATGTTAGTTCTGTTTTATATTGAGCATTGAGTTTTATTTTTTGCTCCTATTACTTACTCTGCACTATATTATATCTTACATTCACAGTTATCTCTCTCTCTCTCTCTCTCTCTCTCTCATATATATATATATATATATATATATATATATATATATAAAACTGTCTTGAACAGCCACTCCTCTAGTTCTTTTAGTATTAATGCTATATGCCCCAGTGCTCAATTCGTAACCATACTTTGTTCTTTATTTTCATCAAAAACCTTCCCGGTTTCATCAGTTCCTGTTTGGTATCTCTGCTAATGACACAGTTATTTACTCATGTTTTAATAACAGGTCTGATAGGTTCAATAAAGTCAAATTGACAGCTGATCTAAAAAATGACCTGTAGTTTGTTATAACTGAGACAAGAAGTGGCTTGTTAATTTTAACACCTGAAAAATGCTCACTATTAATGTGGATAGATTGATAGATATGAACAAAATTATAAATATATATATATATATATATATATATATATATATATGAAAAAATATATATGGAAAAAACAAACAAAAAATCCTTATATACAATTATGTTGTTTTAATGTTAATATGTCAACGTTGGACGTTTCGGTCTAATAAACCATCTTCAGGACATATTCATAAATTATAACATTACCAATACAACATGACAAAGATATATATATATATATATATATATATATATATATAAACAGAATGAGATAGATAGATAGATAGATAGATAGATAGATAGATATGAACAGACTGAGAGAGATAGATATGAACAGAATTTTATATATATATATATATATATATAATTATTTATTTAAAAATATGATTCCAACTCTCAAGGACATAAGAGGTCTCATGTTTCAAAACAAGAGCCGAAAATTCAATATAATTATTTGAATTAAATTGAGTTAAAGTAAAGCTCTGTTCCATCATCAAGCGAAATTTTTTTTTGAATAACGTTTTTCTGAAATTTACGTGTTTTAATAATTGAAATCAAAATTTCCATGGCAACAGCTAGGGCTTAATTGTTTAAATTGGGTAGGCGTGTGTTGGGTGTTAATAATAAGTATCAGTATAGAGTAACTTTCCTAGATGTCAAGTCAAGTCATATATGTATGAATGGAATGAGATAGATAGATAGATAGATAGATAGATAGATAGATAGATAGATAGATAGATAGATAGATAGATATTTTGCTTTACTAATGTAAGTTATATAATATAGACATATATTTTAAGTCAGAATATATTCCACGGGAATTATTGAATGTCCTCTGTAATTAAGTATTTCTCATCCTTTCTGGAAATTTCAGACCTGATGACAATTTTGTATAATAAAAGTTTATTAAGAAAACCTCTGCCAAAAGTTTATAATACAAGTTTACTTCTGTGACATAAAGTCACACTTATTATAAGACATGAGAAGTAATTGATATGATTAAACATAGGATGTGTAGAATAAAATGAAAGGAAGTCAAAGTATTGATTCATAACTTAAGTGAGTTGAAGAAAGCATAATTTATGAATGTTCTTTTTGTCTCTACACCATGTTTGTGTTAACTCCACCTCCTTGTTAATCTCCTCTTCTTTCTTCCCCTCCTCTTTCTCCTCCTCCTTCTTCTTCCTTCATCAACTGCAATGAGAAAGTGTAACAACATTTCCTTTAATAGGGATTCAAATACAATATGAAATATGCACAGACAATTTTTTTCTGATTTGATGTTTTTATTCAGTTTTATACATAAATAGTTATTTTTCCAATTCTTTCAATAGTTTACCTGATGAATATGAAAATCTTTAAACTAAATATTCTCAAAATGAATAGTGAATTATCAGATTATAAGAAATATAGAAGGTACAAAAAAGCTACAGACAAAAAAATATTTTATTAAATAGCATTCCTGTAATCTTTTTTAAAAATAATTTTTATGTATAAATCTATCTTTTGGTAATTTCAGTTCCAATATGCAGATGCAATTTATATAAGTGAACATTGTTAAAAGTCTAATTCATTCATATTAATATAAAAATATTAATAATAATATTTTTAATAGGATGTAATTGATACTGAATAAGTACTATATTTGACGGCATATAAGGTGCACTTTTTTCACAAAAAATATCTTTTAATATTCCCCTGCATCTTATATGCCATAGGTAGGTTTAACATTTGCAATAGTCGGCCGAAATTAGTTACATGGCAACTCCTATTAGCTAAGACTTTAGAGTAACTTTTATATACCTATTGTCATTATTTAAAAGGCTATTATACAGATTAAAAATGTTATTATATTAATTTCATCACACTTAATATTAGTACTTTGTTTCACTAAAATTATATGCAATAAATTCAAATTATATATTTGTAAAATATATATGTTTCATTAATATTTTCCTTGCAATAACTTGCATTGGTATAAATACAATCAGAATTTTTATATCCTAACTAGCAGTAGAGCCCGGCGTTGCCCGGGGATGTAACAGTAAGAGATAGATCAAGTATCGACCATCATAAAGACTGAAAAATAAAATTGACAAAGATTATTGTTTAAGGTTGATGGACACGCATGTCTTAATTAAGTATTTTTTTGGTTTGTTTTTTTTTTAACGAATTGGTCAAACCCAAACTCAAACAAAAACATTGTTTTCAATTGTTATGAGTCTACCGATTAAATAGAATTTTATTATAAACAATTGTCTTGTAAATGAAATTTTTAAAGCATTCTGAATGTAAAAATAAAGAAAAAAATGTGCAAGACAATAAGAAACACTACTTGCCAAAAAAAAAGTGAAGTTTTGTTAAAATCAGTTGAAAATGTAGGAAATCCGATCCCATATATAAACGAACACAACCTGGGTTTTATAATAAGTATAACTCGATATGAGTTGTCCCCCTTTCATTTTCGCGATGTCTCTTAATCGTGTTTTCAAATTGATTTCGTGCAAAAACAATTGTGTTTTTCCAATTTTTGGCGCTGTCAGAACCACCACAAGGTAATTTTACATAGTCCTGTGAAGTTTTGTTGAAATCGGTTGAAAAATGTAGGAAATCCGATCCAATATATAAACGTACAGACACACACACACATACACAACCTGGGTTTTATAATAAGTATGATGATTATTCCAATAAGATGTTTACAAGACGCAGGTTGTACAGATCATATAAAGGATATAATAAAGGTTTTATAGGCCTGTGTTCTTTTTTCCTTTTATTTTTCGTTTAATTGTAATCATAGTTTGTTTAACCAAAATAATACTTCATAAATATAGCCTAGTATGTACGATTTACTAATAATTTTACTAATTTTACTAATTACTAATTTTTTCTTGATTACCCTGCTGAAATTGGGTGAATCTTACACCTGTGTATCTTATATGCCGTCAAATATGGTAATTTTATTTTAGTTTTCCTTTTTTAATCAAACTTTTAGTTTACATTTTAAGGCTTGGCCATTCAAAAAACTCTTAGCCATCACTTTGAGAATATCTAATAGAACACTGCAAATAAATAAGAACAGATTACTTATAAATAATAAATTTACTTATGCTAAACATATACTGATTCATATATTGTATTATATGGTTTTATGCTTAGAGATAATTTTTTTGATGCAAAGTCCCTTCAAGACATAGGTATCCATGATACTTCACAGATTCCTTTTCTTTATTATTTGTGAATTGCAAAGCTGTGCTGCTTAAACATGGGATCTACATGCATGAGTCTTTAAATATGTGATATACCTTGAAGAAAATTACCTACATGCAAATAGCCCCTAAGTAGCATATAGTGAATGAAAGCTTTCAGTGGATTTTGTATATAAACCAGAGAAAATTATGTAATCCAGTGACCAAAATTTATTTATTGCATTTCTGATTGATGTTCTAACTGTTTACAAATAGTGATAGTATTAGTTAAAATAATAACTTCCTTTAGTTTTTTTTTATCATATGGTACTATTTGTTTAGCATATTATTATAGTATATTAAATAAAGACTACTTCTTTTTCTTGTCTTATTCTGTGTATATATATATATATATATATATATATATATATATATATATATATATATATATATATATACATACATACATGAAGAAATATAGTCTTAAGATGTGCTACATTTATGGGATTGTTGCGGGGCTGATAAGAATGTTGCCCCCACAAGCAGTAGGAAGAAAGGTGTAAACAGCTAAGACAATGATGGGACAAAGGCAGATGTTTTTGAAACAATAAACGTCAATTTTATTCATCCAAAATGTACAAGAGTGTACTCTGGAGGAATATGTTGGTATCGATGTTGGGTCCAGTATGACTGGTTTCCTTCAGGGGAAGTTGATTCGGTTGTATCGGTGAAACGAGTATAGGGTTGATGGGTGGCGGTAGCTGGTTGACTGCCGGATGGGAAAATTGTCGGGGACAGCAGCTGGTTGATTGGTGACAAACAAACATTCATCAGGTCAGTTAGGACGAATCCCTAAACAGGGCCAAGTTGGTGTAGTGATACAACTATCTTGCTGAAGCATAGCACTGGACAAAGTCCCTAAACAGGGCTGAGTCAGAATAGTGATATGACTTCCAGGGCGGATCAACCATGTAGGCAGGATCGCACCAAAGTGTAGCACTTGACAAAAGCGGAGTCCTTAAACATGGCCAAGTCAGAGTAGCGATACGACTTCCAGGGCGGATCAACCACGTAGGCGGGATTGCACCGAAGCTAACTAAACAGGGCCAAGTCAGAGTAGTGATATGACTATCACGCCGAAACGTAACACTTGACGAAGTCCTTAAACAGGGTTGAATCAGAAAAGTGATACAACTTCCAGGGTGGATCAACCACGTAGGCGGGATCACACTGAAGTGTAGCACTTGACGAAGACGGAGTCCCTAAACAGAGCTGAGTCAG
Source organism: Acanthosepion pharaonis (assembly GCA_903632075.3). Classification (NCBI taxonomy): domain Eukaryota; kingdom Metazoa; phylum Mollusca; class Cephalopoda; order Sepiida; family Sepiidae; genus Acanthosepion; species Acanthosepion pharaonis. The sequence goes on along the minus strand of CAHIKZ030000357.1, from coordinate 203,372 downwards.
AATAGTGATATGACTTCCAGGGCGGATCAACCGTGGAGACGGGATCGCGCCGAAGTGTAACACTTGACAAAGCTGGTCAGAAAGGTGATACGTCTTCCAGGGCGGATTGGCCGCGGAAACGGAACCACGCCAAAGATTATTCTCTCGACAAAGCACCAGAAGCTCACAAAGGTAGCGTACTACACTTTGATCCAGGCCCCCAAGCCAAACAGCTCAAATTTCAGCAAAAAAAGGGTCTAACAATATGTGGAATGATTTGTTCAAGTATTCCCTGGCTAGAGACAGTAGAAAATTGTAGATATAAAATTACTCCCCATGATGTTCGATGTTTGGAAAGCGCTACCTAATCTGATGCTCACAAGGTACGGTTTTGGAGTCAACCATATTGGCCAGGCATCCAGTTTCTCGCCTGCTCAAGCTCAAACAAAAACATTGTTTTCAATCGTTATGAGTCTACCGATTGAATAGAATTTTATTATAAACAATTGTCTTGTAAATGGAATTTTTAAAGCATTCTGAATGTAAAAATAAAGAATAAAGTTTTGTTGAAATCGGTTGAAAAATGTAGGAAATCCGATCCCACATATAAGTGAACACACACACACACACACAAACAACCTGGGTTTTATAATAAGTATAACTCGATATGAGTTGTCCCCCTTTCATTCTCGCAATTCCTCTTAATTGTGTTTTCAAATTGATTTTGTGCAAAAACAATTGTGTTTTTTCCAATTTTTGGCACTGTCAGAACCACCGCAAGGTAATTTTACATAATCCTGTGAAGTTTTGTTGAAATCGGTTGAAAAATGTAGGAAATCCGATCCAATATATAAACGTACACACACACACACACACACACACACACACACACACAACCTGGGTTTTATAATAAGTATGATTATAATATATTAAATAAAGATTACTTCTTTTTCTTGTCTTACTCTGTACATACATATTTTAATGTAGAGAATTTTCTCAACTTATAGATCACATACTTTATTAATGCATTGTTCTGGTAGATCAGACTTGGAAGGTAGATCACACACTTAAGTAGTAACTGCCAAGCATTCTTGGAAAGAAAATGGAATGATTTTCTGCTGTCTTCTCCATAGTTTGGGATTTATGGGTTTTCTTCTCTTAAACTGGTTGGTATCAAAGGCTTTAGAGTTCCACCTACTACCTTACTATTCAAACTGCTGTGTCATAAATAGGAAAAGTTGATACACATATAGAAAATAAGAAGTAGTTTATTCTGGAGAATAATATGGTAAATGGTTGAGAACACATTCTAATGTAATAATCGTTAACTTCTGTCTATTTACCAACATCCCCACAAGGCAGGATATAGCACAAGGCCGGTTTTTAACGTGGAGTGTTTTGAGCCCATAGGCTTGAGCAAAAATTGCCCATATACCTCGTATACACAGGCTTAGATTTGTTTACCTCCCCAAATGAGGTCATCAATAAGTGAGTCAGCCTGTGTAATTCTTGAAATCACAATCAAGTAGATACACAAATTTAACTCCCTGGATAGTGTACTAACAGATAAGAGAAAATGTGATGTAGAAATCCAAAGATGCCTTGGAATAGTAAGATTCCTTGAAGAAACTAAGTATGTATTAAGAAATAGGAAAATTTCATTAATAACAAAGGAAAGAGTACTGAATTGACATGTCATATCAATCCTCCTATATGGTATAGAATACTGGATAACCTCATGGATGACAAAAAAGGCTTCAAGCAATACTGATATGGTTCTACCAAGAAATGATGAGAATATCATGAACAGAATATATGAGCAGTAAGGTTTTAAAGAAAATTGGAACAAGAAAAATGCTCATATTTTAAATCAGAAATAGTTGAAATGTTTAGGATACATTATCAGGAGAGAACTTGGGAAATTTGATACCCATTGAAATCAGAGGAAAAAAGTGAGTAACCTACAAGGTATATTCAAAAGTATCTAAAATTTGTGAATAAAAAAATCAATTTTGTACATTTCACAAATTTTATTTAATCACTTTTCACCCCTTGGAACTACACACATTTCTCCCAGCAGTTCTGCGAATGCTGGTAACACCTCTGGAATATCTTCTCTGGGATGCTATGAAGGTCCACCATCACTTTTCTCATAATTTCCTCTTGTGACTCAAATCATTTCCCTTTCAGTGTGGTTTTCAGATTGGGGAGGAGCCAGAAGTCACAAGGTACCAAGTTGGGAGAGTAGAGAGCTGTCTAACAAGTAGGGTGTTGTTCTTGACCAGGAAAGCTTGAATTATGAAGGCGAAATAACCAGGCAAATTTTGCTGACACTCTCCACTTGACACAAATCATCTATTAAAATGAAATTCACTAATTCTGTGCTTATTTCCACTTTGTGAGCAATTTCCTGTATTGTTATACAATGATCTTCCATGACTATTTGCTAAACTTTCTCAATTCACTTCTTGTTTTGGCTTGTGGATGGCTTGCCTGAGCATGCTTTGTTCTCCACTGAGATGCAGCTATGTTTGAAGCAGTTGTACCACTCCTTGATCTGAATTTTGCTTATGGCACCATCACCAAAAGCCTGCTGAATCTTCTGGATAGATTGAACTTGAGTATCTTCAAACTTTTTGTTATATTCCGTGCTAAGGAAATAAAAACATAACACCAGGTGGATACTAGAAGAAAGGTTTATTGTACACAAGTACAATATGAAATATGGTACAGTTATACACACAGGTCAATCTAGTAGTGAGTGCCACTAGTTGGAAGGTCAGACGTATTTGCGTCCTATAGTGTAATCATTCATGGGGGTAACTGATTATTCCATTACATCACTTTTGGAAAAACTTGATGCAATATCTCTGTTCAATATATTCAAACATCTTGCACAAAACAAAAAAAATTCGATAAGCACATACTACTACATTAGGTGTAACAGTTGGGAACTGACATGGCCTATGGGCATTTAAATTTTCATGTATGCACAGGAACAGTGGTAAAAATCCCATCCAAAGGATTTTGCTCCTGCAGCATTAGTTTTGGTGGATAAAATTAAAGTCAGTTAGTTTTTGAAAACACCTTGTATCTAATATGTAAAGCATGAAATATTATTTAATGCTACAAGGAATAGGAAGCTGTGGAAAACTATGATCGTCCATGTCCTGAAGTGGAAAGGTGCATAAATGATTATGATGATGATGATGATGATGATGATGATGATATTTGTTAGTATATCTTCCAAGATGGCTATATAACATTTTTATATTATTTGATAATTATTGAAAACTTTAAAAAAAATTTCTCTTTGATATGTATTACTGGCCTGAATTTGCCCGCATGGCACATTTTTTATTTAATAAGATTTCTTCAATATTCAAACTAGTACATGAAAATAAATAAATATACTATTTATTAAATAAATGGAGTGCCTACTCAAATATGAGTATCCACTAAAAGTAATGTTTAAAGTGATGTGTCAGATTAATAAATATAAAATCCATTACACCTTTAGAAATTGCTTTGTTTACATATGGAACTGAGATGATATGAACTTTTGAGAATCTGGGAATGATTTGTGTTTATAAGGCACTATTCAACTTTGCTTGGTCACCAAGAATCTTCTTGCGTGAGTTTGTGTATAACATATCAAATATGTATTACTGTAAAAGCTTTCTAATTGTATACATTACATATCTTTTTCTCAACCTGTAAAGATCTTTTTTTGGACATAGGTCTTCCTTGCATCATGGGGTGAATGGGCCCATTGTATGTTGATAGGGGTAGATGTGACACACTGGAGTGATTGTGTCATTTTTTGATTCAATGTAATGAACCCAACTGGAATTTGAACTTAGCTCTCCAATTTCTCTTAATCCATTACACAGCCTATACATTGCATATCCATGCTTACAGAACCTGAAGCGGTCATACTGACCCAGCTCAGCACTGCTTAACTTCAGTGATCTGATGAGAACCAATGTTTTAACATGATATGGCCATAAGTATACATCATATAAAATGCTTATTAAATGAAATAGAGGAAAGTCGGCTTGGAGAATTTGATACTCACAATATATACTGAAGGCAAGATGGACAGAGAAAAACAGCAAATAACCTACTTTAAAAGCTTGCATAAATGGATGGTAGAACATAAATAGCAAGAGATAGTAATTGGATAGTGCAATAAAGGATAGAAAGTTATGGGGTGTAATGATTACCCATATCATGAAGGGACACAGCACATAAAAAAGAACTTAAAATACAGCTACTCATAAAATTTATTCATCTATTTAGCCATTCATTCATTTGCCATTAACAATATTATTACTCCTGATAATGTATATTTTTAATGTGGTGATTTCTTCATTTTTTTCATAAAATTCTGCTAATTACTACCAACTTAATAATTAGTACCAACCTAATAATTATTACCAACCTAATAATTTAAAGCAGTTAAAATTCATTTTATCAGAAGGTTCAAAGTTTGTTTAATTTTTAACTCTCACCATCTTACTAACTGCAGTCAAGTTTTGAGATAAATTTCTTTATTATGTAGATACATTAACCTTTTCAAAACTCAGTCCCCAGAAATGCTAATAAAACCATACCACAATTTACTATTTTTTAAACTTACATGATAAAAGCTAAGAATTATTAAATATTTACTATACATACTTTAGTTTAAAAAACAACTGGTTTAGTCTTGTTATATGAAAATAACAAGCACTGAAAGATGACAATATTTGTTGTTACATTTGCAAAAAAAAGAATATCATTGCCACTATCATCATCATTGTCATTGTCATCATTTTAACACCTATCCTGACCCCAATAGATCGATGTACTCTACAAGACCGGCCGTTGGTCCTGTTCTGGTCCAGTATTACAGGTTCAATCAAAGTCTCCAGTTCACAATGTCGATTCGATTCCACTTTCCAGCCACGTTGTGATTTTTTTTATCCCGGAGAGCAATTAACAAATCATAGACCCCGGAAGATTCAGCTGGTCTATCCTGCAAGTTTGTTGGGGCAAGAATCAGGCCAAGCAGAAAAATCAAATATGAACAAATCAATTCGAGTCCAAAGAAAAATGTATGTATATGTATATAAGGAAGAAATCGGTACAAAAATAATAATGCTTCTTTTACAAGAAAGTAGTGTATATGAAATAAAGTCCAGAAAAAAAAATATTGCAAATAATTCTGAAAGGAGAGAAGTAGTTTTTGGGTTCACTCTTTTTGTTCTAAGTAGTTGCCGTAAATACTTCACTGTCAGGATATAAGGGGTTCACTGGTAGTATTGCGCCAATATTTCAGATAACTTGAGTTCACTTCCTCCCTTATTACAGCTTTCACTCGCACTGCCTGTCTTTCTCTCTCTCTGGTCGACTGCTTGTCAACTCACTTCACCCAGTTCCAACTTCAATTTTGACTTTGACTGTTTGTTTTTGCACAAACATGTGCTTAAATAAATGCAGAGGTAACAACAAAAACCCGGGGTGTTGTTAAACTTAGAAGACAACCTTATTACTTACCTCTCCCCTTCTTGATTAATTGAACAGTCTCTTCTTCTCAATTGGTATTCCATAGTTCATATTAACACTATTGTTTTGATATTTTATATTAATAATTCTGACAAAGCACAGATTCTCTGGGCCCAAACTTCACCACAGATTATTTTTCTCATCTATACACAAAATTCTATATTACTATAGTTATTAATATTTCAAGGGTGGCCACTGCTCTCTGCCACATCATCATCATCGTTATCATCATCTCACAAAATGCCCCAAGAACCTTTTTCACATACCTAATACTTGAGGAATAGGGATTAATTAGTAGAGTAAAAATAAAAGTAGTATTACCTTATAATCATTATAGTTGATCACAAAATCAGTCAAGTATTATAGTAATTTACTTTGTCATTCAATTACCTATTAATTTTCTCATTAATTTAATTATTTCAGCAATTTATCTTGGATTTTCTACTTATTCTTATTCAGAAAAGTTTTTTTTCTGTCTATTAATTTCATTTGTAAACCATGAAAGGGTTAGCAATAAAACAAACCAAAAGTACATTCATTCATTCTTCCACCTTCCTTGGGAACTGTTATAACTCACTCCTAGTGGTTATAATATTATGTTGTGCTTAGGCACTCATTGTGATATCTGTTAGAAATTCTACTCAATGGACTTCTACTAATTAACTTTGAGTTCTTTATTTAAGGCATCTTGCCTAGTTCATTTGTGTTGCCAGGAATGTCTTATTTAATCTACAACATCCCCACTTTTGAGATTTTTTTTTCACTAGTAAATATTTTATTTTATTTCTTAGTATTCATCCCTTCCTCTTCCTGGCAAGTTTATCATGTACTTTAGTATTTCTTCATTTTGGGTCAACCTCTAGTTTTTTCATGTGTTTCCTTTTTCTGATAATCATACTTGTACATTCAATGAATTCTTGGGGTATTGGTACATCAAAAGTATCATACAGTACTTGCATAGGTTATTCCTTTCTTTGGTTTTACAATGTGACTTTTTATGTCCTACTTTTCCACACTTGTAACACTTTGAATTCTTAAAGGGACAATCAATTCTGATATTTCTTGTAAAATTAGTTTTTATTTTTTTCAAGTTTCATCAGAACTCTAGCACATATTTCTGTGACTTTTTTGCCATTAATCTTTGAATGAAAATTAACCCTTTAAACATATCCAGAGTCAGTTCATTTCATTTGAATCTTTCACACACCTTGTTAATGATTCCAGCGTATGTGACAACAAATTTGTCTTCTTTTTTCATCAGATTCATACACCTCTAATGATTATTGAACAAGAAATTTTCTTGCTAAAAATTTTAGTCAGAATATTTACTGCTTCTTCAAAGCAAATTTGTCCTGTTATTTTTTAATTTTTTTCAGTAATACAAAATTACATTATTTTTCATGTTCTACCAGGGCTAAGTTAGAAATTTTTCTGACTGACTCCAACAGACTGGTATTTACTGGTCGCTCCACTGTGGACTAGATGCAACACAAGGTCAAGTTTACTGTAGGGAACCCGAATATTTCCATCTGGACCACTGGTCAAAATTTACCCAGCCCCCAAAAAAGTGGTCTGTTTTTCTCAGCCAAGTGTCTGTCCAAAGACAGTGCCTGACTGACTTATCCTCCCCCTGAAGACAAGGTCTTGTCACCTTCTACCTGAAGACACAGGTGTTAAAACTTGTCTTGTCTTGTTGCAAGCCTGGGAAAGACTGCAATTGACTTCTACTGACTCACTATCAGCTCTTTATTTAAGGCATCTTGCCTAGTTCATTTGTGTTACCAGGAGTGTCTTATTTACTCCACAACAGACCCCAATACATGTTGGTGTCAACAGTATTCTGTACCGGAATCAACTCTATTGAAACTAGAATTACTAGTTTCAATCATAGTTGGGATCATCAAGTCAATGTGAATGATCCTTTCCTTAGCTACATAATATTTGCTTGACCAGGGCTACATAGTTTTGAATTTTGAATTTTTCTTTCTCCTAGACCAGTTGCCACCCAAGGCTATAGAACCCAGTCTGTCCAGCTATTTATCTATAGAGTTGGATATATACCTTTCGTAATGGTATTAGCACATAAATGAATGTAATGAACTCAACTGGAATTCAAACTCGGCTCTCCAAGTCCTTAGTTCAAGCTGCAAGCCATTATTCCACCATTTCAAACTAAACAATTTAAACCATATTGTAATAAAATAAACTTTTACTAAAATTTATACTTAGAAAAATAATTCTGTACAGGCAAGTAGTAATTTTCATTGGTGAGAATCTTTTAATACTTTTACTCTCCTATTTTCAATTTAAGTATTTTTGTTAGCTTAAATTTAGCTGCCTATTTTTCTTTTAGACAGTAATTTTACAAACGTCTTTTTTTTTCTTTCCATGGCATATTTCTTTATGCAGGTGTCAACACAGCTTTCCTTTATTTATTAATAGTATTTATTTGGCATAACAGTTCTTGAGAAAGGTAGTAGAATGATTTCCAGTTGTTTTTTTCATGTTTCCGATTTCCTATAGCCTGCTTGCTCCAGCAAGGATTCTTTTTTTGTTTCATTCATTCATTCATTCATTCATTCTCTCTCTCTCTCTCTCACACACACACACACACACACACACAAAAGGTGCGACAGTTTATCTCAGGAGGGCATCCAATCAAAGAGGGGAAAAAATTTAGTTTATATTTAATTAGAATAAAGTGAAAGTGTTATTTCATGTCTCATCTGTTTTTTTACATATTTAAAATAAAATGTCTTCATTTCTCAGTACTAGGTCCCTCCCCCAACTTGAATCTTAGGGACATCACCAATCATCTGCACACACAATTTATTCGATAAGTCATAAAAAAACAGCAGTAAGTTCTTTTAAATTCACGATTGATAACTGAAACCGTAAAAATAATGGTTCAATTCTTAGTAAGTTATTAAGAATTGAACCATTTAGTTTTTTTTAACATTTTTATTTAAAAACGTCGTTCTTTCTCACCTCTTCCAAAACTAAATTTAAAATTATAATTTCAACAATAATTATTTTAAAAAAAAATTATCTTTGGACGTACTTATTCAACAAATATTTGACATTTTCTTGAGACTCTGCACGTTATTAGTAAATTACGTTTTAAAGTAAAATGAAATAAACATTTTTTTTTTTTTTTTTTAATTCCAGTAAAAATCACTGACCAACCAAGAGGTTAAGTAGCGATTACACTTTCCCTATCGGAGAAGGAAGACTTCAAATATCGCAGGTACTATTAATAATTCTGTTAACTTAAACACCTCCCATGATACAGTCGAGTAGTTGTTGTTATGTTGTATGAAATTAGTAATTACTCACTAAAATGATTTTTGTACCATCACTGCACTCTATCACACCGCATCTACCTCAACAAGTTTCATTCCGAAAAAAAAAAAAAAAAAAAGGAAAAGGAAAGCATTCAATTTGACTGACGAAATTAAACTTGTAAAATTATCCTAGCCTCACAAAATATGACGTATTGAAAACAACAGAATGGAGAATTTTTTTTTTTTTTAAAGAATTGTTTAGACTAGTGATCAGTTACCAATATCCATGCAGAACTTTCCTTTGAGCATTTTTGTATGTGTGTGTGTTGGGGAATTCCACTCTGTTAAAAAAAAAAAAAAAAAACAAGAGTAAAAAAAGTAAAAACTTAAAATTTATTAGGTAATTAAATCGATTATTTGTTTATAAGAAGACAAGAGGAGTGTGAGGTGGGAAATATAGCAGGTTAAGTTACACGACTGAATTAGAAGACTGAAATTCCTTAGTACTAAATAACAGCTTATAGCTTCCATGACCTCACATCATATCTATGCCATAAAGAAGAGAGGACCTACGTGAAGAAGAAAGGAAACTAGGAGAGAGGTGAAACATTAAAAGGAGAGAAATTTGTGGCTATCTGGTAACAGTAACACCCTGCCCTGCCCAGAGTACCAGCTAAATTTAGCTTACTTCACATATTTGTATCACATGGGCGTAGAAATGGATCTTTATTCTTTACTTTAGAAATGCTATCTTCCTGCTATTGTTGACTTTTTGTCAAATTGGCATGAAAAACTAAAAAGCGTTAGAAATAGAACTGATCAGTTAAATGAAGATATGCTAATTTTATTTTTCTAATGAAAACTTTCTAAAATCTTGTAAGATAAAAAAATTGAACTCTAAACTTTTTAGTCGAGTTCAATTTTAGTAACTAAAGTTTTCGTTGAAATTCTGTTAATTAGTCTTAACGCCAAATAAGATCTTTTATAGATTTTAATGATGCTTTTTCTACTGTTGGTGTTTTGTCTTCTTTCTGTTAATAAAAGAGCCTTCCTTCTCAGCCGAGGGTGTGCGAAAAATTCAAGATTTGAAACGCCAATTAAGTGTAATTCAAAAAATAGCTTTCAAGAAAAATTGGTCATTATTGAATTGATTGATCGACAGTTTTAGTTTTTAAAACAGAACTTAAGTAAAATTTTGTCCCCACCCCACATCGGATACGTGACAAACTTTTATTAAAAACAGCTTTTTAAAATATTTTCTTTTTAATTTGGTTAATTACTTAATAATCCAACGAAATAGATCATATTTAGTGCCACGTTACACTTCAGTTGCACAACACAAGTTAACTAATCTTTTAAACAACTTCCACTACAAAATAGGAAAAATACTTTTTTTTTTTTTCAATATAAAATTAAAATATTTATGAAATATGTGCGAATTAAAATAAGTTTATGGATTATTATCTTATTTTTATTGCGCATATCAAATTCTTCTAGCAAGGCTTTGCTGGAAAGTTCACTGCACGACTAACAAAGGATTCTACAAACAAAAAGCATGGATGTCTGTTAATTTGGTTACATTTAAAAAGTGGTTCGGGCTAAAAATCGTTCAGTACCCCCTCGGACGAAACATTCAGTTATTATCTCATGAATAATTAATTATGTTAATGCGAATGTTCAGATAATGCTGCAATGGAGTTACTCTCTCATTGACTGATCATGTCGCGAAATTGGCATACTAAGCATTTCGGCAGTTTTCAGTCTTTTTACTAAATTTTCTTAAAATTAAAAAAAAGATTACTAAAATTGAAAAAAAAAAAAAACGCTTTCTCAACCTGCTTTATGGCTATTTATCACTGTCAATGGTTGGTGCTGTTAGTTAACTGATTGCAGTCCAAGCCTATTTAAAAGTCAAGATAGAGAGTGATTTCCAACCAAAAAGGTATGCAAGTTTTAACAACTTTCAGAACTGGCATAGCATTACAAAATAAGTGGATGGGGGGGTCGAAGTATATTTTACCCGGCTTCAACAAAGTCAGATGATAAAATTGAGGTGGGGAATAAATCAGATGTTTAGTTTTCTTCTAAAAAGATTCCCTAGCCTGTATTTTTAATGCTTAAAATGATTTTAAAAAATTAAAAGATTTTTTTTATTCTAAAATTTAAAATAAAAACAAAACTGTTTCAAAGAACCAAGCACAAAAGAGTTATGTATGTTTTTTTGTTTTTTTTAAATTAAATACATATAACTTTTTATTTTATTTATTTATTTTTTTTTTGCTTTTTCCTTTAGTGTTTGTTTTCTTGAATGAAACCCATAGATTTTCTCCCGCGTGTTTTTTCGAAGCTAAATGTTTCGATAGTGGGTCGGATGAAAAAAGGAAAATGAAGTTTTGTTTATTTTGAAAATTAATGGTACCACTGATACGACTCGATTCAATATTGTCCCAAAAATTGAGGTCAAAAAAGAAAGACACATATAGTCTTGTTTAGTTTTCCGTTCCAGAAAAAAAAGCGATAGGCAAATCCCCGCCTCTTAGCACTGTGGATGAGATTTGGCGCAATAAATCTTGCTCCTCATTCAATTTTAGTCTACAATACATCGTTAAACTTTAACGTTAAGGTAACTGATTTTGATTAAATTTAAGAAAGTCGTCTGATATTTTTATTTTAAACAGTTTTTTTAATAAAAAAAAAAAAAACTAGAAAAAATTTTTGGCAGATGACTTTTTTGTTGAAAATTGAAATAGAAAATCTTCAAAATAGTTTAAGAATTGTTCATTATGAAAGACAGAATCCAAATTTCATATGTAAGCCAGGTAATAATGCCGATAACTTTGAAGAACTGATTCAAATTAGCCTTCATTCAAACTTGCCACTAACTATTCCCTAAAATCTACAACACAACTTACAAGATTAAGAAACAATTAAAATTAACCCTTGCTTGCTAGATCCAGGTTTATTTTGTTTATTTTTTTTTACATCAAATTATTCAAATTCTAATTGTTTTTTGCATTAAATTCTCAGTTTTCTACAATCACGTACTGAACAAAAAAATATTACCACAAATACTTGGTTTTCTTATTGCATTGTAAAGAAGGACTTGATGCAAGAAACGAATTTTTGGTGAATTAATATTCTAAAAACAAGGTATAAACACAAAGTTCTTAATTTTCACAAAAAATGTTTTTACCACATTAAAAATATGCAATTATTTTGTATTTTCATTAATGGACTCAAGCAAATTATTAGAATTTTGAATTTTGATTGTAGGTCGAAGGCAGAACATAGTCAACCAAGTCATGCATAAGATACCCAATATTAATGAGATAATTACTACAGGAAGCTTTTTAAAATTGGAAAAAGTTAATTCCATAGAAAAGGTTGCGGAAAATATGATTAGGTTTTCTTTTTAAAATTAAATATTTTCATTAAAACAAACTAACAAAAACAGAACTTTTTGGAAATCATATTTCCTCGTGAAACACTTGGTATTTCAATATCTTCAACTTCAATCGTTACTAGTGATTAGTTATTTGTATTTTTCCATTTTTGAAAAATTTTACTTGCTGTACATGAAAAAAAAGAGCCTGACGTTAACTACATACTGTTTAGTTTTTTATCACTGTTTTAGGCGCAACTTTAATTTTATCAAAAAAGAGGTCAATTATAAATTGATTTTTTAACCATGACCTGCGCGTAAAAATAAAATTGTTCCTATTGGACCGTAAAAATCAATTTTCATTGACATTCATAGTATTCTATTCTTTGACTCGATTAAACGTCAAAATTGATTATTATTAACAATAATACTCATCATTTATTGTGTTATTTTGAGACTAGATTTTAACAAGGAAAAAGGATAGATGTTAGAAATTCCAAGATAGATGTCCAACAAGAACCTAAGGGGAATAATTCTATGAAACTTTCAATCTTTAAAAAAAAACATTTTTTTTTTTTTATTCAAGAGTGAAATATTAAAAAAATTCTTTGGAATAACCAAGCTGGCAATGTCCACCGAAAATTTTCTTAGCTGACCAAAGTCACGTTCACATTTTTACTTATCATAAAAAATAAAAAGTTCTTCAAAGTAATGACTTCTCTTTCTCTTTTCTTCTTTAACTAGATGAACTTAAAAATACTTTTATTTTTAGTAGATAATCCATACTTTTTTAGGTTTTTTTTTTTTTTTAGTTTTTACTACTATTATTCAATAATAAATCCGATGGGACTTTTTCTTTGTAGCGGCAAGAGAATCAACAGGAGAACATTAGTAATCTTTTTATCATAAAACTTAAAAAAGGTCAACCATGTCCTTTCAGGAACGTGAGCGATCATAGCTCTCCTCAACTTCCTGTCTTTCGTTACTCCAAATAATTTTTTAATTTTGATTGAGATTTTGACCCTTTATCGTCCCTATTTGTCTGTCTTTTGCCATTATTCAAATTAGTAGTATTATTAAAAAAAAAGATCGTTTTCTTTCTTCTCAATAACAAAAAAATATACCTGCTGACTGACCCTCTGAACTAACGCGATCCCAGATTAATAAGTCTAGCTAGACCTAGCCGAAAATTCAACATTAAATAAATGAAAGAGCTTCTTTTTTTATTTCTAGTTTTAAAGGTTACTTTTTTTAGTTGTGTAATAATTACGAAGACCAGTAAATTTCTGTCATCAATGTCATACTTCCTCCTAAAATCCTACTTTACGAGTGACAATCTGGACTGATGATAAGTGTAGTGTTTATTAACAGTTGCATAGACTTTGTTTTGTGGTTTTGTGGAATTTAAAGAACTAAAGAGCGAAGAAAAGTGTTTTGTCTTTAGAGAGAGTATTTGACAATCATATTCTAAAAAGAAAGACTGAGCACGCGCGTACACTAATACTTACTCGTGCCTGCATGCTAGTATTTATTGCACTCACAACTACATTCTTTAGATTTCTTTGTCATTTATTTATTTATTTTTTTTTACTTTTTAATCATCATCCATTAGCTTAAGTCAATCAATGTGCTAAGAAAGCTTTGTACTCATTTTCTACAAAAAAAATTCTTCTCAAAGAAATTTAACACATGTTTGATGAAAGACAAACTCTATTCAAGATGATGAATGGATTGTTGTTTGAAAGCCCGGCAGGGATACTATTACTTCTAAATAGTTAAGAAGAGTAAGAGTAGAGAAGAAATACTACTGTTACTACTACAAGTAAATAATTAGTTATAACTACAGTTATAGCAGTAGTAATAATATCAACAGTAGTTATGTTTTTTATTTTATTTTGTCATGATCGAGGAATGAAAGGAAGAATTTAACTTTTCCTTGTGTGTCTGTATGATTTATTTATTTACTTAGTGTGTGTGGTGCTCTCCTATGTGTGAGTGTACGTAGAATATGTGATCTTCTTTTCTCACTCTCTATCTATGTCTGTAGGTGTACTATTACCTCTCTTTCATTGAATGTATGTATGTATGTGTGTGTGTGCATGCGCTCGCATGTTCATGGGCTAGTTTGCTCGGCATGGAGATATGCTGATTTCTTATGGACATTTCATGGAATGTGTAATTGCCTTTTCCTATACTAAATTACACCCAGTCCTTCTTCCTAGACTGGTGGTTGGAATAATTTATTTGAGCAATAGTAAAAATTTTTGCACTTATAGCTAAAAAAAACGAAGTGATGTCGTTGCTTCTGCAGGACGAACAGGGCTAGAATGCCCGACATAATACTTATTTTTACTTATAGTACCTACCACTCTTTAACCAATGCAGGTTTGTTAGCTCTTATATTCGTTTTTTTTCTCTCTCTCTCTCTCTCTTTACCTTCTTGACACAATAATATATGTCCTATTAGGATAATTTGTTGAATGCCGTTTACGATTCACAATGTTTGCCGAGTTCGTTTCGAGCTTTTGTTAATAATCACCTTTCTTTCTTTTTTTAACACGGGAATTTTTAGACTTAAAGTCTTACAAACTTTTTATTTCTTTTTTTTAAACACATTCCATGCAGTGGAGTTTTAGCAAACTTCTTACTGACAGAATTATTAATTTAATAAAACCCACAAAATAAAAGCAAGAATTATTAATTTATTCCTCACTAAGAATTATTTTTCTTTGTATTCAACGATAAAACTTCTTTCTTTATTGAAAAAAATTAAAGACTATAACTCCGATATCTTAAAAAATATTTAGACATTTTTACATTTTTTTTTATAGGCTTTCCCAATAAACTTTGTTAAATATTTTAGGAGTTAGTTTAATAAAACTGGGGGCTTTTCTTTTGAAAACTAATCACTTGTGATTGATACAAAAATCTGTATCTTTTTTTTTATTTAAAAAGAAATGGACTAAAACACTATTTCATTAAAAACAAAAACAAAAAAAACAAACCAAACGAACATTCCCAAACTTTCTTAACTTGTTTAAGTAAAGTGAAATAAATGTCATAAACTTTAATAACGTTTTTAGAATTGTTTACCCTTTCAAAAAACTTTAACTATATTTTATTATTGTTTATTATTTCGTTTATGAAAAAAATTTCTTTCATCACTTGTATGAAAACTTCGCTTCTTGAAAGTCTAACTTGTAAACATTTATCAAACTGAAGTTTAAAACTCCAAAAATTATCCTTGTCAAATAAGGAAACGTTTTCTACAAAATTTAATGTTTTTAATTATGTAAATATATATATATTTTGTTGGAGATTGCAAAGTGCTAATTTATTTTTCAGTTACTTTTACTTCTAAATAACTTTCATGCTTAAAGAAAAAAATAAGTGTCCATCTTTGTTGATTTCATAATGTGGATTTCTTTTATTTTTATTTTTGTATGTTTTTTGTTTACTTTCTTTTTTTTTAAATGTGATAATTTCTAAATCTAACATTACGTATGTATAATCGTTGATGTTTATTTTTTATGACGTGTTTGTTGATAAGTGTTTAATTGATGTCCTTATTTGTAACTTTGCTCCTTTCTTAACAAAAAATCGACAACGTTTTTTATCTCATTCCAATCTATTTTTTAAAATTTGGTTTGATATAAAGAGTATTTTTCTTATTTGAAATATTAAACTTTAATCCATTTGTTTAAAATTAAAATAAAATCTTCAAAGATTTTTCATTTTTAAAAATAAAATGCATATTTTTAAACCTTAGGTATCGCTTTTCCCCCTTTTTTTGTGGTACCTATTTACAATTAATTAACAGTAACACTAAAATAACATTTAACTGGTTCATTCTGCAAATAAGTTTGTGATTTGATATGCAGGAATATTTATAAACATTGAATAATAATGCTCAATTTTGTGTTTTAAAAACAGACCAAAAGAATGACGGTCGGTTTTAACATTTTCCCTTCCCGTAATTGTAGACAAAAAAAGTGAATTTGTTGATTTAAAAGTAAAACAAATGAAATGATTAATAAATATATATATATTTAATTTCCTAGCAGCCTGAACTAAATGAGTGTACTGTATATAAATGTTTAATTCTTCAAAAATTCGTCGGGTTATTTATTTTTTTTTTAATTTACCTTTTTTGTATGTATTCACAAAAAAAGTGTCACTTAATAAATTAAAGTTTTTCTCTTTTTACTTTAAGTTATAACAAATTTTTTTTTTTTTTTTTTCGAATTCATTTATTAAAACATTTTTGTTTCGATTCTATTTCGTTGCTAAGCATGTTTTCTACTACTTGAACATAAAAGTCATTTGTTACGCTTAAGAGGTTGCCCGTACAAAATATTGATGCAATTGCAGTAAATGCACATGTATATTTTGTTTGTGAATATTTACTCACAAGACTGTTACACTTTATGTTCTCTTTTACTTGTTTACACCATAAGCTCATCCATATGCTATTAAATATTTCGCTAAACCTAGAAAATATTCCTTTTAAAGTCGTCGACCAAACATAAACTACCTTTTTCACTCGCTGACCCCTAAAAAGAGTAATATCGTCGGAAAAAAAATCCCTCAAGTAACTGACTTATAGGACTATTATTATCAAATACTACGTTTTAAAAAGGGTCTTCATTTTCATGTAGATTTTATGGGAAAACCTTTCTATAGTGCAACTTAGTAATACGACAGATAACTCATTTACCCCACCTATGTCTAAGGTAGATTTGTATTTAAAAAATGTGACTTATCAACATGGCGGTGTACACTGGGGTCCTGTCTTCAGGACTGCCTTTGAATTAAGTTTTTTTGTTTTTGTTTTTTGGGATTTTTTTCGAATCCTGAAATTCTTAAGGTGATGAACCCCGAGACGATGATAATAATCGAATGAATATTAATTATTGAACACTTTTTATTTTACTTTTATTTGCTCAAGGAAAGTTATCTTCACTTTATCGGTTTTGAAAAGTTTTTAGAGGAACTGTAAACAATTGTATTTATTGCTAACTTTAAATAGAACCCAACCCAAAGAAATATTTCGGTTCATATTTTTAAATTTTTTATACACACTAACTTCTGGATATTGAAATTCGATTTAAGAAGCATATTTTTAAAAATTGGTTACACTTTCAACTCGTTTGCAACAACACAATAAACAACGACAAGTCGATTATAAGGCTTTTTAAAAGTTGTACTAAAAAAATTGTTTTAAGCTGTTAAGAGTTTTAAAGGGCTGTTTTTTGTTTGTTTTTACGGTAATCTCAAACTAAATTAATGATTCTTTGTAATTAATGAAGTTATACTATTTTTTTCACTGTCGTAACATCAAGGAAATTCCTTAAAAACTACAATAATAATGAATATATATAACAACACATACACACTCTAAAAAGGGAATAATAAAGTAGGAAGTATAAAAATGTCGGTTACTCCCTCCTCTCAATTCCTGATCCTCACTTCCGGAGAAATTCAACACATTTTTTACTATAAGGACATAATGTGACAGGTTTCAATGTGCTACCTTGTTAATGTGGTTATACTCAATTACACATTCCACAGGATTGTACCTTAATTGGGGATGGCAGGAGGGAAATCTTCTTTGAACCAGTATGTTATACAACTCATTAAAAAAAAAACATACATACACTACCAGTAGCTCTGGTATTCATTTTTCACAATGGAACAATCAATAGAACAGCTGATTGTTCCAAATTTAGTTAAAAGCACATAATTAATACACAACAAGAATTTAAGAAAAATTTGGGAAACTATGCAGGATTTTAAAACAGTTGCATTTAGTGAAGGAGTTTTGTAAATTTAATCAGCAACCTAGATTGCTTGTTGCATTTTCAATTATTTTTTTAAAAATCCACTTATTTTTCAAATTACTTTAACAATTGTATTATCTTGTTTTAAGGTGTTTTTGATACTTGTTAAAACTAAGTCTTACTCTTAACCAAATGCTACTACATTTATAAACTTGTACTGAATTATTTGTTGCTTCCTGCATTTTATTTTTTATGGCAATTTTCTTTTCACTAAAACAAAATTGTATTCCAGTATATAATTGAAACAATATTCTGAGACATTTTGAAATAAAAACATTTTTAGTTTACTTTTTCTTGAACTTAAAATTTAGTTTTACCTATGAATATTTTTGCATGCCTCTATCATATAGTAAGCATATTCATTGTTGTCCTTGCAATGTTCACCTTTTAACTGAAAGTTGTGGACAAAGTAATTTTTATGAGCACATTACATCTCTTCAGGGTGTAAGCAATCACTGTTTCCTTTTATTAATATCTGTGAATCGCTATAACTTCTTGCAAAAGATAATGGACTATTCCTGTTATCATCTTCATAATTTTGAATTCAGTTGTCCTTTTCTCAGACTGCCTGCCACATAGAGATACAGAGCCCAGCCATCTTATTTAATCCATAGCTGGGTGATGAAGAGATGGACATGGCTTTCCTATAGGTATTAGTGCGAAAGTGAGCTAAACAGATTGTTGGTATGAACTCTGCTAACTAATTCCACTTTACATGCCATTAACCATTATGCTATAACATTGCCGAAAATCAATACGGCTAAGAATATAGTAAAAGAAAATTAAGTTTCCTTACTTAATTACTGTCATTCCAATTATGATAAGTCACATATCTATGTACTTCTGTGCTCCACTGCAAATTCTTTAGTATCATATAGGGCATCCTCATCACCTCCTACATCCTGTAGGATTTAATTCATATGCATCTCCCTACTCACATTTAATAAAATAATGCTTCTTTTTTTTGTTTAGTAATTTTCCAGTTCTATAAATGTCTGCAAATGGAGTAGTGATATTCTTTTATATATAATTTTTAGTATTTTTCTCAGTTTTTCCTTGTCAGATTAAAAACTATTTAAAAAAAATTATTTTTTTTTAATCATTTCACTCCAAGCACAGCAATAATGTCACTAGGATGCAGGTGGTTACAGGGAGTTAAAGAGAAGATAGAAGATGGCAATTGGCATTGCGTTTAAATTTTTGAAGATTGTAGGGCACAGGGTAGCAAGAAGTTGGAAGAGTTTCACTGGTGAGAAAAGAAACTGACGGTTGCATCTAACTTGTTCAGCAGTAAAACAGTGAGACCTAATTGCCAATCTAGTAGCACACTTAAATTCATGCAGTCAAGGCACTAAGGAGAAAAGCTCATCAGAACAATTGCCATGTTAATGAGAAAGTGTCTGAAGTTGAAATTGTCTTTTCATGTGATTCAAATTTAGTGGTTGTTATTTACTAAGTCTAACTTACTTGTAGCCTTGTGCTAAACTAGAGGTCACTTAGTGAGGATCAAACTTGGTAGTAATGGTCAACAATACTAGTTTTGTTAACCGTTAACGATGCCTAGATGCCCTTAATTACTAACTTTATCTTATTTTGTCATAAGGCCACAGGTATGGGTCATCCAGTGAGGATCAAATTCACTACTCAGTAGTAATGGTTGATCAGACTAACCATTACCCCATGCTGAATGGTAATGGTAATATTAACTGTTTCCTTATAAGGAAACATTCGTATTCATCAACAGAGCAGCTAGTGCTACTCAAGATACACTTTTCATTACTCCCTGGTCATCAGGATGGGATCAAAATGTAGTGTCTATTCTCATCTCTAATGGTAATATTAGTAATTTCCTTATAAAGAAACATTCACTATTCATTGATCAAGCAGTTAGTGCCACTTTTGGATGTAAATTGTAAAATATTTCCATTAAAACAGTCTTTCAGGAAAATAGCTCTTTCCAGTATTGATGGGTTTTCTTCCTAACCTTTTGTTTGAAGTAGTGTGGACTATCATCTTGATTATGTTATTATTTTCTCTTTGAGTTGTATGTGCTATTCATTTTAGTTGTTGCAAGTCTTCAAGTTGTTTCTTTTATTTGGTACAGTTCTTTGTGATTCTGTAGATTAAAGAAGGATGGTCCTCACTAAAACCTACAGACTTCATTCACTCCAAGTAACCTTCAACCATCAATCTGAGAAAGCAGTTGTACAAGGAGTTTAGATATTTCTGAACGAGTCTGGCAATATGCATGGCATCCATATGAAAGTCTTGACAAGGCTATTTAAGAACAGAACTTAAGTTTTTAGGCTAATATTTTGGTTTTGTAGCAACTTGCGGTGTTGGGTGAAACTACCTTTAGCTCAGCCTATTCTATATTCAATCTAAATTTCATATAACTGATCCAAACAAGTGTTTAATATTTACTAATTCCACATCCTAAATTTTTGTGATGAATATGATGCCACCACTGTTTTCATTCTAATTCCAGATCATAGTTTGTTTTGGAAAGATTTATCTTTAGTCCTGTTTCTTGGAATAGTTGGTAGATGACATTAATCTTTGTAAAGATTATCCTTATCCCAACTATGAATATGTCCTTGGCATAGATCCCTACCACCACCACCTACATTATTAGTTCACTGGGAGTCAAAACAGAAATGCTATTTTCTAAAACTAGATTCATTTGAGATATGGTATGGAATGCTTTAATGATCAGTGCCCATTTCTTCACATCTGTGCTTGTATATGTGCAGGGCATAGTCTGGAAAGTGATTAGATTTAGGATCTCATTTTTCTCCTTGTCATATTCATAATAAGGTTTGAAATGATTCAATTTTTAGATCTTCATCAGAATATACAAATTTGTGGATTGATATAGTTCTTTATTGGATCTAGGCATTCAGTGGAGTCAGACCTTAGAAGAAGGGTTCTAATGTATAGGAAGATGAAGTCTCTATTGATGTGGTCATGTGCTACTGTGAGGTCAACATAGCAGATATACAGTTTTCTATTAGAGAAGTATGCAATTTCCTGGAGTAGTTTGACGATATATATATATATATATATATATATATATATATATATATATATATATATATATATATACCATCATTTATACACCTTACCCCTTATTATTTAGATTTTTAATAGCTTTCTTGACTTCCTCGTCATTAGGTTTGTTGCTTTTTATATTCCAAGACAGGATTTGTAATGCTCAGATGTATACTGGTGTATATTCTATTTTCAACAGGCATCTTCAGCTTAGTTTGTTTAGGGTTGAATTATGACTCGCTGATTTTTGGAGACTAAGATATTTCTTCTTTTGGTTTTGATTCTATGATGCTATTGTGATGATTTTTTTTTTGTTTTGTTGTTCTTTCAACCCATAATCTATATTGTTTGGCTTCATTAATTTAATTTCTAATTCCCCAAAAACATTAGTTTCTCAGAGTGCCTTTATTTACTAAGATGAGCTTAGTTTTGACACAAGGGTACAAGCATGGCTTATCTAGTGGGGCTCAAACACCGCTCGGTAGTAATGGTCAACCAAACTAGCTTAGATAACCATGATCCTATGCTAAGACACCACTCAAGGTATATATGGTTGTTTAAGCTTAGCTTAGTTTGGCACAAGGTCCCAAGTATGAGGCACTTAGTGAGAATCAAACCTGCTACTCAGTAGTAATGGTCAACCAAAATAGCTTGCTAAACATAACCCCATACCTTGGTGGCCTTAATAAATAAGTCTTACTTGAGCACAAGGTCATGAGTATAGCTCATCCTGTGAGGATCAAATTCATTACTCAGACTATATTACTAACCATCCCACAACCTGAGCTGTCCAACAGGAATTGGGATATTCTTTGATGTTTTATTCTGGTTATTATAGTGAAAAACACCACTTTAAACGTTACTTTTAGTGAATACTCATGTTTGAGTAGATGCTCCATTTATTAAACAGAAAATTATTTTTTTTCATCTACCGGCCTGAATGTTCAAGAAATCTTATTAAAGAAAAATTTGCACTCTCTACCTGGAATAAACCTGCATCCCTCAGCATTTAGCCCAGCACTCCTTACTGACTTGGCCAGAGGAGTTTGTTCAGTTGATGCCAAATTTTGTTCTTTCAAGCAAATTATCTCCTGCCATAGATCTCTAAGTTTTCATATCTGCATAGTTTCATATTCAAACATAAACAAAGAATTTTAGAATGGATTTTTTATTAATCAGACAGATTTTTATTATTTTAAACATTATTTTAGCAGATACTCATATTTGAGTTGGCACTCTATTTATATATTAAACAGTATATTTATTTTTGTCTACCAGCTTGAATGTTCAAGAAATCTTATTAAAGAAATACCCCATTTTTATTTATTAAACTGTGGATTAAGTTTATCAGTATACATAATTGAGAGATCCTAATAATAAAAGAAAATGCATTCCCTGGCAGGGATCAAATCTGTGTCGTCTTTTGTAGAAAAAAAAGTTTGAACCAGTGTGCTTTATTGCTTGGCCACAAAGAACATCACAGCAAGATTCTATTTTCCCTCTTTAAGGGAAGTACACCCTTTCACTAAGATTATTTTCTTGAAAGTTTCACATCTAAAACATAAACAAAGCAATTTCTAAAGAATTAATGGATAACTAAATCAAAAAATATGAATTAATATAATCGTTAAAAATCATAACTTTTTTTTTTCTTTTTTTTTTTAACCATACTAATCCTGGAAATATTTTCATATGTTTCTAAGTGAATTTCTGAAATGTCATTAATAGTTCCGGTTATTCAAAAAAGAACAGGATAATGTTTATCTTTTATAAACTTCTGTATAACTAAAAAGGCTAATTACTGGATATATAAAAATTGAAAATATTTTCATATTTATTTATGAAGATAAGGATAACAATCTGAATAATGTAAATAATGTAAGTTATCACTGACAAGTTTGATACATGGTTTTAGTTCTCTTGAGAATGGCAATGGTTCTTGAAGCCAGAAAGTGATTTGCAAACTAAGTTGTGTACAGGGCTTTATAAATTCTCTTGTATGCAGGTTTTCATGTGATAGTTTCAGCAGGTTTTTTGACACCACCATGTTATTTCCATTGTAATATTGGTCATAATTTATGTAATATAAATTTACACACACACTATGAAAGCAAGGAACAATTGCAAAATTTATAATATTTCTTCTTTTGCAAAAATCAATTTTGTATTGAATTCAAGGTTTTATTAAAATTTAATTGCCATTTCATTTTAATTTGCTATTTATCTTTCTTTTTAAATTTAAATGTTTTACACTTTTCCTGACAATTTTTACTAGTTAATTATGAAAGTTTCCTAACCATAAGCATATTTATTTTTATAGTTTTTACATATATGGTTCAGATTAGGGTAAAAAAAAAGTCCACATTTAATTGAATTTTATTCATTAACATAACTTCCTTCTGTTTGACAAAATTGGTGATGTCATTTTTATAAATGTCTTTTGTTTAGAAAAATTAATTTTTACTCCTTCAACTTTTTTTATTTTATTATATATATATATGCACACACACACATATATATATATATATATATATATATATATATATATATATATATATATATATATATATATGTGTGCATGGCTTCCGACAACATTCATATTTCTCTTACTTAAACCCATTCCACTCACCTCTCCTAAAATTCTCTCTGTTAAGGTTTAATCTCCCTCCTTCTCTAGTCTCTTACCCCTCATACTTACTCTCTCTAAATCTGTTTTTTATTTTTCGGAGTTGTTTTTTCTGTTTTCTTTTTGAATTTATAGTTCTGATGAATTGGATCGTATTTACAATTCCAATGGAATAAATTATGACCATGGAATATTAGTGTTTAAGCCTTTTTATTATATCCTTACTCTGTCCTGGACATTGAGTTCTACCTGGATTCTATCCTCTTGGAATTTTTATTCAAAAAATATACATGTATGGGTATTTATATATTTTGCATATGTATGTATATTTACCACTAATATTATCTATCTATCTATATATATATATATATATATATATATATATATATATATCTATCTATCTATCTATCTATCTATCTATCTATCTATCTATCTATCTATCTATCTATCTATCTATATCTATCTATCTATCTATATCTATATCTATCTATCTATATCTATCTATCTATCTATCTCTCTATCTATATCTATCTATCTCTCTATCTATATCTATCTATCTCTCTATCTATATCTATCTATCTCTCTATCTATATCTATCTATCTCTATCTATCTCTATCTATCTCTATCTATATCTATCTATCTCTATCTATATCTATCTATCTCTATCTCTATCTATCTCTATCTCTCTATATCTCTATATCTATCTATCTCTATCTATCTATCTCTATCTATCTATCTCTATCTATCTCTATCTATCTATCTATCTATATCTATCTCTATATATCTATCTATATATATATATATATATATATATATATATATATATATATATATATATATATATATATATATATATATATATATTGTCAGTTAGCTGATTGTTATATTCAGTACCTCTAATCCAGAGTTTTGTAAACAAATCTATGTAAATGTTCAGCCCACTCATCAGGAGGTATCAGCAAATATCTGTCAAATTGTTTTCATTATTTTTATATTATTATATTAAGTTATATATAATACATCCTAAGTGTCACTAATTTCCCCAAGTATCATTCATTGTATTAATTTTTTTACCTATAACATCTTAATATGTGATCTAATGAATGCTATAAAAGTGAAAAATACTGGATTGGCCAAACAGTTTAAGTAGAATATTTATTTAACAGAACAAATGAGCTTTCACGCCAATCCATATTCTGTGCTTTTCATTTAACAAATCAAATGTCAAGATTTTCATTTTGATCATGCCTTGTTATGAATTCACTATAGACTTAATTCTCTTGTTCTAATTAAAATGTTTGATAAAGTGACAAAAGTAATTAGTTCCAAAATTCACATTCTTTCTCTGCCCTCATGTATCCTGAAACCTCTCTCTCTAGAAATACTTTGTCATCTCAAATTGTCATTGCTGCTTTAAATAATCCTGTTGACATTAATAAAGTTCGGCTTCAAGTTGTTTTTAAATCACAGTAATAATTTAAGAAATCCTTTAATAGATGAATAACAACAATCTCTCATGCAATTTATTTTTAGATAATCTGTAGCAAATATATTATAGAATAATAGAAATATAAACTATAGGTCCTAATTTTTAGGTCACCCTCTGGATTTAATAATTACTAAGTTCATGCCTTTTTTGATTTAATTAACTCTAAGCTAGTAGGTTGAAACTAACCTATTAGTGGATGGTGTCTATTTTTTAAAAATCTGCCAGCCCTAAGATTACTATTAGCCAACAAATTAGATTAGACAAAAAGAGGTAACATTTTAAGGAAACTTTATGCACTGATGGCTTAATTTCATCCTCATCATTATTATTATTATAAAAAAAAAAAAAAACCTTCAGGAAGAGAAAGTCCCTCTGGCTTGAAGTGAGCTAGTGAATTAGTTTTAAAAAAGACTTGCAAATTTCAATTTTTAAATGACTGTTTGAAATCCATAGTGGACCCAAACTTTTGGCCTATACTGTACATTTTTTAAAATTTACTATATTTAAAGACAAAAAATTCTTAATATTGGAGATAGTGTTTTAGTTATCGATAATGTGGATATAGAAATGAAAACTGCATCTTGAGAGTCAGTTTCACTATGGTACAAGTTAGATTAAAATAAGTCTTTGTTTAATTAAAACTTATTTCAATATCACAAAATTCATGATTGCTTTTGTAAATGTCTTGTTTTAGAAGAAAAGTATGTAGACTTATCAGTTTTGACCTTCATGTTTGTTTATTTTATGAACTAACACCATAACATAGTTTCCCTTTTGAATTTTTCTATAAATACTCTCTTGGTAATTATTCTGATGAACTTCCCTCTATGGTACTATGAATTTAAGTGCAGTACTAGATTGGCTGCAAGGTCTCACCCTTTTTACAGTACAATTGGCTAGAAGTAACCATATGTTCTATGCTAACAGTTTCTTCTCTCACACTTTTCACCTGTGGAACTCTATTCCAGTTTCTTGGTTTCCAGTCAACTTTCAAAAATTTAAATGTAATGTCAATTGTTATCTACTGTTTTCTTAATTCCTGTTCTTTTATTATTCTCTCTCCTTAGTTTATATATATATATATATATATATATATATATATATATATATATATCTTTAACACTTAGTAACCTCTTGCATCTTAGTTGCTTTGTCTTGCTTGAGGGAAATGGTTTTTAAAAAAACTAGTTAGATGGTTCTGTAAATTCTAGAATAGCTAGTAATCAGATGGAATAATATTTGAAGAATAAGGAGACTGTAAACTTGTTCTCTAATTGTTTTTTTTTCATTTATCTTTGTTATGCAGAATTATGAAATATCAAGGAATACCACACCTTTGTGGCATATAGAACTGACTCTCTTTCGTAAAAGATGCCTCTTGTAATTATAAGATTGGTAATGGTAGTGTTAGCCATTTCCTTACAAAAATATTTGTCATTCATTGGCTGAGCAGCCAGTGCTACCATTGACTAAAATTTATAAAATATTTCTCTTAAAACAATTTTTCAGGAAAATTAGTTTCTTAAATTCACTAGCAGTTGTTACTCTTTCCAGTATTGATGGGAACTTCCTTCCCAACTTTGTTTGAAATTTCAGCTGCCTGGTTATGTCATTATTTTCTCTTCGAGTTATATGTTCTGTTCATTTTAGTTGTTGCTGCTGTTGAAAGTCCTCAAGTGATGCAGTTTCTGTTATTTGGTACACTTCTTTGTGATTCTATAGTGCGAGTTCACAAGGTTCAAAGAAGGATGGTCCTTGATAAGATGTACAGGCTTCATTCACTCAAACCCATTTTTAATCATTGATCCAAGAAAGCAATTGTATACTATTGACAGTTTAGATATTTCTGAGTGAGATTGGTGCCATCGATGACATTCATATGAAAGTCTTGTTCTAACGAGGCTAGTTAAGAACATGATTTGAGTTTTTAGGTTAAAAAAAAACAAAAAAACTTTGTAGCAATTTGCAGTATTAGACGGAACTACCTCAGTGCAGCCTATTCTATGTTCAATTTCCTTATCTTCTATACTAAATTTATCACTGATTTATACACTGGAGTATTTGTAATGTTTTACTGCTTTTAACTAAAAGTGGATCATATCAATGTAGTCCCAATTAATATTTACCAAAGCATAATTTTTTTTATTTTTTTTTTTTTTTCATAAATTTATTCAAAAAGATATACATTCATAAAAAAATACAGAGAAATGCAAATGTCTACATTTGTTTCATCAAATAATTGTAGTTAGTCTCCAAGATTATGCACACATTTCTAAGCTGTTAACAAAAACAGCTACAATGACTTGAATGCTGTCTTTGTAGAGATTCTGTGATAAAATCTGAGGAAGAATCTGCAATGTTGCTGCTGGATGTGGCATATTAGCTTCAGTCACTTCCCCATCACTGTAACATAGCTTCCCTGTGACTTTTCTACAAACACTTTCATGGTAATTGTTCTGATGAACTTTCCACTATAGTACCAAGACTTTATGAATTTAAAGGCAGTACTAGATTGGCATCAAGGTCTCAACATTTTATAGTTGAAATAGGCTAGATGTAACTGTTAGTTCTATGCTAACAATTTCTTCCCTTGCACTTGTGGAACTCTCTTCTGGTTTCTTGCTTTTCAATCAAGACTGATCTTCAAAAATTTAAATGCAATTTAGATTAAATTTAATTCCTTCCTGTTCTTTTATTGTTCCCTCCATAATAATACTATCTTTTTCTCATATTCTTTAACACTCAGTAACCTCTCCCCTTGTCTTAGTGGCATTATTGCTTTGCTTAGGGTGAAATTATTAAAAAAAAATGTACAATCTGTCTCTTAAAATTAAGCCTTTTTTTACTAAACCTTTCAAGCTATTTTTGACAATTTTTTTTTTTTTTTTTTTTTTTTTTTTTTTTTTTGTCATTTAAAGAACTTTTCTTAGCCAAGGTAGTAATAGAAACCAAAAAGAAAGAATGAAGTAAAAAGATAGAATGCATGGTTGTCAACAAAAAAGAAAACCCAAGATGTATCATGGATGTCAAAATGAAGTTTGTACAGAAATTTAACTCTGTGATGCAGAAATTCAAAGACATATAGGAATAGTGAAGGATGCCTCCAGGAAACAAACAAATTATTAAGTTACTTAGTTGATTTATTTAATGGCATATCCACTCCTTATGGGTCATTTAATGTCAAGATTTAATTTTCATGGAGCTTTGAAGTAATAAAAATGTTATTCTGCTTTCACAATTGAATACATGGTGGATGATAACTTAGCTTTTTTGCATATACATGTTTGTGTGGACAATTACTAGAGGTGGTGATATGTGTGTTTTATGTTTTTGTTTTTGGGGGAGGTTTTTAAATTATTTTGGAATACAGTTTGATTTAAGAAATTGTAGGATATATAGATTAATGTCATGAAAGTTTATTTGTATTTTGTTTAGCAGCATATCAACCACTATAGGTTATTTAATGCTGAAATCTAAATAATTTGAACACAATTTTATGTCTTCAACTAAATATATTTTGAATGCAATTGTATGCCTTCAGCTACAGATAAAAATTATTGCTGGTCATGTATTGTCTCTCTTATTTGTATAAAAATGTATTACTGATATTTTTACTATTAAAATGTATTTTTATACATAGTGTTTGGGAGTTAACTATTTGTAGTTGGGACCCTAACAGGTGCTACCACCCAGGGTTAGGGTGAACCTGGGAACAACAAGAGGTGGTTCCACGTTCCTCAAAACCTCCAGATCACATCCTACATGTAATTTGTCATACTATTAAGAGATAGGAAATTTTCCTTATAAACAAAGCAAGCATGCAGTACTGTCATGTAATTTCTTATATGACAGTAAATGCTGTACAATTTCCTCAAGTGAAGAAAAGACTTGATGTGACCTGAGGAAATATGGAGCATATATTGAGGGCTTGGAGAACTTAATACTCACAGGGTATATAGAAGGCAAGAGAAGCAAAGAGAAACAGCAAGTAACCTATCTAACAAGGACACATGAATAGATAGCAGAACAGGGACAAAGAGGGAGGGTAAAAGGCCAAAGACAGAAAAGGGGAAGTTGTGGAGAGCCATGAAAAACATAAAAAGTATACACTAGAAATATTTCAGGTTACTTTTACAGTGTGTACTCTATTGATATGTCTATGTTAAGAAGTCAAGTTAGTAATTTAGCAATGTAATTTACTCATTTAAAACTGCACAGATGAGCATGTATTTTTATAATTTATACATTTTATAATAGCATTAAATATTAGCCATTCTGCAACAATCATATTTTGAGCATGACTTATGACCTAAGGTATAATTTTAAAAATTCCATTTTTACTTCTAACAGGGAGTGGAAGGGATAGTAAAAATAAAATCATTAAGAGTTACAAGGATAGGAAATTGTAGAGAGTCATGATCTCACATATCCTGAGGGGACACAACACACAGACTGATTGAACATTGTAAACTTGAGTGCCAAAACATTAGTTATCTAATGTTTAACTCCTCCTTTCAACTGAATAAAAACAACTATATGGATTTTTTCAAGGGGTGAAAATTCACTGTAACAATACTCTTTCCAAGTCTGTCAATAATGGAGTTGTTTGTTTGTTGGTTGTAGTTGCAAGAGGGAATTTAGTGAGATCTGCAAAATGTCCTATACATATTCAATGAAGCTTAAAGGTGGCAAATGCAAGGTCTACTTAAATACCCGAAAGTCATCTCAGTGCTCTTGGATGTATGATGACGTGGAGTGAAGATTGTATCCTCTTGATGGTATAAGCATGACAAGCATAAAGGGGTCTGTAACCAGATCAGTACATGTCATATTTGTTAAGGTAGATTCCAGTTTCACTAGGGGTTCATACAAACTCCAACAAAACATACACTATTATACAGCCTCCAGCAGCTTAAACATCCCCTTGAGTCATTCCATGTCAAATCAATAATGGTCTGACCATCACTGACAGATTTTTTTCAAATTTGGTACACTTATAGTTTCATGATATAAAATGAATGGTATCTGTTTTACCTCTCTAGGTCATCTTTTGAAAGTGGTATTAATCAGTCCCATTTAAAGACAAATTTTGATGTTACTTGTGCAATATCACCCAACAAAGGCCATCAAAAATAACCATTTCTACCTTTGTTTGGAACTAAAATTTTGATTACAGCACTGGATAAATTTGTAGTATCAATGACTTGGTTAATGTAAAAAAAAATTAGGGTACTGCAACCTTGGTACTGAAGGTTATTTGAAGTGTTTCTTCTTCATCACAAATGGTAGAGTTGTTTGAATACTCAAATTCACTGATTGCCTTTTCTTCCTTCCTTTGTTCCTTTTAGAGTTGGAGATGAAGTTTCATTAAATAGTTATTTCACTGTAGTGTCTATTACCTCTATCACACATTTCTAACTTTAACAAGAACATTTTCATACCATGCAAGGAATTTGGGATTTTCTTTGGCCTGCTTCTACTTTTCAGAAGATTAAATGTTATTAAACATCTTGTAGGGGTTGCCAGCATGGGAAGTACTAATACATAAAAAAAGGAACAAAAATAGATTACAATTTAATGAAAAAGATGTTATGCTTATCTTACATAATTGCTTAAGGGAAAAATAATACAAAAAGATGCAGGTTTGCAAAAGTTGAACTATATAATGTATCTTTTTTTTTAAGAAAATGCAACAATTTCTTTTTAACCTTCTAATAGAACTTATCTTTAGAATTAGTAAAAGAAATTTAAAAAATAAGAGATTGATTACATTTTGAATATTATTTAATTACATTAAACTTTTTATGAATTCATGTGCTAAAGCTAAAACATATATCAAGTTAGTTGTTTATTTTATTTTTATAAAATGTATCCAGTTTTTTTTTTTTTTTTGAAAGAAAATGTAAATAAATTTTCAATTTAATCCCCAAGAATTAGAAAATATTGCCAGCCACAAATGTAAATGGAGAGAATGACTATTGGAATAGAAAACGATACTTTTTTTTAAAAAATTATTGATGTTTTATGGGCAAATGCAAAAGAACTAAAAATATATCCACTTCATTTATTTTTTATTTTATAATAATTCAATTTAATGTTTTAAGAAAATGCATGAAAATAAGGTGAAAGTGATCTGAGCATTTTGGACAAAATACAATGAATAATAATTTAAATTGCATCATATCCATCAATGAAGCAGATTTCATTTAAAATGGGATTTAGTTAGTGTGGTTGTTACTTGGTCAGCAATACAAATTTTGATGCTTCTGACCCAGTGTTTTTAACTACCTTCACTCCCCACCAATGCTTGTTTTAAATAGTTATGATTAGAATTTTAATAAAATCTAAGCATAAAAGTTAATTTATACATTTTTTTTTTTTCTTGAGAATTTATAACAAAACATTAAAGCTTTCCTCATATATCCTAGAAATTTCAACTGCTTCTGATTTTTTAAGCATCCTTTTTGTTTCTATTTTCATTTTCATCATTCATGCTCTGCACATGGTATTCTCAGCATCCTTCTGTAGTACCACATAATTAATTTTTGGAAGTCATCTTCTGTTGTTCACATGCACCTTCTGTTATTATAGAAATTATATTTTAAGTGCAACTCTTTTAAAAAAATTTTAACACTTTAAAATTTTAAATTTATGTAAAATTTAAATTTTATATAACCCACATTGTTTCACTGTAAATTTACATAGAATATAGAAAAATATGACAAATTGGAAACTTTTTTGTGACTTGTTTCACCTGTTAGGATTTCATTGGACTGGATGAAACACATCACAAGAAATTTTCCAGTTTGTTGTATTTTTCTAAATGCTGTTTGTTGATGTATATAAAATTATACAAAATTATATATTGTTATATCATAGAACGTAGAATATATATACCTTCTTTTGTTATTGTATATTATATAACTAGGATGGTGAAGGATTTAAAAAAAATAAATACTTTCAATATATTTTTCCTCATTTTCAGGTAGATATTTGGTGCTACAAGTTCTAAATTAGTACTGAAACAATGTAGGGTAATATAATCCCTAAAATACACACACACACACACACACACACACACACACACATATATATATAATTCGCAAATACGCTTTTAAGTAGGCGCCCAAGGGGGTCGTCAGTGATGTTTTTGACTTGGTTCATCAGGGAGTTTCGGGTCTTTCAACATCATACTCCCCATCACCAAATTGACCCAATCAGGGAGATCAACCCCTGATTCCCCCTTCTAATTAAACACTAACAGCCACTCTGGCCTTTTTAAAGAATAAGAGGAAGAAAGACCACATATTCCGCGCATCCGATTGGATGTTTGTAACAACCAATCCGGTGCGCGAAATAAGTCAAGCATTCAGCCACTTAATTTGAATCACTTGTAAGTAAGGGAGTAGAATTTAATGTAAATTAAGGGAGTAAAATTTAATGTACAGTATTCAAGCCACAGAGGCTCTTCATAACAGTGTTTCACATTTTGGATAGGACAGGTTCATTACTTGGTGTGCTTGAGGCATACCTCAAACAGTGGGTGCTAAGCAGGTTTCAGTAATATTTTTTTGTCCTAGCACAAGGGTGTATGGGTTCTCACTTGACATTGTATCCATTCCATTCCATTCAAGTAGGTGTGCAAGTAAATACATACATTCATCTATCTGCAATTAAAATTTTCCTACTTTTAGAACCACTTCTATGTTCCATGTCCCTTCAGGAAGTGGGTGATCCTGGGTCTTCACAATTTCCTCTCCTTTTTAGCTCTTGGTAAAGTTTGTCTTATCTCTCCTAATCCCTGTTCTGCCAACCTTTTACACAATCTTATTAGGCAGGTTATACACTCCTTCCTTTTAAGTCCCTCTTGCCTTGAATATGTTCTGTGTGTATTAATTTTTCTAAACCATCTTTCCTCATTATGTACCCTTTGATTCAAAATATACAACATGAAATATATTCTATATATTTGATACTGTCATTAGAAAATTGTACTTTTTTTCTTTTCTTTTTTTTTTAGTAACATCTGCTTTGTAAGTAGTTTTTACTATAAATACTTGCTTTACTCGCTCCTCCAATGAGTCTTTTTGGAACTTGCATTAAGCTATGATATGTCAAAGGATACCAAATAACCTTTCTCTAAAGAAAAAAGCTGATCATGTAAGAGTATCAGTCTGACTTTGAATTTAGTGGTTTTTGTAAAATTTTGTACAATGTTTTATTTAAATATCCTTGATATTTTTTTATATTCCTTCATAGCATTTACCAAAATCCAAGACAACATGAACACCATAGTACTTTTGGAGGAATTTCAATCTACCTGTCTTAATTTTGGTCTTTTCATACATCTGTACTAAATATTTGGGCACTTTTAGTAAAACTCTACACAGTTTTAATTGATTGTATACTCATATCTAATGTTTATATGATATGGGGGTGTGAATCCTGCTGTTAGTACACTTGGGACTACTCTTTAAATACTGCTGCCATATCTGGTCTGTTGCTTCTGCTGTATAGCTCAAGATTCTTGACAAAATTCAAAGAAGCATCTGTAATATAATTGATCCTGACCTGGCATCTCAACGAGTCACTTTCTCACTGACATGACATGGCTTCTCTGTGTCTATTCTATAAATATTTTTATGGCAACTGTTCTGATGAGTTTTTTCACTAGTGCCTAAAGTACATGAATTTAAACATGCTACTAGATTTCAGATTTACTGTTGAACTAGCTACATGCAACTGCTACTTCTGTACTAAAAGTTTCTTTGCTTGCACTTCTCACTCGTGGAACTCCCTTCTGATTTCTAGCTTCCCTGGCATCTGCAATCTTCAAAAAATTTAAATACAGTGACAATCGTCATCTTTTTTTTCTTTCTGAATCCTGTTGTTTTATTGTCCTTTCCTCGCTTCCCCTCACTGAAGTTTTCTTCTTTTTCACTCTCGGTAACCCCTTGTATCCTCTTGGCATTATTACCTTGCTTGGAGTGAAAAGATTTTTAAAAAATCTTTCTTTTTCTTGCACATCTCACCTGTGGAACTCTCTTCTGATCACTTACTTCTCTATCACCCATAATCTTCAAAAATCTAAATGCAGTGCCAATCACCATCTTTTATTTTCCTTTTTCCTCACTAAAGTCTTATTCTTTTTCACTCTCAGTAATCCCTTGCAACCTAGTGGCATCATTACCTTGCTTGGGGTGAAATGATTAAAAATAAATAAAAAAAATAAGCTCATACTCACTAGTATATTAAATAAGACTGTGGCTAGTGTCAGGTTCTGAAATTTCAATAAATACTCAGTTACTAAATGGTACCAAATAGCATTTAACTTGTTTTGACCAAGCATCCATGTACCAATTTCCTGGTACCCACTTAAATTTTATGATTTTGATAAAGTCCTGGTAATGCAAATACAGGTATGCACATGCTTGTGATCAAAACATTTCTTGAAACTACTTAAAATATACGATTCTGCCTCTCACAGCATGGTGTTTGTTATGGTGTCACCTTTCCTTTCACCCAGCTTCACCTCCACCCTTCAAATTTTTTTTATTTGATTGTTTACATTGACTTAATTTCCTTTTTGACAGACAAACAACAATAATTAAAAACAGAAAACTTTGGTATCTTAGTACTTGTGTACGAAAAAAAACTTTCAAAATTTTAATAAACACTAGCACAGTACTAAACCTCGGAACATATTAGATTTTAATAACCCTCTCTACCACCACCCCTACTATCCATAGATTTGTTGGCAAGGATCCATATTCCCATTGTATTTCATTAGTAGGAGTAAGTTCCACTTGGACAGCTTCTTCCCAAGAATTGCTGCTTTGTGGAAACGAACTCCTGGTAGGATGTTTTCCTGATCCCTACAATCTTGACCTTTCCAAGTCTCAAATTAAGCATTATCTTTCCTACATAAGCTCGTGAACCACACTTCTGGCCTTTTATTATGGACTATGCAGTGTGAACATTAATATAAAAAAACAATTTTGCAGAGATTTTCTTATGTTCATACCACACAATAACCCTCTACTTAAGTGTCTCTTGAGTATTATATTGGGCAAACATTTATTCACTTAACACATTTTGTACTGCTATGGTCACCACTCCTCACTATCTCTTTCTGCCTGATGCTGCACTTATAGCCTCAGCCACCATCATTCCATTTCACCTCTTAATATCCTTAAACCAAGATACATGTGCTCATCCCTGGTGCCAATTATCCGCCACTGGTTCAAATAGAATATCCTTAATGATGCCACATAATCACATAATATCCAAAGTAATGGAGCTTCCTTAATGACATCTGCTCTCTCAATATGTACCTTTCTCTAAGGGTACCTAGCACCATTTATTAGTGCATCTCACTGTACATAGCACTTTAAGGACTATGCAGTGTGAACATTGATATAAAAAAAAAAATAAATCATCAGGGATTGGGCATAACAAGTACTAATTTTATACTTTTGTTTATGTTCATCTATTGTCCTCTCTGGAATTTAAATTAATCCCGCCAACCCCTAGGTGATGTAATTTATTATTATTTTATTCAAACAAATTAACTTGGACAATCATGAGTCTATCATGCCAACCATCATAGTACTACATCAAAGTCAGAAGGTCATTAGTATGACATCTGTGTCATAACATAGCTGGTTAATGTAGGTGGTTGCACATGTTGCTCCATGGCTAAGTGTCCCGAGCAGTAGATCACTCGCAAGTTCAGTGTCCTGAAAAGTGCATTCGTGTAAGATTGTATTCCTTGTTGTAATTGCATCGGATGGAGTACACATATATAGTTGTGGCAAAGAATACAACAGAAAAATTAACCTTTCCTTAGAATTGATGGAGGGATATTGAAAAGTATTCATCAACCCTTGTGGTGGAATCAAGTCAAGGTAATGTTATTATTCACTCGGACAATCTCAGACATTCATGAGTCTATCATACCAATCATCATAGTCCTGCATCAAGGTCAGTCATTAGTGTGACATTCTGTGTCATAACTTTGCTGGTAGGGGGTTGCTGGGCTACTAACCCATCTGGCTCCATAACTAGGCCTCCAGAATAGTAGATCACCCATTTGTTCTTGTTTTGCTCACCAGTAGTGTCCTGCAAAGTGCATTCTGTGTTTGCATAAGATTGTAGAAATAGTGATGGGGTGCCTAGAGTTGTGATTCAGTTGGATGTTGTCTCCAGGAGAAGTATAGATCTCAGCATTTCAGTGTAGGTTCCATTAAGCTTAGACTGTAAGGTTTTAGTTAATGTCCAAGCCGTGGTACCATACACTAACACCCTTTCTACGGTGGCTCAAAAGAATCTCCACTTGAGGTTGTCTGATAGATCAGATTTCCATATTATATCCATTTTATTCAAGGTGGTTCGTGCGAACCATTCTATGTGAATTTTTACATCCTTTTCAGTAGAATTTATTTTACTTTGTAGGTATGTAAAAGATTCAATAGATTTTATTGATTTACCTGAGACAGTTTGTACTGAGCCTTACCGGTTGAAGTCTATGAGGGCTTGGAAAATCTGATACTCACAGGACAGATTGGAGGCAAGAGGGACAGGGGAAAACAGCACATAACATATTTGATAGGCTTAAGTAAATGGATGGTAGAACAGGTTTTAGGAGAAATAACAAAGACAATATTTATTAGGAGCTACAAAGGACAGGAAATTGTGGTGAGCCATAATCAAATATATCTTGAGGGAATACAGCATATAAAGAAGTCTGTTTGTTTATACTAGTTAACTACTGTATGAAATGTGGTACACACCTATTTCTCAGTCTCAAAGAATTGGTATTATCACTTTCTGTCTGCAATGTAATTTTTCTAAAAGTAATTTATAGAAAAAGCAGTGTCAAGTTGCTAAAAATTCATAGCATCATTATTCAGCCATCAAAGTGTTTTCCTCTCACTTTTATGACTTTACAGCTAAACTGTTTAAATTCTAGCATAAAAGTAAGATTACAGTTTTGGCTTTAATTTTTTAATAAATCATTAACTTGTTGAACCACTGACTAAGCTGGGAATGTTGTGTGAAGTGAAAAAAAAGGATAGTCTGTAAGTGAGTGGGGGGTGATATATGTGTGTGTGTATCGGAACTGTGTTAGACAAACAGATGACAAAGTGGGAAAAATTCTGTGTAATTCGTTTCATCCTCTAAAAGGACTTCATTTAACTAAAGTAATTTTTTTTTTTATGGAATTGTGTGGAGGAGGAGGAGTAATGTTTACATTTTTATATTTCTCCCTCCCACACACACATAATTCCGTCAACTAAAACATTACTTTAGTTTGAAGTTCTTGAGGACAAAACATGTTACATTCCACTGTCATTCATTTGCTATATATATATATATATATATATATATATATATATTTATTTATTTATTTATTTATTTATTTATTTATTTATTTATAATGCCATCAATAAAAAACATTACTTTAGTCTGATTAAGTTATTCTAGAGGATGAAATACATTACACAGAATTTTACCATCTTGTCATTCAATTTTCTAACTTTGTTCTGTTATAGAAATTATGTCTGTCATCCACAGTAAATTTATATCTAGGTTCTTACAACATTTTACCTTTCTTGACAGATTTTCTATCACAATGCGGGATATTTAATAACAAAAGTGAAAAAAAAAAAAATAGATAAATTAGCTTGATTATGTACCCAAAACACATTTTAAAAAAAAAAAAAAAATTTAAGTTTAGATTTAAAATTTTCTGCATCCCCTTTCTTTCATCCACATGTTTAGTTGCATCAATATCACTTTAGTTCGATGAAGTTTTAAATGATAATATGCATCAGACAAAAACTTTTCCATTTCATCATTTCACTAAAATTGTTCTTCCAATGTAAAAATTTATATATTGGTTTCCCCATATACATACCAAGTATGGATAAGAATCTAACAAAATGATAGAATAAAGAACAAATAGGAAACGGATCTCAATCTAACATGTTTCACTTTATTAAAGGTTAGTCAGAGATCAAGATAAAAAATGACAAAAAAAATATAATCAGGATGAAAAATAAAACAAAAACCAATTCAAATTCTGGAGTGTATCAAATCAAATGTCCACAGTGCAGTAACATGTATATTGGGGTGACATCATATAATCTAAAAACTGTCATCCAGGAACACAAAATAGGCTTGCAATTAGATAGACATTCAAACTCTCTTGTCTTATACCACAACAATGTGGAATATAACATTAATTTCACCAATACAAATGTTATTAAAAAAGAACATAACCCTTTAAAGAGAAATTATTATGAAAACATAGCAATACTTCCAACTATCAACACACATTTAAAATCTAAGTTATCTCTTTCTAATACATAAAAATCAATGAAGATATATACAAAATATACACGAGATCTACTTTAATGAATAATCAAACCAAAAAATTTTTAAAAACATCCTGCTGTGTCTCACTTTTACACATCCAAAATGTTTCTCACACATATTTGAATATTATCTGTTATTTCATTACACATGACACATATTTAATCTATAAGAAATAATCAAACAACATACCATTAATCTGTATCTCTTTGCTTTTTTCATTTTTATTTTTATCTCTGATGAAGCTTTAATAAGTGAAACCTGTTAGATTGAGATCTGTTTCCAATTTGTTCTTTATCCTAATATATATATATATATATATATATATATAAATCCACATTGTTTTTAGTAGATACTCATATTTGAGTAGATGCTTCATTTATTCATTAAACAGTATGTTTATTATCATCTACTGGCCTGAATATGTGAGGAATCTTATTAAAAATATATGTGCTCTCTGGCAGGATTGGAACCTGTGTTCTAGGGGAAACAGTCATTAGGTCTGACATGCTTTGACCTTTTGGCTACAGAGTACATCGATGACCAAGCAAAGTTGAATAGTGCCTTTTAAGCACAACTTTTTTCTCTGACTCTTGAGAGCACATATTTTTCTCTAATAAGAGTTCTTGAATTTTGAGGAAAATAAAATGTTATGTTTTTAAATTAGGAAACTTAATGCATAAGGAAGGTAAATTATGGAGAATGCTAAGTGACTTAATATTTTGGCCTAATAAGTAAAAATTCTTATTGGAGACAATAGTGGATAGACTATGCATTATGGCTGGACCCCCCCACACACACACCTATATACCTATTGGGACATCTGGAGGACTAGTAGTCGGGGATTTCAAGTCAGTGTTAGCCTGGTTGTTGAGAACAGCTTTCTACATCGGGCATTTGTTTTTCTTTCTTTCCTACTCTCGGGTTTTGTTAGGGTGGGGACGGGGGGGGGCTGCAATAGATACCCATCTTTCAACTAACTCGCCAAAAATATCAAAACCAGTTCTGTGAGATTCTTTAAATGTGAATATATTGGACAAGGAAATATTATGATCAGTAAATTGTAGTAGTAAAATTTAACGATTTTTATATATATTGACCATTTGTTTGTTTGTTTATTTATCTATTTATTTGTAGGAGTTTGTTAATATAAACTCAATGAAATAAATCAT
Organism: Acanthosepion pharaonis; assembly: GCA_903632075.3. NCBI lineage: Eukaryota > Metazoa > Mollusca > Cephalopoda > Sepiida > Sepiidae > Acanthosepion > Acanthosepion pharaonis. The sequence continues at coordinate 163,621 of CAHIKZ030000357.1, read as the reverse complement.
AACCATGAACTATTAGTGTTCAAGCCTTTTATATTATATTCTTGTTCTTGCTTCTGACATAGAGCTCTACCTGGATTATATCCTCTTGAAAATATATATATATATATATATATATATATATATATATATATATATATATATTAAACACTTATGATGGTACAAGTAAAAGAAAAATATTTAAAAATTGTTTTGTATACAAATCTTACCTTTCACTGCCCAAAAGATCACTGGCTTGATAAGTAAAATTTGGAGGAGCTTATTATAAACATTAGCAGATAGACTATACTTTACGGTTGCCCTGCCTCCTCTCCCTCCCACACATACCTGTTGAGAGAACTAGTAGTAGTAGTCAGAGATTTCAAGCCAAGGTGCCAGCATGTTTGTTGAAAAACAACATTCTACATTTGCCATTTGAGTTGATATTTTTATGTATTTATTATTTTGTGTTTGCTTATTTAATTAATCACTTTATTTTTAAAACACCACTTCTCATTCGATCACTGAAATTAAGCAATGTCGTGCCTGATCAGTACTTAGATGGAGACCACTTGGGAATACCAGGTGCTGTAAGCAGCCTCCTGTTTCAGCTTTTAAAAAACCCACAAAGGTAATTTGTGGTAATAAGTTGTAAAAAAAAAAAAAAAAATCAGTCAAACAATATTTATTTTAAAGGTTAAATACATATATCCACTATATACAACCTTTTAAATGAATAAGAAATAAAGTTGCATTCTGAATAAAAACCCATTCTTTGGAAATTATTGGTTTGTTTCAAATTAAAAATAAAAATTAGATGTAGGCATTAAGAGATGTGCATTACTTTAATAGGGTAACTGAACTTTGCATGAATGGGAAAGTGTATCACTCTTAACATTGGTTTTTCCCTACAAGGAGGATACCAGATCAAACTCACTAGAAGGCATGTTTTCTTTAAGACTTTCAAATACACAAGCTGTTAGACATATATTTACCTGTATTAGTTTTTTGTTTTTTATATGTTTATTCAAACACGTTTCCATTATATATATTATTCAACCATTGTGTGTATCTTAATATGGTCTATTTGTCAGGAATGTGACTTGATGTTATCGGTCTGAGGGAGATGATCCCATCCTGCAACATTTTGGAATGTATCTGTACCTGAAAACTATACCATCGGTTGACCCAACACTTGCATTGTCCAATTTTCTCATTAAAAATAAAAATAGGGATGATTTTATTTTATTTTTTTTCTCACAATCTTTGTAGATTAACATTTATTACATCTTTCTGAAGACATGACATTGTTCAGAATCAAAATTGTTTGTATTTTTTCTCACAATTTTTGTAGATTAACATTTATTAGATCTTTCTGAAGACACATTTTTCAGAATCAAGATTATTTTTTTATTTTTTTTTCTTGCAATTTTTGTAGATTAGCATTAGATCTTTCTCAAGCTATGACATTTTTTCAGAATCAAGTTTTTCTTTTTCTTTTTTTTACTTTTTTTTATCATTTACAAGGAAGGGCCAATTCATATATAGTGTCAGATTGACCCCTAACTTAAAGAATTATCTATACTTTGTCTTTATTTACAAATGTCATTAGATACAGATTCTCATTTGGAATGAGAAATTGGAGAAATGAGTTCAAATTTCTGTGAAATACATGTATCTGCTGACATTTATGTCGTTTGTTACATTAGCTTACATGGAAATACCCTTGTGAAAGGCATGAATACATTTCTTTTCCCCCAGCTATGGGTTAAACAGTAGGACTTGTATCTGGAAAAATCATTATCTCAAAAACTTATTGTTAATGTCATATTCACTCATTAAAAAAAACATTATTCTTGCAATCCAAATTTTAAATAACCCACAAAGTTTAGCCATAAAAACAAAAACAAATCATTTACAAATGTAAAGTTTGAAATAGGTTATTTTATTCATAACTGTATATTGTTATGAACTGAGAAAAAGCACATTATATGCAGCTATCAATGATATGTACAGTTTCAAACATGACATTTGTAAATAAAAAGTACAGATAAAGTCTGATTGATTTGACATTGTTATTATAAATGGGTCCCTTCAGTCAGTTATGTGCTATGCATGATACTTGCTTAGATCATCATTTATCGAAAGATACATGACTGACGAGGCAGATGCTATAGAACCCGGTCTGTCCTGCTATTTACCCATAGCTGGGGGGAGAAGAGGATTCATAACCTTTCCCAAGGGTATTAGCACATAAATGTAATGGATTTGACTGGATTTCGAACTTGGCTCTCCGATTCCTCAATCCAAGCCCCCATTCATTACTCCACCATGCCTCCTAAATGGGTCCCTTACTAAAATTATAAAAATCAATATTTTTTTCATTCTGACAGTTGTGGCTTGAGGACAGTCTAATATTTTTTCTTTCACCAAAAAAAAAAAAAAAATTCCCTTTTTTCTTAGAGGACCGGTTAATTTAAGGTGCTAAAAATTCTACATCTCCAAAGGATATCTAAAAAGTAAGTTACAGATGTTTACTAATCCAACATGTTTATTACTACACAAGTAAAACATGGTACCTATGTTACTAGCACTACTCTGCTAGCTTCCAAGGTAATTTCCATTGAGATTGATACATTTGTCTCATCAGTGCACAAACGGATAAAGACACTTCTCAAAGAATGTCATGTCAATTGATTGGATCTATCCATATACCTCAGTAACAACAGCTAATTACTAATTTATAGTAATATGCAAATAAAACATGGTTCCTATACTAGCACTGCCCCACTAGTTTTCCTTAGAGAAAATGATATTAAATGACTAGAGCACCTCTACACAATGTCATCTGTGTTGAACCATTGAGATTGATGCATTTTTATCATTAGTGTGTGAATGTATAAATACTGTCTCAAAGTAGATGCCATCAAATGAGAGTAAAATCTTTGTGTATGGCCACTTTATAGATAAATATAGTTTGAGAGACCTAAATAGATGATAATCTGATCTGAAAGTGCAAAGTTGGGCCTATGCAATGAAACATCCCACTCATATCATTGGAGTCACTCTTTTCTGTCATGGAAGAAAAATTGGTGGCAATTTCCTTCTAGGATACAAAATATGTGGTTGCTGACTACACACTACATAGACAATTAATGCAATTGGGTGCTGTGAAACGCTGGATAGACACAGTTGCTTGTCAAGATTCCAGGATGTTTGTATAAGAGTGTTATCCTGCTGTAAGACAATGCCACTCCTTCGCATTGGATAAAAATAAGACAAATTTGCAGTTTTTCAAATTAACTTTATTGAATATTTACAGTTATTTCACTATTTCTGGCCATCTTAGAGGAAACTTCATGATTACAACCTCCAAAAACATTTTGTCTTTCTCAAAAAAGAATTGCTGTAAATGCCTTTTTCAGTCTTCCAAGGATTTTGTGTGTGTAATAAATGAAATGTGTTCACTCATTATTACTAGTGTACCTGTTCTTTCAAAAATTATGGCAATTATTAGAAAGTTTTGATGGTGAGATGCAATGAAACAAAAATCTTGAAACAATCTATTGAGATTCAATAAAGTGAAGATGAAGAATTCCCAACTAAAATAGAAGCCAATGAACTATTTAATTAATTAATTATTTAATTAATCTGTTCCCTTTGTTTTTTATATGTTCAATAGTACTTATGATTCCTTGATTTCTCCTGGTATTATGTAAATCTTTTTGTTCAATATCTCTTCATGTTAAAAAATTTTACATGTTTAATATGACTGTGAAATGAAATTATTTCTCAAAAGAAAAAGATTATCAACAGAACAACAAAGATGACAACAACAAAGCCTATTTCAAGACCAAGTCAATCACCTAATAGATAAAAGTATTTGAGTGCCTCACATGAAAGACTTGAACATATAAGACTGCAATCTAAGAAATCGAGGAATAAGGAATTAATTTTCATTTTGCTTGAGAATTAATTTAGTCTAAATGCAGACAATTGTATAGATTATTAAAATGACTAAAGCAAGTAATCATTCATAAATTTACTAACTTCAGTTGATTTACCTCTCTTCCTGTGACAGGAAATATATAAATACACATTGATAATTATTATTAATAATGCTCAATTTGATATTAAGCACTGCAATGACAAAAACTGCTTCTTCCAAAATATTATCTTCAAAAATTACTTTGGTTAACGATTTGTTGTCAGTTCAATCTTTGTTATTGTTTTTATATATATATATATATATATACTTTATCTTACCTAATTCCAGATGTTTTTCAACATTTAGGGCCTTCAGTTGGTCTGATTGACTGGGAACAGTACTCATTCAGATTAATCACTTGGGCTTATAGAAAAAATTAAAAATAAGTACAAGTCTAACATCACTTTCTTTTAATGAAGCTCATCCTTTGGTACAGTTAGCAGTGGTTCTTTTCACTGAACCCCATGATCTTTTGTATTCCATTTTATTGATCAATATCTATTTTATTGCTTATCATAATCCATTTTTTTAAAAATCAAAAATTGTCATTAATTTTAATAGCAAGTCATGCATAAATACAGTTAATTTAATTTCTTTTTTTTAATGATTGAAGCTACATGTCAAATATAAACAAGCTTATATAAATGATTTTCAACACTCCATTTGGATATTTTAACTGTTAATTGTATTCTGAATCATGTCGATTGTTTTCATGTAATATCTTCGTTGATATTATGCTCAACTGGCCTACCTGACCGGAATATTCTTCACCAAACCTTCAGCATAAATTTTGCAAACCACTTTTGATGTTTGATCATTTACAGTTCCTTCTACATAAACTCACAAATATTGTTTTCAGTCAGATTTTTAACCTTTTGTAAAATAAAAGAAAAAATGTTAGAAACAAATTAATATATGCTAATTTTTTTTTTTTTTTTTTTTTTTAAATGCACGCTGATATGATAGAAAAAAAATGCTTCTCATGCCTTCTAACAGCAAAAGTCGTTTCATAGCCAAACAAAAAGCAAAAATATTATCTGAGTGCAGTTATCTATTTTCAAATCTTATTGCATTTTGAAGGGAATTGATTCAGTTTTAATTTATTTAAATGGTCTTTTTCTTATTTACATTATTTTTGTTTATTTTATTTTTTTAATCATTTCATCCCAAACAGGGCACTAAGAGCTATTAATATGCAAAGGGTTACTAAGAGTGAAAGAAATGGTATGATAAAAGGACTGTGTTCAAAAAGACCAAAAATGACGATTGACAGTGCATTTAAATTTTTGATGATCATTTTCATTCAGACTAATGTCTTCAAACTTATTGTTTATTAATTTAAATATCTCCTGATTCCAGAAATTCAAAGTCTTTTTCTTTTGCAATGTGACATTGTTTCTTTGACAGACAGACAATAACATTAGACACTATTTACATACTCTGCATTAATTATTTTGATAACTATAATAATGTTAAATGTGACCTATCATAAAACCTGTTTCTGTTATTTTAATGTAGTTAACTATTAAAAACGGTGATGTATCTTTTCTCCAGATCTGCTCAACTGCTACACTGAAGCTATTCTAAAAGAACTGGAGACTCTACCAGTACTTGCTATCAGTAGGCATACAATCTTAACAATATAAGATATGCAGATGACACAATGTTGATGGTAGACATAGAAAGAAAACTACAGGACCTCTTAGATAAGTTAGTGAATAAAGGACTAACCTTCAACTGTAAGAAAACAATGTATGGTTGTCAGCAATTGAAAAAGCTCATGATGTGAACTACAAATTGTAGATTTCAACATCAAACAAGTACAGAAGTTTAAATATCTGGGAAATATTATAATAGAGACTGGAAAATGAGACACAGAAATCCGAATGTGCATTGGCTTAGTGGAAGATGCCTTCCAAAAGCCAAATGATGTATTAGAATCAAAGAAAAGAGTGCTGAAAAGTAATGTTAGTGCTATTGTATGGCAGTGAATACTGGACAATGTCATCACAGATGAAGAGGAAACAAACTTAGTTCTACAGAAGGATGCTGAGAATTCCATAAACAGAGCAAATAAGAAACTTAAAGAACTAGGAATTAGAGATAGCTGAAATTTCTTGGGTGCCTAGACTTTGAGAATTTGATATTCAAAAAATATATTGAAGTGTGTGTGGAGTGGGTGGAGAAGCAATGGCATACCTAACTGATGAGCTTGTATGGATGGATGGCTGAATGAAGTGGGAGGGATAGCAAGTAAGCAACAAAGCAGTCTTAAAGAATTCTGAATCAAAAAAGGAACTGAAATTTTTTGAGCACATAATGAGAAAGGAAGATTAGGAGAATTTGATACTGACAGGACCTATGAAAGGCAAGAGGGACAGTGGGAGTCAATGGCCCACTGAACTGATGAGGTTGTATGAATGGATGCTGGGATGGTAAAAAGTGAATAAGCAACAAAGTAATCTTATAGAACTCTAAATCAAAAAGAAACAGGGTTGAAAGGCTTAGCAAAGGGAGAATTGTTACTAAGGACCTTGAGGGATAGGAAGTCATGGATAGTCATTGTTGTTCACATCTTCAAAGGACATGACACATAGAAGATGAAAAGTAAGTTTCCAAAAAAAAATTGCTTAACAGTAAAATCAACAATGTGTTTGTGACCATTGTGTTTAATTATCACAACCCTTTTACAAGCTTCTAACTCTATCCTGCGCTATATTTAAGTTAACTTGATGGCTAAACACCTACGGTTAAACAATAGGGTAACCTGTCAAATTATACCTGTTGCTATTACTGCTATACCATTTATGTTGATTTTCTGTTTCTTGTTTGTACTTTAGAAACAAAATTTAGACATCAAAATTCAACAGAAAAAAATTTGACAAATTCATCAAATACTTTTCATTTAAAGTAATAATTGTACTTTTTCTGAGTTCAAACTTGCATTTGAATTTTTCAAAATGAGTAGTAATAAATATATGTAACCATTTACTTACTGTTTATTTATTACTATAAATTATTTATAAATTTATTTATTGCAATTTCTTGATATTGAGCACTATAATTAAAAAGACTACTTGCTTTAGACTTTTTTCTTTCTTTTTTTTCTTTTTTTTGTGTGTGTGATTTCACCCCAAATAAGGCAATGAATCGACTAAGATGCAGAAGTTACAGAGTATCAGAAAAAGAAAACATTAAGGAGGGACAGAAATAAAATAACACAAATTAAAAAGATAGACAATGATTGATATTGATCTTCAAAAGATTAAATGCAAAGATGACTAAAAATTAAGAAGCTGGATGAGTTCCATAAACAAGAAATTTCACATAGAACTTAATTATATTTAGCAATTTCAACTGTAAAATGGGACCATGCTGCCTATATAGTACTGTGCTTATTTTCATAAAGTCTAATAAAGATGAGTACTATATAGATAAATGCATTATCTTACAGGTGTGTGTATATATATATATATATATATATATGGCGCATGTCCGAATGGTTAGAATGTTTGCTTTCTGACCATGAGACCTGTATTCGAATCTCACCATGGTCAATTTGTCAGAAAGGTAACTTCCTAATGTTATCAGAATAGGTTGATCCCAACATACAGCAACTTTGAGAAGTGCCTGAAAACCATGCTACCAGTTGACCCAAGCCTTGTGAGTGAAATTCGGTAAACAGAACTGTTGTGGGCTGTCAATAGCTGTGCTAGCATGAAGCTACGAGTCATCATGGCCGAGGGCTTGAGTGTACTGGCCTTGTTCAAATTGTTGAACACACTAGATGACACACTCTCTCCCAGAAACTGTAACTAAGGTCTGGTTAGCAGGTGGGCTCTGTGGGTATTGAGCAAACACAAATTTGCCTGAGAGCATCTGCAATAGGGATTGGCTAGCTGCACTAGTAGCTGGGTATCCTCAACTACGAGTGACCAGCTATTATATGTGTATATATGTATGTATGTTTTCTGTTTATACATTATTTTTTATGGATACACTTATTTAAGTAAATGCCCCGTTCTTTAAACAATATAACAGTATTAATTACATTTACCAGCTTGAATGTTCAAGAAAATTTTTGTTTTTAAAAAATAAAAAAAAATGTGTTGTCCATCTCTTGCATTTGTATCCTAACGTAAATGATGATAATATATCATAGGAAATGGATTAAATCTGACAATTATTTATTTTCTGTTTATACATTATTTTTTATGGATACGCTTATTTAAGTAAATGTTCTGTTCTTTAATTAAACTATTAATTACATTTACCAACTTGAATGTTCGAGAAATTATTAGTACTGTTTATTTAAAGAACAGAGCATTGCATAAGATTGTAGAAATATCATGAATAAGTCCATAGAACTGTGATTTAGTTGAGTTTTGTCTCCAGATGTTAAGTATAGCTCTCAGCACCCAAGTGTAGGTTCCATCAAGCTTAGACTTTAGGGTTTTAGTTAATGTCCAAGCAGTTGCACCATACATTAACACTGCCTCTGCAGTGGCTTGAAAGAATCTCCACTTGAGGTTGTCTGGTAGATCAAATTTCCAGATTACATCTATTTTATTCAAGGTGGCTCAGGCTTTAGCTATGCAAATTTTTACATCCTTTTCAATAGAATTTATTTTACTTCCTCAGTATACCTGATAGTTTGTATTGAGCCTTGCTGGTTGAAGCTGATGAATTCAGTTTTAGAGGCATTTACATAGTCCAACATCATTGGCAGGATTTTTGAGATGGTGTTGGAGAACTGTGGCATTAGTAATGGTGATACTGATAGCTATGTCATCTGCATATTTAATATCTGCCAACTTTTTTGCAGGATATTGACTTGAGAATCTTGATGATAAAGTAAAACCTAGATGAGATGTTTGTTGAGGGAAGTTCTCAATATGTAGTCAAGGGTGATAAAAAAAGAGAAAAGGTCTCACCTCAAAGAACCCCAGCTTTGATGTCTAAGAAGCTGGTGCCTTTGTTTGGGGATCTAACCAAAGATTTGGTATTTTTTTTTGTATAGCTTCATTATGGCAATTAGTGTTTCATAAGAGATGCCATATGCCAGAAAGATTGTCTCCATTTTTCCCTATGTACAGAATCAAAGACTTTAGAGAAATCTACAAAAAGTAAGGCAGCCTATAGATTCTTTGCCCTGACATCCTCACTCTGCCAAACGGTCATGGTTTGTCCAACGATTGATCTATTTTGTTTGTTTTTTGTTTTTTTTTCCTGGGCACTTTCTCAACTTTTGGTTGTATTCTGTCATCAAATAGTAAACTTTTGCTGCAATAGGGTGAGTGTGATTCCTCTATAATTTTTTTGTTTTCCGGTTTGGAAAGGAAGTATGCACCCTTCTGTCCATCTTTCTATGATTTCTCCATTATATAATGAGCAAAATTTTTTCCTGGGTGTATTCAGCTTGTTGATATTCATAAGAGTTCTTGAATTGAGTAAACACTTCATAAATGTCTTGGATGGATATAAGGAATAGATTTGAATTTATGGTGGTTTTGTATTTTATGTTAGCCTTTTGTGATGCAATGCTATTTAATTCCCAAGGAATGTATTACTGATGTTTAGGTTTTAAGGTTATGACATCTGCTGCAGCCTTTTTTCATGAGAAATAAGAAAATTATTGTAGGTTGTATTAGATGGTTCCTCAGCATCCGCTTGTAGCATTTCAACCTTATTCCTGTCAGCAATGGTGTATTGTTTGATGGAAGAGACCAGTCATATAGTGGGAAGGCCAACTGCTTTTTCTTATTGGCTCCAAGTCGGATAGTGGAAGAAACTATTTGATGGTATGAAAATACTCCTTCAATACATTGCACTGTTCTTCCACTTCTTTATAAGGATGTAATCCAATTAGGTCTTTGTACCATAGGTATGGGTGAATGCTCATTGTTTAGAGCTCTTCTTTTGAAATTTGGTGGTTAGGCATTCAAAATTACATTCCTGCATAAAATCTTCAGGAAAGTTATGGTTCTAGTCTGACAAGAGAAGAGGCAGTGATAGAAATGTGTCACCTTTTCTTCATTGTTAATTTGTGAATAGCAGGTGATGGTCATTATAGGGTTGCTGTTGAAGCTAGCTACGATGATGCTGGGTTAAATTTCTTCAATGTTTATAGACTGAGTAACATGTCAACACCACCAATTGTAGTACCTGTGGAATTTTTCCAAGCTGAGATGAAGACCCAGTCTTTTCCAACAGTGACATTTGAGCTTGACATCAGGATGAAAATAGTGGTGTTCTTGAATAAGGATGACATTGATATGGCAGATGAGACAGATTCAGGCAGCTGATTTATAGTGTTAAGTGTGTGAACATTGAAGGTTCAAATTAATGTAGACTTTTTGCATGCAAGATGATTTGTTTGATGATCTTGTGTCTGATTTTTTTAACATAAGTGTGGAGGTTGGGATCAACAGTGGAACATGCCCCTTTGTAAAGCATATGACTGGCAATACAGAATGGGTTTCTGCAATTTATGATACTCATGTTTGTCTTTCTGTCACTTGGTACATATTTACAATTCTCCATTTCTATAGAGTAGCAATGTCATATTTACTCAGTTTTCCTGGACTATGTTCACTGACATGTGTATTATGCTCCGAGAGGGTGGAGTAAAAGTCAAATACATAGTTTATCATGATTTACATTGTTCAAACTGTTATCCTCATCTTTAGTGCCATATTCACAATGTTTCGGCTGTTGTACAGTCTGGTCTTCTTTAGGTGATTGGAATTTCATATATATATATATATATATATATATATATATATATATATATATATATATATATATATTGAGTTGTGAGTTCAATACCTGGCTACTGCAGTGGTGAACCAAAACTTGGAGAGTTGAGTTAAAGGGAAATAACTGAGACATCCAGAAGAGCCATGGCTTGTAGAACTAAAACAATTTACCCTGGTGGATTAAATAAAGTATTCAGTTCAAAATTCCAATCAACTGAATAGGGCCAAAGTATACAATAGTTGAAACATTGTGAATATAGCAATAAAGATGAGGACAAACGTTTGAATAATGTAAATAATTACAATAACTCATCTCAGAAATATAGATAGATATAGTTTATCATGTAATGCCAACTATACCTGACTGCCATTCTGCATTCCAATGGCAGTTGATTTAAATGGTTTACACTGGTTTCATTAGTTTTCCTTCACTATGGCTATGGAGTTGCATCTAACTCTGGCAATATCAGATTGTACTGGACTACAGCTTGATGGTGGCGGAAATCCAACAAAAACGATGTTATCTGTTAAGTTGGGAATTACACTAAGTCCGTTTATCTTCTATTAGTATATATATTAGTTTACCCTTACCACAGATGCATTATGTGTAAGGTTATTGGGTGGGTAGGGTGAATAGACACCTTTTTGCTCCTCCCCCAAAATAACAGGACCAGATATATGCAGATATTAGATAGGAATGCATAGTATTATGATAAAATATATAATATATATATATATATATATATATATATATATATATATATATATATAATCTTACTATGATGGTATAACAAATGAAAAAGTTTCTAAATTATTTGGTTAAACTCTTACCATATATTTATTTTCTTCTGTTTGTGTTGTCTGATTTGATGGGAAGGCAGAACATTTTTGCCTTTCTACGAATCATTAACAGAATATAATATAAAATGATAAGGCATTGGAAGTGAAACAAAGGAAAAAGGAATGCATTTTATTTATTAATACAACAGATTCATATTATATATACTAGCCTAAAAGCTAGCTCTTGCAGAGGGCTCTTGATTGGGCCTTTATCACAATAGGTTATGAAGGAGTAGATGTGATAGGCAATAATAAACTACAGAACTCAAAATTGATCACTGCATTTAGCTATTGCATTAATATTTGAGCTTACCTTTTAAAAGTTCAATGGTAATTCTTCTACTGCATCTTAATTTAAAGACAATTTGATGTATGTAAATCCTTACTTACCATACAAACAATTATTTTTATTTCATGGGTGACTTCTGCTAGATTTTTTGCAATTAATTCCAAGTTATAAAAATTGTTATGTTTGGCTACAACCTCTAGGAGTAAAGTTGTAAAAGTGTGGCACACTGACATTTGCATTATATATATATATATATATATATATATATATATATATATATAATATATATATATATATATATATATATATAAAATATAAAATCTCCACACACACATACTACTACTAATTTTTTATACCTAAGGTTTAAAATGAATTTTTAAAAATGAAAACATTCTTGAAGCTTCCTTTTTAACTTTAATTGAAAGCTAAATAATTAAATTTACTATTTACAGTAAGGAAAATAGTCTGGTGTATTTCAAGTATAAATTATATTGATTGGGAACTCAACTTTTTGGTCACTTTCACAAAATAGTTTAAAATCATCCATTTTTGATACGTTGTAAACAATGGTTAATTCTCAGTTTTTAAAATCTTGCAAAGCTAAAATACTTTTCTGAAACTTTATTTGTAGAATATTATGATTTCAAAAAATAATATTTACTTTAAATTTAAAATAACACAGCATTTTTAAAACAAAAAGTAGTAATGATTATGCATTTGTCTCCATTGCTCATCACTTGATCACTTAACAGGCATTGATAAGGTGTTGACAGATTTATTGTTGTTCTACAGAGACTTTATCTGTTAAAACATAATTTAAGAAAATGACAGGTAAATGCCTTTTTTTTTCTCTCTCTCTCTCTCTCTCTATATATATATATATATATATATATATATATATATATATATATATATATATATATATATATATATAATTTTAAGTACTCAGTAATCTTAAAATGTTGGAAAATATTCTGCGTAATCTAATTTTAGGAATGTTGAATTTAAATTTACTATAGCCATTGCTCTTATTTTCTGATTATCCTTCACACCATCCCCATATCCAAACTTAGAGAAACTAGTATTCCAAAATGGTCACACATCTAGGTACTGATCAGGCTCAACATTGCTTAACTTTGGTAATCGGACAAGAACTAATGTTTAGACATGATATGACCATAAGCACTCAATAGAATACTGTATTTAAAAAGAAAATGTATTTAAGATTGTCAATATTTTTAAATGGTATTATTTGTTTTGAATTTTAAGTTTATAAAAAAAATAGACAGAAATATTGATATAAATATATTAGAATTTTAATATATATTTTTTATGTGGTATACAATATTTTAGGCAATTAAATTTTGTAGTTTCTATTGCAGCTTGTATTAATGTTACACTTAAATCTCTCTTCCTCTTAAAATGGGAGTATATTCACAAGTTATGTAATAACTATTTCTTGTAGAATCATTGGAAATAGAATCCAACTTAGAAATGTGTATTCCCTGGTTCAAAAATAACTTGTTTATTTTTAATTTAATAGCTATTTTACCAAGTAATTTATATATTTACAAAACATTATACAACAAATTCTAAAAGCTACATAAACTTCAAATAATATTAAATTTACAAAAAAGTTCTTGGTGTTTATTATTTATATATACTTATTTGTTTTAATGCTTTTGGAATTTAAATTCAGCTTAGTCTTAAAAAAAAAAGTAGGAGTTTATTTTATGCACCTAGTAGATATAAAAGGTTTTAGCATAGTATTATGAATTTTTTTAAGCTCCTCAAATTTCGGCATAAATTCCTTAGAGGTAAGATATAAAACCATCTCTTATTCCCCAACTCCACAATGTAAATTAGGCTCTCAATCCTTGATAAGTGATTTAAAAGTTAACAAACAACTTATACAATAACTATAAAGTAATCACTTTCTGTTCCATAAATAGGGTTATTCACTATCCACCAGAATAATTTAAAATAACTGTTTACACTTATTCAGTAGCCGTAACATAATAAACTTGAAATAACTGATGATGCTACCCTTAATTCCTCAATTGCTAACATATATAGTCAAGCTATAATCCAACTCTCATGGCCTGAAGATTGTGTTTATGCATGAAACAGACTATCGCCACTCGATGTTGTCATCAGTATTGGCACATATATTCTCAAATACTCTATCCCAGATATTGAGCTCTTTTATTTTATCCTATAATTAATTACAATACACCTTAAAAACTGTTATATATAAATATAAGCTCAAACATGTTTTGTTAAATAATATGGATACATACACACAAAGATTCCAGTCTGCCCGTTTAAATGACGTCACCTTGACTTGAAATTGGTTCCATCAGACATGAGAATGTCAGAATTAAAAACCAGTTGCATAACTACACACAGAACAATCCTTGAAAATAAATGTAGCAACATTTGAAAGTACTTGGCAGAAAAAAATAATATAAAATAAAAGTTAATATGAATTTTGGCAAATTTACCAATAACACAAAACATATTTGGAAATTAGAAAGATTTAATAAAAATTGATAGAACTTTTCCATATTATTTAACAAAACCTGTTTAAGAGAATTTTTACTACAGAAAAATACACCTTATATATGTGTATGTGTGTGTATATATATATATATATATATATATATATATATATATATATATATATATATATATATATATATATATGTAGAAATTTTGAAAAACAAAAAAATCCATAAATGTAGTTAAAATGAAAAATTGTCGACGTCGGACGTTTGGTTTTAATAAACCATTTTCAAGACAAAATTCATTAAAATACAAATTCAGTTCAATATGACGAAAACGATGGACATAAAAACACAAGTCTTATCCAAGAGTAAAACAGATAACTGAAAATTTTTAAAAAAGATCAGCTTTCCGTTTAACGTGGTCACGCCATAGTCACATGGGCGACGCTTTCATAACGTATTCCTATTCTTTCATTTTAACTACATTTATGGATTTTTGTTTGTTTTTCAAAATTTCTACATTCTGTCGGATTTTATCCATTTACACTTGCTTATATATATATATATATATATATATATATATATATATATATATATATATATATATATATATATAATAAGAATAGTGTATATATGTATAGTATGAAATGAATTAACTCTGACAAATATTTAATATATTTTGTTTATATGTGATTTTTTTTTTTTTATAGCTATAATTTAAGTAAATGCTCTGATTTTTAATTAAACACTATTAATTACATTTACCCCACCAGTCATTTCTGGTGAGGATGGTGTCTGGAGAAACACAACTGGATTAAAAACAAGACCTCTCAAACATCAGAGGAATCATTTCATGTGATCAATGGCAATTACATTTACTGGCCTGAATGTTCAAGAAATTTTCATAGAAAATATGGACTTCTCAAACAGGAATCAAACCTGTGACAGTGTATGTCTCTCCAATATGGGCCTTGTTGGTCAAAGTAATATTGGTGGGCTTTTGATATCATTACAATGTTGGAAGTGGCTTAATGTGTGGTGGGTGTCAAAAGGCCTTCAAAGGCTACTTCAGCTTCACACATATCATGGAAACTCACAGGTGGCTTGAGTAGAATTTACAAAGTGAGCTGGACTCTGTACAGTGCAACTTGGTTTGCTGCATCTACAGTGGACAGTACAGATAATTTACTGGCTTCAGGTACTTTTGTTGATCTCATGAGAACTAGAACCATGGTTTATACTTGTTTAGTAAGTCAACAGCTATCATATACATATGTTAGTTGGTTCACTCTATGGATGCTACCAGTACTGTGTAACCCAGTACAACCTGACACATGGTTAGGTTATCTGAGGCTAAACTGGTTCCCCCCACCAGGCTTTTCTGGTGAGGAGGGTGTCTAGAAACCCAGCTGGATTAAAAACAAGACCTCTCAATCAGAGGAATCATTTCATAGGATCAATGGCAATCTAGTACAGGCGATGTTGAGAATCCTGGGGTGATGTTTACATGTGCAGTAAGCCCACTAAAAATGTTGAAACCTTAGCCTTCATTAAGGTATTCAACAAAAAGAAAGAAAACTGATATAACACCTGTAGCTTGACTCTATCCTATAATATTGATTAGTTTCTATTTAGGTACACACTGTTCTTGTCTAGAGTGGGATTTACCTAATATGTCTTTCTCCACTTAAAAATTTCCTACAGTCATTGCTTGATATTGTAAGTCCCAATTAAATCTTGTAATGATATCTTGCAATGGTCTTTCTCAACAAAGTGGCAGCAGCATGTATGTATATACTAACTTAAAAGCCTTCCTATCAGGCAACATTTAAGCTAGCTCCTACAGAGGGCTTTTGCTGGGACCCTTCAACACAATAGATATGGAGGAGTAGATGCAATAGGCAACAATAAATGACAGATATCAAAATTGATCACTGCATATTGCATTAATATTCAAGCTTACCTTTTAAAAGTTCAACAATAATTCTTCTGCCACCATTTAATTTAAAGACAATTTGATGTACATACAGCCTTACTTTCCATACAAACAATTATTTTTATTTCATGGATGACTTTCGCAATTAATTTTATTTCCATATTTATTTTCAAGTTATAAAAATTATCATACAAAAAAATTTTCTGCAAAAAAATCACATAAAAAAATTCACCGAAAAGCAATCACAGTAATGAAAACTTGGGAAAATTTCAGGATTGTGGGTCTGGATCAGGCCCAGAATGTTTTTAATTTGCTCCCAGTCGACCTGATTCCAAAATGGTATCATATGTTTGGCTACAACCTCTAGAAGTAAAGTTGAAAAAATGTGACACACTGACATTCACATTTATTATATAGATTGTATATGTATGTTTAAAAGTAAGTAATCAATGATGATTAACTATTGAAACCTTAAATAAATGTAAATAATGCAAATAATTCCTTATCCCAGAAATTCATGGATAGAATCTTCCAGTCATGTTTGTCTGTTAAGCTGGTTGTAGAGAGGTTGTGTTCCCACGCCTTTGAAAACTAAAGGACTAAATGTGATTTCACTCTGTAACAATGTTATTGAGCTAAGTTGTATCATTTGTCTAAACTAGGGGTTCTCAACCAGGGGGGAATTTTCACATCCCAGAGGGGATTTTCAGGGTTTCAGTGCAGAGATGAAAAAATCTCTTACTTTTTCTAAGTTCTTATTTACATAATTTGGAGCCCATTATGAGTGTCAAAAAAAATAAAACTTCTCTATAAAAATAATACCTGGAAATGTAAATGTTCTGATATGGAAAAGAAAGATTTTTTTTTCTTTTTTCAATAATAAATGCATATTATTTAGACTACACTTATTGAGTTGGACAATCTTGAAAATGTGGGGGGGAGTGACATATGGTGAAATGGGGGTGCATTGGGCAAAAAAGTGTGAAAACTGCTGGTCTAAATCATTACTGCCATTAATTTTCAAAATTAGTCGGAAAAATTTTTTAAGTTCTGTTTTTATAATTTCAAGATTTGCATGAAATATAGATGCCCAGGCAACTATCATTGATGTTTTTATTTTAGAAATTATTTACAGTTAGAAAATGAATAACAAATAAAAAATCATCATTTTATAAGATGACTAAATGAAAAAAAATTAGAATCAGGAATCTTTCAAACATCTGACATATCACCCCCACCATATGAACACAACTTTGACCCACACCCAAACATTAGCTTCTACAACATTTATATTCCTTATCTGCTGAGAAAGTCTATAGGTCTCATTCCAGAAAATAAGTAAAATGGAAATAAAAAATATATATTTAAAATCAAGACAATACAATTAAAAAAAAAAATAGGATCAGAAATCTTTCAAACATCTGACATATCACCTCCCCACCACATGCACACTCCCCTGTCCTACATCCAAACATTAGCTTCTACAACTTTTATATGCCTTATCTGCTGAGAAAGTCTATAGTTCTCATTCCAGAAAATATATACAAAATATAAAAAAAAATGTATTTAACATCAAGACAATACAATTAAAAAAAAAAAAAAAAATAGAATCAGAAATCTTTCATATATGCCTTATCTGCTGATAAAGTCTATAGGTCTCATTCCAGAAAATACATACAAAATATTAAAAAAAAAAAATGTATTTAAAATCAAGACAATACAATTAAAAAAATAAAACCATTAGAAGCAGGAATTTTTCAAACATCTGACTTAGCACCCCCACATACATTCCCCAATATTAGCTTCTACAACTTTTATGTCTTATATACTGAAAAGGTCTGTCTCATTCCAGAAAATAAGTACTAATTTTTTTTTAAAAAATCCAGTCTTTAAAACTTAACATCCAAAACCGTTCAGAGCCAGCTCACTTTCAACATTTGAATTATCCCCACCACTCCACTCTGACTTTTTTGTTTTGTGGTACCATGCCTGTATGCACTACCAATATATCAGCTACAAATGATATTAAAATTTGAAGATTTATCTAATCAACTGCTTTAAATTATAAAGATTAGTCAATAATTGTCAGTATTGGTTTTTACTTTTTATAAAAATGAAGCATTGGGAAAAATTTTTTTTTAAATTTAAACTTTTTTTTTTTTTTTTTTTTTTCACACACCGTACATAAAGTTCATATGCACATAGTGCTGAAAACAATGGCAGTGAACTAAACAAAGCTTTCATCAGATGTTGACCCTGGGTTCAAGCATGGTTCTTCCATACAGGCAACAGAGGTTACTTGTCAGTTATTGAGACTCATCAGTTAGGACCCTATAGGTTAGATATTTATTCTCAAACATGTGTGTCTATGTATGTATGCATGTTCATGATATATACATATATGTCTGATATACACACAAAAATGTAGAAAATTTCCCCACTCTTACAGATAAGTGTGCATACAGACTCATAAGCACATAATTTTTTGTTGCCATTATTAGGTCTTGTTTTAGTCATTATGTAAATTAAAGTTTTAAAATAAGCATTCTTTCAATTAGAAATGATACTCTTTCTTTATAAGAAATCTAGCAGCTAGTAATAAACATTTGTTTCTGTATATTAGATATGAGCATTTATCCGTCCATATTATACACACACACACACACACTGTAGATCCCTCTACCCAGAAGGACACTGGTTTTAATCCTGCCAGGGAGCATAAATTTTTGTTTAATATGGGTATGTACTAAAAATAATGTTTAAATTGATTTAAAAAAAAAAAAATAGAATATCTAATAAATTCTATCACTTTTTAAAAAAAACCTTTACAAATGAATAGTAAACGTTATTATTTTGAATATTCAATTGGCTTGTACAGGCTGATAGTCAATTTATATATTAAAAATACATTTAAATAGTGATCAGAAAAAGTTTAACATTTTATTTTCATGCTTATTTAGTCAATTTTGTATGTTGTAACTGTAAGTAAATATGATTCTTTTTTTTTATCTACATTTACAAATTTGAATCAAGGTGTTTTTATTTATTTAGTGTTTTTTTTGTTTTTTGTTTGTTCTTTTTGGTTTTTTTGGTTTTTTTAATGCAATCTCTTATCTGGTGATAAAATCTATTCTACCTCTCTAAATTTACCCTTAAATAGCTATCTCTATTTCAGCAAATAATTATTTTAAATATTCAAATTTTACAAATTATTTTGTAATATTTAATTTTTTTATTTATAACTTGAATATTTAAGGATTTTACATGACTACCAAAAATCACTTCTAAATTTTTAACTAAAGAATTTATCAAAATTTATACTTTTGATTAAAATTGTTTAATACATTGAAAAGAACAAAAATTTGATTTTAAAGTTAAAATTCTGTCTCTCTTCATTGTGAGATTTACTTTCCAATAAACTAAATTTTCTCAGGATTATTATCTAAAATGCAACTTTTTTTTCATATTTCTGTATATTTATTTGTGTACTTTACTTTTTTATATATTTATTAATTAATTTTTTTTTAAATTTTTACTGATTGGTTTCTTCTAAAGTTCTATAGATATCTCTTACAGTTTTTGCAGAAAAACATATTTGCTACTCTAATAAATTGTACTTCTGCATTTTCTTTCTTACAGAAAGATTGTGAGAAAAGAATAGAATATTCTAATGTTTTTTATATATATATATATATATATATAAATTCCCAGATCGCTTCTGTGGACAAGACGAAATGCATCGGCAAAATCTAAGATTTTTCCCAATTGTAATTTTATACCATATATATATATATATATATATATATATATATATATATATATATATATATGTGTGTGTGTGTATGTGTGTTTCAATAATGTTTGTCAAAGAGTGGATAATAATGATAGTAGCAATAAGGATGATGATTGAAGCAATTATTTCAAGTTTTTGATAATATATCTTCCTGATAATCTTTCGTGTTAAGGAATTTGCAATCTCTTTGCAAGATTTTACTATTTTTCACATGCATTTTTTCTTTCTTTTTTATTGAGTTTGAATGTTTCCCCATCCCATTATATCCTTTTTCACAATATTTACGTATTTTTTTTTTTGTCTTCTCTTTACAGGCAATCCACTATTTTACTCTTTGTGTTGGAGAGTTGGAAAACTTCAGTCTCACAGAACGAACAAAGTTGGAGTTTTTAAGTATTGCGTCCTCATTATAGCATGACATTTGCATAAGTTACATGATGTTGCTGTGTGCACAAAGTTTAAACATTTTATCACTAAGCCAGTGTCATGTTAACTGGCAATATTTACTAACTGTATAGTTGATATGGACAACTGTAAATAATGTAATATTTTTTATTAGAAAAATGACCAGTTTTGTGGTCTTTTCAAAAATTTAAATTTATTTTAAAAAATATTTTTTAATAAAATCATGAAGTTCCTTGTAATTTCTAACGTTAGAATTCAAGGGATTGTACATACCAAACTCTCACACCTGTTAAAATTACATAAAAGGTAATATATTGATGTGTGAATGTGATATGGCCTCTGATGAACAACTTGTTTCATCAAAAAGGGGCGTCAATGGAGGCTCCTCCCACATCATGGTCCCTGACACATCACAAAACAGACCAAAACAAACTGTGGATTTCTATAAGCAACATATCCTCAGTGACAAAACTCCGCCCTCATCTGATAATAATAATGATGTGGAAAGTAATGTACAGAAATCAGGTAGTGACCATAACGGTGGTGATTTAGAAAGGGATTATTTCCAAACACGTGAAAATTTTCAGCGAACCAGCTTAAGGTATCTGAGGGGGATGCATAGTTCATACAATGAAAAAATTTTGGCACGTTACCGGGATAATGGCAAACCTGGCACTGTTACCTCTGTCACCATCACCACCACCACATCCACCACCACCACCACCACAGCCTCCACCACAACCCCTACAACCACTATGACAATGTCTACCACCTCAACAATTCCTTATCTTGTCCCTCCTCATTCAGTTCCTTCCCAACAACCAATCACACATCAGATACTGAATGAAAACAAACGTCAATCATTAAGGCGAGCGGGACTACATAGGAGCAATAGCAACTTAGAAATTGACAGTGTTGAATATTCTGATGACGATATTCCACCATTGGCATTCAGCTCTCGAAGGGAA
Source organism: Acanthosepion pharaonis (assembly GCA_903632075.3). Classification (NCBI taxonomy): domain Eukaryota; kingdom Metazoa; phylum Mollusca; class Cephalopoda; order Sepiida; family Sepiidae; genus Acanthosepion; species Acanthosepion pharaonis. The sequence continues at coordinate 142,161 of CAHIKZ030000357.1, read as the reverse complement.
TACGGCAGCACATCATCTCTTGACCTGCTTCATAAAAGCCACGAGGGTTTCTTTGCTATGCTAAGAGACTTCGGATCTGGTAACTCTGATCAACGAAGCCCTGCACCTCCAAAAATACACGAAGTTTTACGAGGAAAAGCAATTTGTGAAAAATCTATTCAAGGCAGTTTAAAATCAGGAGGAATTCTAACTGATAAGGATAACGACATGGCTCAAAGTCCTAAATTTAAAGCTAAATTCAAGCACAAAGATCGCAAAATGCGAGCCAAGTCTATCACTGGTGAAGCAGGATCTGGCATTTTCCGAAAACTGCGTGGATCCAAAATTGATGGATCTGAAGTGAATATGAAGAATAGTGATGCCAGTGCAGACAATTCCGATGGTCGAAATGAGGAAAGAAACCAGAAAAAAGCATTTGTTCATTTTGATTGTCAGAGCATCACTGTGAATTTGTGTGAGTTTATTGAGAGAAAAAGTTTCTCTACAGAAAGAAAAAATACTACAACTGGAGCATCTGCTGCATCAGTGAGTCGAAATAGTTTTGCTGACAATCCAGATCAGCTTAGCTGTGTAGACGAAGGCGACAACAAGAGTAATAGCTTGGTGTTGAATTGTCCATTTTTTCGGAATGAACTGGGTGGGGAAGAAGTTCGCAACCTTAGTTTGTGTAAGGCCACTGCACAAAAACGCAATTGGCAATCATTAGAAAAAGAAATCGAAGGGAAAGAAAAAATGCATCGCAATCCAATATGTTGTGGCATTTCAGTTTTGGACTCTTCTCCTGGCCCAAGTGGACAAGTGCTGTCACCATTCATCAAAATTAAAAATCAAATCATTGAATATGTTGACTATGGTGCCCATTACTATAGAAACTATTTCTATGGTTTAGGTGAGTACATATTTTTTATTTAGTCTTGTACATTTCTTTAAAGAATAGTTTTTAAAAAGTCTTAAAAAAATAGAGTAAATAACAATTTGAAAATGCTTCAAATTCAATTTTTCTTTTATAAAATTTACTATCACTTGATCAAATTTTCATTATTAATATTCCTTAATAATTAGGGTGAATTTTTGCATTAAATTAAGTCAATTGCTTGACCTCTATGTTTATCTGATTTGTTCCTTATTAGTTTTTTCTTGTGTAAAAAAAAAAATAAAATAAAATAAAATCAGTTGTAAGTTTTATTACAAAGACTATTTTATATAAATTAGATGATTAGTCTAATAATAAGACTGGTTGAGGCATCACTAAGCTCTTCTTTATTAAGACCAATATCAATATCAAGCTAAAATGCTGTAAATGTATCAAAAATTGTCCAGTAGAAAATCATATTAGTTATGAATGCAGGTTTGTTTTTTTTTGATTTTTTAAAATAAAACTTTTACCTATTTCCCTAAATTTCATTACAAGTTTCATTCAGATTTTTAAAGCTTTTTATATCAAGTACTGAAATGCAAAAGAAATATTAGAATTAAAAATGGCTGGGCATGATTCTATTAAATTGATACATTGATAACATCTGTATTCTCATATAAAATGAATGTATTAAAGGATTTGTTTGGTTTTACAGTCTTTCTATAAATGTCTTATATTAAGGTATTTTCAATTCAATGTGATACACCCTACCTGCCTTATTAATATGCATATATTTGATTTATTGTATATGAATATATTTAATTGGATCTTGTTTGTAAATAAAATTGCAACACAAAGCAGTTCTTTTATTAAGTTAGCATTTGTAAAATTATTTTTAATATTTTCAAAATGACCTATACCATTTATTTTCCTTTTGATTTCTTTTTTTAAAATTAAGTCTATCTTAGCAAGCTTCCTAGATTAATTTGTTTTTTCTTGTTTTCCTTTTTTTTTTAATTTTTTCACTTTTTTTACTTTTTTACCTTTTTTTTTTTTTTCTTCAAACCTTAATTGAAGTAGTTTCACATAAATATAGCTACATGAATTACATCCCTAATGTAAATGTATGTATGCTTCTATTATATTACCTATACACTAATATTTCTTGTGTTTAATAAAAAAAAAAGTACTTCTAGTAACAAATTCTCCATAATTATTCAAATATTGTTTGTTAAAACAAAAAAATTTACTCATTTTTTATTGATAACTAAATTTTGCTACTTTTCCATCTGAAAGAATTGGAGTAAAAGATATTTTTTTAACTAACAAATATTAGCAACTTAATTACCATTAGATAAACCTGTACCCCATGAAAAACACTTCCCTTTTATTAACAAAGATCAAGAAGAAAACAATAAAATTTAGCATTAGTGTTTCAATTGTCATAGATTTTCTAACTACTGATAGCATTTTTTTTTTTTTTTTTTTTTTCACAGTAAGTTCTGGCATTACCTATAGTAGTTTTTAGAATGAAGACTCAGTTAGAGAGTAGGAGTGAAGAACAACTTTTATCAATTTTCTCTTGTTAGCATATATGAACTTTATATATATGAATACTTTTTTAGAATAATTTTTTTTTAATTTTTAGAATACTTTTTTTCTAAAGTAAGATATATATTCTTTTTTTAAGTGGGGGGGGGTGATATTTCCCTTACTTAAAATGCATCTATTTAATATAAAGGAATTCATAATTGTTATAGAATTTTCTTTCAGATACCTGTCCCTCATGATGATCATTGCAGTTAATGCAATAGGGTTTAATATCTAAATAATAAAGTTGTCTAGTAGAAATAATATTCCAGTTAATGTTTTAAAGAGTTCCCCCAGAAATCCCATGTTATTTTTTCCTCTATAAAACCACAGAAAATTCACTTGCTGTATCATATTTTCTAATTGTTATAAATTTCTATATAGCTGTGTTTTTTTTTTGTTTTTTTTTTGTTTTTTTATGACCTTGGTGAAATCAAAAACTTTTTAGCACCCCCTTGTAATATTGCAAAGCAATCAGCCTTGCTTGATGATATTTAATGTATTAGGCTATATAACATTATGTCTGAGTATACTGTTAATGAATAAAAAAACATTCTTTTTATATTAGCATGAGATCTATTCATTTTTTTTAAATTTTTGTTTTTTACATTTTGAAGGGAAAATAAATAACTGCTATATGCATTCATTTAGCTTAAGACTAAAAATGTGGGACCCCTTTCAAGCTATAATGGCTTCAAAGGCTAGTTTTCTAACCCATAGATGTTTTTACTAATCTCTTGTACATAGGAATCATATTTACATTATTTGCAGTTAGATTAATATCCTCCTCTTTATTATAACATTTCAGCCATTGTGCTGTCTGGCCTTCATCAGATGTATGTTGATCTGGGTAACCTACAGGGAATTCAAACTGGACATTGTAAAACAAAACTTTAAAACCAATTTTCAAAATGCTTTAAATCTAATTAATATAATTTTCATTAATTTGTACTTTTTCTTTTTTCTTTAAGTCTTTTAAACTTTTAGCACATGGGATGATAAAATAAAGAATTAAAAAAAAGTCTCGGATTGAGGGATTGGAGAGCAAAGTTTGAATTCCACTCAAATCCATTATATTTATTTACATGTTAATACCTTTGGGAAAGGTATGATCCTCTTCTTCTCCCTCCAGCTATGGGTAAATAGCAGGACAGACTAGGTTCTTTGTTAAAAGGTCTCAAAAAATTATTTGACAAAGAATCATGTTTTCTTATAGTAATTCTCTGGATAAGTTTTTAAGCTAGTATTATCAGCCAATTTTTTTTTTAATTTTTAATAAAAAATTTTTTATTTTTTTTATTTTTTCCCCTCTGTTTTAAACTTTTGGCACATGGGATGATAAAGAATTAAAAAAAAAGTCCCAGTTGAGGGATTAGAGAGCCAAGTTTGAATTCCACTCGAATCCATTATATTCATTTACATGCTAATACACTTGAGAAAGGTACGATCATCTTCTTCTCCCTTCAGCTATGGGTAAATAGCAGGACAGACCCGGTTCTATATCCTTGGATTGCAACCACAACCCATCTACTGCAGACAGAAATGGTAACCTACTGCAGGAAAACATCAACCTCATCGGTCGTGTATCAAAAGATGAATGAATGCCTAAGTGTATATCACACATGGCATATAACTGACTGACTGATAGGGGAAGAAATCTGTAAAGAAAGACTATAGTGTATTTGATTTTTATGTATCAATGTACTGTTAAGTCATTAGAATACTTTTTTCTGAAGATAGTAATATTTGTAATCAAATAAGTTCATGGCAAAGATTTTACAATCTTTTGTATAGAATAAAAAATTCCAGTAGAATGATTAACCGTTTAACAAATTACATTAGTTAAAAGGTTTGAAAAAATTATTTGACAAAGAATCATATTTTGTTAGATTAATTGAATAATAGTAATTCTCTGGATAACTTTTAAGCTAGTATTATCAGCCAATAGCGAGTTTTTTTTGTTTTTTTGTCCCTCTGTCTTTTCCTCTAAGTCTTTTAAACTTTTGGCATATGGGATAAGATAAAGAATTAAAAAAGTCTCGGTTGAGGGATTGATGTGTCAAGTTTGAATTCCACTCGAATCCATTATATTTATTTACATGCTAATACCCTTGGGAAAGGTACGATCCTCTTCTCCTCCCTCCAGCTATGGGTAAGTAGAGGACAAACTGGGTTCTTTGGTAAGAGGTTTGAAAAAAATATTTGACAAAGAATCATATTTTCTTAGATTAATTGAATAATAGTAATTCTCTGGATAACTTTTTATTATTATCAGCCAATAGTGTTTTTTCATTTTTAATAAAGTTTTTTTTTTTTTTTTTTTTTTTTCCTCTAAGTCTTTTAAACTTTTGGCACATGGGATAATAAAGAATTAAAAAGAAGTCTCGGTTGAGGGATTGTAGAGCCAAGTTTGAATTCCACTCGAATCCATTATATAGTAATTCTCTGGATAACTTTTAAGCTAGTATTATCAGCTAATAATGTTTTGTTTTTTTTTTTTTTTTTTTTTTTTTTTGTTTTTGGTTTGTTTTTTTTTCCATTTTTAATTTTAATATTTTTTTTCCATCTAAGTCTTAAACTTTTGGCATATGGGATGATAAAATAAAGAATTAAAAAAAAGTCTCGGATTGAGGGATTGGAGAGCAAAGTTTGAATTCCACTTGAATTCATTATATTTATTTACATACTAATACCCTTGGGAAAGGTACAATCCTCTTCTCCTCCCTCCAGCTATGGGTAAATAGAGGACAGACTAGGTTCTTTGGTAAAAGGTTTGAAAAAAATACTTGACAAAGAATCATATTTTCTTAGATTAATTGAATAATAGTAATTCTCTGGATAACTTTTATGTTAGTATTATCTGCCAATAGTGTTTTTTTTTTTTTTGTTGGGGGGGTTTCCTAGTTATTGGAACTATAGTTTTTCTAATTGCAAGTATTTTTGTTATGTGTGTTTGAGTATTAATAAGGAAATCTTTCATTAATATTTGTCTCCATATTCAAATTTTGTATAAGTAATAAAATTGTATATGCACATAAAGTGGGCCTTTTTATTGAAGCAAAAGGAAATAAAAATCTCCCCACACACAAAAAAATTTTCAACCCAATTCTGTCCCATTATTGTTACATTTGCATACATATTTCATAAATAAATGGAACAACTAAACAGGAGTAATGTTCTTGAAAATTAAAAATATTTGTAAAGCAGATAATTGATAGTAGAGAAGAATTATTCAATGTTTATCATTTATCGCTTTTACTATTTCTCATTTTATCAGTTTTTGTTAAGAAATAAAAATTAAAATTTAAGTATTTGCTTTTAATAAAACAGTGATTAATAGACAAAAAGGGAAAAAAAAATTTTTTATTTTTTTTTTTATGGCTGTTTTAAAAACCGGTGTATGCTAATTGTTAGCAGTATTGTGAAAGGAAAATATATCATTATGGCATCTGTCATTGTGTTAACTTTCACACAAATACTCTTAGGAAAGGTATGAATCCATTTCTTCTTCCTTTAGCTATGGGTTAAATAGCAGGATAGACTGGGCTCTTAAGCTAATCTAGTATGATTACTCTGAATTCAATTTTGTAGAGAAGGCTGCTGGAAACCATCCTATTTCCCAAGAAGTCACAGCAATTTACATGTAATAAAAATAATTTGTAAAATCATAATCACCAAAGTAATGAAAGAAAATGACATTAAAAATAAATCTAGATGCAAAAAAAAAAAATTCTGTTGAAAAAGATCAAATGTTTGAGGATTTTCTTGCAGACCATCAAAACTACTTTGGTATTGATGAAAACCTTGGCCCCATTGCTGTTAGTATTAAAAAAGAAAAAACTGAAAGGGAAAACCTTGGCAGTAAATCTGAGTATGGGCAAACTCAATACCGTATCATTTTCAGGACCAGTGAGGTAAGTATCGAAAAAAATTTTTTTTTTTTCTATTCTATTCTATCATTTACATTCAGTGCATAAAAATAATACTGATTTAATAAGAGATTGATATTATTCTGTATCAAATTGATATATTTGATAGATTTTTTTTTTTTTTTATATCTCAGGTAAATAGGGATTATTTTTTAAATTTAACTTTATTGAAAAGAATTGTAAAATATTCTAATGTAAAAATTATTTTTATTCAATATGAAGAAACAAAGGTATTTGTTTGAAAACTATATAAGTTATAATTATAAAAAAAAAAAATACTGAAAAAAAAATAAATGATTTGAATGTTTTAAAAAAAAAAATGCAGCAAAACTACAAATTATTGAAATAAAACTCTTGGTACTTGTTGCACTAATGCATTTTATTAGAAAAAATAAATTATATTTTAACATAAATACTATCTCTCTCTCTCTCTCTCTCTCTCTAATTTTACATATTATGAAGTCATAATAAAATACTTTTTTATCTTGAAGATAATTTCTGGAGAATTAAAATCATAAAAAGTTTTGTTTTTTTTGGGGGTGGGACTAGTTGATAAAAGTAATCTCATTGAAGCTGAGTCCTTGCTCTGAATTGGAAAATTTTAAAACTTAAAGTAAAATTTTCCTTTTGTTTGCCAACTTTATAAAGTTTTTCTTTTTTGATTTCATCTCAAGCAAGGCAATAAAGCCACTAAGATGCAAGGGGGGTTACTGAGAATGAAAGAGTCTGAAGAAACAAACATTATTAAAGAGAGAGAACAATAAAAGAACAGGATTCAAGGAGACAGAAGCTGACAATTGACATTGCATTTAAATTTTTAAGGATCAAAGTTAACTGGAAAGTAACAAGCCAGAAGAGTTCCACAATCAAGTAGTGTGAGAAAATAAACTTAGCATAGAACTTACGGTTACATCTAGTGGCCATTTCAACTGTAAGATAAGACCTAGCTACCAATCTTACTAATGCACTTAAATTCATGAAGTCGAGGTACCAAAGTGGAAAGCTCACCAGAACAGTTACCGTGAAAATATTTTAAAATTTCAGGACATTTATACTTAGAAAGTTGAAACTTCTGGGAGACATGAGGAAGAAAGAGGGCTTGGAGAATTTGATACTCATAGGTAAAAGGTACAGAGATAAACAGCAAGTAATCTAACTAACAAGGATATGTAAATGAATGGCAGATCTAGAAGTGGGAAGGATAAGTTAAAAACAAAGAAGTAAACATTACTAAGAGCTACAAAGGACAGGAAGTTATCAAGAGCCAGGCTCACCCACATCCTGAAGAGATACTATACATAAAGAAGAGTGGTTCAAACCTTTTTGTATAATTATCTATTAGTGACAGATATTTCCTGTTTAGAATCTATGCAATGGAAAAATATTATCTTCAAATCTCATTACTTTTTCTGCAACCATACAAAAAACTCTGTTAAAATATCTAATAAAATATCTTTCTTTAAATTTATATATTAATTAATGTTATTGTTGTATATTGTATGAATATAAATATTTGTTTCATAATTCTGGTGATATTTGTCAGTTTATACAAGAATTTTCTTTATACTTTTTGTTTAAATTCTGATTTGCATCTAAATATCAAATTACAAAATTAATATATTTACCAGTTTTTAGCTATTGTATATTCATTGAAAATTAGGGGACTCATTGTATCCTGAACATAATTAAAACAATCTATATAAGACATAACAATAGACTAGTTACAACATTTAATAGCATATTAAAATAGTATTAAAACTTTTATCTTTACATTTTTATGTCATTTTTATGTCCTTTGCTATGAGAGAATGTTAAATTAGAATAACTTTTTCTTTTGTCATAATTGTTGCAAATTAATTTCCCATGTCATAAACATTTTGATATGTGAACATTTGTTAATTGAATAGCTTTTGTTGTGAACACTCATCATATTTTGTGAATAAATTAAATGAGTACTTGGAAATTAAATATTAATCTATATAGAATATTCACATTGTTTTTGAACACCTAAACCCTTGATTATTAACCTTCTTTTTTTTTTTTGCTCCATGCCCCCTTTTCACCATATGTCAGAATATCATTCCCCACCCTTTCCAAGAATTATTCATAAGCTGTAGAAAACAAATGAATCAATAAAAAAAAAAAAAAAACCTTTCCAAGATTGTCCAACTCACAAGGTGCATTCCAAATAATATTCATATATTGTTGAAAATAATCATTCTTTTTCATATTACTACATTTATTTACATGGATTATTTTTATAGATGTGTTTTACAAATTTAATAGTAAAAGAAAACATTGATAGATTTTAAAACTTGCATACATGTGCAGTAATTTGTTTTAATTCATAACTAATTAGTAAATAAATAAACTGAAGCATACTTCAATAAACAGAAAGTTCAACAGAATGCTAGGGTATTTAAATAGATTTTATTCTGATGAAGATTGCAGTCAATGAAAAACTTGTGAAAAAGTAAGATTTGGAAATTCCATTTCCCTCTCCTCTGATCTAAACCTTAAATACTATTTTTCAACTGAATTATTACCTTGTATATCACTAAGATGTCAGAAGATTAAAAAAAAAAAAACAGAATTTAAAATTTTGTTTTTATAATGCAAGAAGTATATGAAATTTAATATTTTATTGTTGGAAAAAAATATTTTGTAAATTTGAAATTAGAATAGAATTTATGGTTGAATCTAGCAGCCATTTCAACTGCAAAATGATGAGACCTAGCTGCCAGTCTAAAACTAAATTTAAATTCATAAAGTCTAGCTACCCAAGAGGAAAGCTCCTCAAAACAATTGCCATGAAAATATTTATAGAAAAGGCATAGGGAAGCCTATGATGGAAAATGATTGAAGCTGAGATGCCAGGTCAGAACTGATAACCTTGCAGATTCTTCTTTGCATTGTGTTAAAAAATCTCTAAATACATAGCAGAAGCACCAGACCAAATGTGGCAGCAATATTCGATGCACTGACAAATTATAGATTTATAAAAGTCTAAGATAAATTCTAGCTAGAAAAATTGTCTAGATTGACACATTGAACCAACTTTTTAAACAACAGACATAACAAAATTGATTCAATATAGTTATTCTGCTTCATGTCAGAGGGAAACTGACATTTGTGTAAGTTATAAAAAGAAAATCTATTCAGGCTATTTATTTATTTATAAATGGTGAATGATATAAAAATCTCTTCACTCCAGAATTAGGAGCATTGTTATTGTATTACTATTCTTTCACTCCTCCTAATTTATATTTATATCTTTAAATGGTATAATAGGTCTTTACTTAAACAATTCATTCATCATAAGTATCGTGTTAATATCACAGTGATGATCAGTATGAGAAATTAACTCAGCGGGCTGTGTTCAAATTTAATCCTAGTCTGTTATATTCACATTTGCAGAAATGGGGGAAGTCATGAATCCATTTCTCTCTTCAGCTATGTGTTATGGCAGGGCAGACTAGGTTCTGAAACCTTAAATGCTAGCCAGTCTAGGAGAAAGACAACACTGTATTCAAAACTATAGAGAAGATAACAGAAAATCTGTCTATCTCTCCCAAGGAGTCATGACAATTCACAGATAATAAAGAAAAGGAATCTGCTTAGAGAGATGATTGCCTGTATGCAGAAGGAATATGACATTAAAAAATAAAACTTATAAAGAAATAGAAAACTTAGTATTTTTCACTCATTATATGTGTCTAAATATATAAATATCTGTAAAAAAAAAAGTTTGATCTTATGTATACATAGTGGCTTGGATTGAGTTCAAATTCCACTTGGATCCATTATATTCACTTACATGCTAATACTCTTGTCCCCCCCCCCAGCTATAGGTAAATAGCAGAGCAAACTGAGTTCTATTACCTTGGATGGCAACTGGCCCAGGAGAAGGAAAAACTCTGAATTTAAAACCAGCCTGGAGAGGGTTAGGCTTCATCAGGCTATCTTGCCCAAGAAACAGCACTTCTACTGTGGCTGCAGTAAACATAGTGCTCTTATGGCACTACAGATCAGGGGAGATATATATATAATGTGTGTGTGTGAAAATATATAGAAAATAGGAAGGAACTGGTTAGGTAAATAATCCAAAGTCCCTTAGTATTTTAGTTATTATTTTTAAAAAATAGTGCTCGATACAAAAGTAGAGCATAAATATAATTATTTATTTAAAAACATGATTCCAAAACTTCAATGAGAAGTCTCATGTTTCAAAACAAGAGCTGAAAACTTCAATATAATTATTTAAATTAAATTGAGATAAAGTAAGCTCTGTTCCATCTTCAAGCAAAATTTTAAAACATGTAAATTTCAGATATACGTTATTCCAAAAAAATTTTGCTTGAAGATGGAACAGAGCTTACTTTATCTCAATTTAATTTAAATAATTATATTGAAGTTTTCGGCTCTTGTTTTGAAACATGCGACTTCTTATGTCTCGTTTTGGAATCATATTTTTAAATATACATATAATATATATATATATATATATATATATATATATATACTGCAGCCACAGTAGAAGTGGTGTTTCTTGGGCAAGATAGCCTTATTATTATTTATTTGTCTATTTTGGGATATTAAAGCAAAAAAGTTTTTAAAAATTGCTACACCATGGCGATTATGTTTCAACACTACAAATGTATCTCCTTGGCCGATGGTAAACTTAGTTTATATACCCTAAAATAAATAATATTGAGCCCTCTTTTAACTGTTATGGACATTGGAATTATATTCCATTTGTTCTACATTGTACCCGAGGATATATATATAATTAATACTAAATCAAGTGAAAGTTTCTCACTTAGCTGATTGATGTTACCTTCAGCATCCTGACTCTAGAGATTCATAGATGGCTCCTCTGAGAATCATTACATCCACTTGTTATTCTATTATTGCTCTGTCTATAAACTCCTGTTTAAAAGACCAGAAAGGAATGTATCATCCAGTTCAGACCCTCCCTTGTCTTTTGAACAGGAGTAGAAATTTATCACTAGTTTCCCCATTTGGGATTAGGTTTCCTGTTCCTTCTATTTCAAATATATACTCCGAATGTCTCCACTTTACGATTTATTTATTTTTCCTCAATAAGAATAGTTATGTTTGCCTATCACCTGGTTCACACTCCTCCCAAGTCTTCTGAACAAGAGTAAAGTTTTATCCCTTGTTTCCTGTTTTATAATTATGTTTCTGGTTCCTTCTAAAGTGTTTTCATTCTCTTTCACTCCCAGTAGCCCCATGTATATTAGTGGCATTATTTCCTTATGTTGGATGAATTAATAAAAAAAAAAGAATGCCTCCAACTAATATTATTTATTGCAGCTGGCAACTCATCGTGGTTCAATTTTGGAAGATGCCATTCCATCATCTAGTCGTTTAAGCAGTTCCAGGGGAGTTTCATCCAAAGATGTCTTGGAGTATGTTTTGCCTGAAGTGAATCTTTCTTGCTTAAAACAAGCCATTTCTGGTCAGAAGATTGCTGATCAACTTATGAAATTAGATGAGCAAGGAGTAAAAAAAAAAAAAAAAAAAGTTACACATATAACACATACATACACGTGTGCTCACACACACACACACACACACACATAGAGATTGTGATGGGTAAATTGTCACCATTTTATGTTTTTAAGTTCATGCATGGTCGTTGTTTATGATTTTGTCAACTGCACAGTATAGTAGGGTCAGTTAGGTACTATCTGTGAGAAAGAGCACCATGACACAATTCACTCCACCAGAAATTTGAAAATGGCATGCTGTGCTGCTTGGAATTCACTCCAGAAGTTCCAATGCAAACATTTCAGAGTGTTTGGATGTCAGTCCAAGAACAGTGCAGAGAATTCAGAAAGAGTTGGATGATATATCCAGTCAACATCATGGTATCTGGAGTGATCACTAGTGATGGTGACATTATGTCTCCATTCATCTTTCCACAGAGCCTCAGACTCTACATCAAGTGCCTTTAGGAGGTAGTGCTGCTCTGGATTAAAAGGGTGGCTGCTGAAAGACCCTATGTCTGGCAACAGGACTGCACTATGTCGTACAAGCAGGAGAACCCAATCATGGCTGCCAGACAATTTCTGCAACCACATCACCTCTTACATCTGGCCAACTAACTCCCCATACTGCAACCACCTTGATTATTATGTGTGGGGCACAGTTGAGCGAGAGACTAACAAAATTCCTTGTAACTCCAAAGATGAACTGAAGGCAAGGATTATGGCAGCATTCAGTAACTTAAACAAGGAGACTGTCCAGAAGAGCTGCGGGATATTCCAAAGTCATCTGGAGGCCATGGTTGAAGCCAGTGGTGATTTTATTGAATAAATTTACTCTTGACTATTTCAAGATATTTTTGTGAAATTTTGGCAATATATATCAGTTAAAATGAGATGTCAGTGTTATTTTCATTTTTATATTTAATTTAGACGACGATTTATACATCGCACTATACTTACCTATATATATATACACACACACACACACACACACACACACACACACACACACACACACACATATATATATATAAATTACTCAAACTAAAATAATATAGATAATAATTACATTATAAAAATTCAGCAATAACATTTATTCTCATTTATTAGACATTAAATAATATTTGGCATCCTTCTTAAATTAATCTTAACTTTCAGTAAATTTTATGAGCATTATTAAATTTGAAGATTCTGCAAAACTAACATTTTTACTTCTATTTATAAATATTTGTTGTAAAATAAAATCCTTACATTTACCTTGTTAAAGCCATCAGAGGACGAAATGTGTTGGTAAAGAAAAGTTTTCCTTTTGTCATTTATTCATCTCGTCTTTTTACAGATAAATTTTTAGTTATCTTTGAGTTTTTACACACAAATAATTTTTTTTTTTATATTGAACAAGTTCTTTTAATCACTAATTTTATTTTAAAGGATGGGTCTGAAAATATCTTCAAAATGAAAGAAAGCAGCTATAAATAATTTTATGATGAATCATTAAAATATAAATATACACAACAAACAAGTATAAAATTAATAACTAGTAAACAAGCTATTAAAATATGATCTTTCATCTTGGGATTAAAAGATTTGAATACATTAAACTTTTTAATATTCAAAACATGTTACATCTGCTAATATTAAATTTGACTAAAACTTTAAACAATTTTCTTGTATAACTGGTTTAATTTATTAACTATAAATCCTTCATTATTCTAAACATTTTATTTTCTTTAGAATTTCTGTAACATTTTAATACACTCTTTCTATGTAAGTAGATAAAAATGGTAACAAAAAATCATTTTATTTTAGATCACAACTTCTTATAAAGTTGGAATCATGTATTGCAAAGCAGACCAATCCACAGAAGAAGAAATGTACAACAATGGTAACTATTTTTATGTATTTATGGTACATAAAATACGTTTAACGTAAGAAGTGGTGTATTAAACAAAAAATTGAAAATTGCTTTTTTCACTGCAAATTAATGATGTCCTTTTTTCTTTTCTTTTTTTTTCTTCCACAATATTTCAAGCTCAATTTCAGTTTATAGTTCATAACCATACAATAAGATGAGATAGTAAACCATAGATAATTATTGTGAAACATTAAGCATTTTATTTTTGCTCATATATTAATTTAAAATATTCCTTTTCAGGCTTTATTTTTGAAATGGAATAAGATTATTCTAAATTTCAAAATTTTGCTATTGCCCATCAAAATAACTGGGAGAAAGCAATCTAAAAGCAACAATGTAAAAGAGAGATAACAAAGCATAAATGAAATAACTCCAGTTTGTTCAAACTTAGCAGCCAAGTTCTAAAATGCTGCCAATAACAAAGGAGAAAATGAAAAATACCTTAACAACAAATGAAATATAGCATCAAAATTTATATTATTTTTATTTATTAGTTATGTAAGTAAATACATAATGGTCAACAATGTTTCTATAAAATTTGATATTTCCTTTTAATAAATTCTTAATAAATATTATTTTACTTAAATGTCCTACATTTATAATTCCTTACGGCTAACCATGAAAACAAATATTGATTAAAACTGTCTAAAACCTTTAAGCACATATTGCCACAAAATTATCATGTTGAATACATCCGTCCTCCACCGAATACATCATATAACCTAATTCAAATATATGAAGCCTCTGTTTAATGCAGTTTGTAAATAAAGTATTTGAACAATTCATCAGTTATACATCATATATGTTTTTCACTAATTTTAAATACTTATTCTATTGAATAAAGAATTACCAAATATAAAACAAAATCATAATTCTGCTTGTTCTTCATTGTTACTACATGTTATGCTCTACCATTACCTCAGATTAATAATGAACCCTTCTGTTTTGATTGTGAGGAAAGATAGAAGAAAAAGATCTATCAAACATACAGTCTGGTTTTAATGAGAAAAAGAAAGCATACATAATAAGATAGCCTTCTCTCTTGTCTGCTTCAATGAAATAGAAAACCATGTCAATTTTGAATCTTTTCATTTGTATTCCCTTTATTTGTTTAAATAATGACCTGCATTAATACTTATGATTATTATTATTATTATTATTAGGCTCAAATATTTAATGATACAATACAATAGGGGAATTTCCATGAGTATTTTATAGTTGTGGAACTTGCAAGGATCTTATTCAATCATTAAATTACGAATTGATTCAACAAGTTCAAATAGGAAAATCATTAAATTTTTCTTGTACTGCTAGTTTTTGTAATTATTCAAAATTAATGTCCTGTCATTTTATAAATCTTTTTACTATTCTTAATTTCCAAATGAACAGTTTACTTTCTAATTAGAGATTTTGCTAAATTCAAGATTATCTTCACATTTCTTGAATCATACTACAAATGTATATAAAATTCAGCAGTACCAGACTGTTGAGATCTAAATGATCAGACTCAGATGAGTCTGTTTTAAGGGGCATCTTGGACATTGTTTTGATTGAAATTTTGTAGCTTATGGAGTGGTATTGTATTAAGAAAAAAATTCCTTGTTCAAATAAAAATTGTATTCTTTCCACAATATTCTTTTGAAAGACCACAAATTTTATTTATTTATATTTTTGTGAAAGTCATTTTTATAGTCTTCAGCTTATTTAAACATTAAAGTGTGATCTTTTGAGTCTGATTAAATTCACAAACGACCATTTTATTTCACTTAAGTGATATAATTAGTCATTAAGTAAACAGTAATTTAAAGACAAGCTTACTGTTTATTTAATTAAAAAGGTTTTAATGGGCACATTACAATTTTATTAAAATGTTAAAAGGTAAAATGGTATTTCATATTTTTATAAATTAAATACTTTACTTTTAGAAATACATGGTCCTGCATTTGAAGAATTCTTGGAATGCATTGGAACTCGTGTTCGGTTAAAGGGCTTTGATAAATATCGCGGACAGTTGGACAACAAGAGTGAGTTTTTCTCTTTCTCTCATTTTGAAAATATTTTTTTGTACATCTTTTGATCTGTTCATTCATTCTTTTTTGCAAAACATTTATAAAGGAATATGTTATCTTAAAATTTTATTATATACAGAATTTTTAATTTTGGAGAAGATAAATTTAAATAATTTATATGTCAAGAATATTCTAAATTGTTTTAAAGAAATCTTTGTAATGTAATAATTAGCTATGGCTTCTAATACTAATATTTTTCATTTTTTTCTTTTGTTCTTTAAGAAAAGCAAAATCTTATATCATCAATGTTTGAGAGATGAATTTAAGCTATCTTCTAACTTGTTAAAGTTTTTAATAGTTTCTTAAATTTTAATTTTTTTTTTTTTTTTTTTTTTTTTTTACATTTCAGTGGATTCAACTGGAACTCATTCTATATATAGTACTTTCAATAACTATGAGATCATGTTTCATGTTTCTACTCTGCTTCCCTTTACCCCAAGTAACAGACAGCAGGTGAATAATTTCTTTATGTAATATCTCTCTCGCCTCTATCTATTATATAGTCATTTTTTTCTATAAAATGATTTTCAGTAAATCAATACTCCTCAATATTAAAACAAGTATTTTTAACTTTGTCTTGTTACTGTTTTTGTGACTACACTTTAGATGAGTATTCTATACCATCCTCTGTTAAATAATTTATCCAGTAAATTTTTTTTTCTTCATCCTGATATTAAAGATTACCACAAACAATGACCACTCTGAGTCAGACTTAACTAAATCTCTCTCTCTCTCTCTCTATATATATATATATATATATATATATATATATATATATATATATATATATATATATGAATATATTAACATTCATTTTTTTAGTATATTATTATTTTACTGAGCATCTACAATAGTTTTGGAACTCTATTTTAGATTCACTTATATAACTTTGTCAGTATGTTTAAAGACACTCAAGACTGTATTTAGACTTTAAGAAAATGTTTAAATGTTTAATATTCTTCAAATATGAAAACTAAGAATGTGAATTTTCAATAACTTTTTTTTTTTTTTTTTAATTCTGCTGAACTATTTCCAAAGTGTAAATGCCTAAGAAATTTCTATAAAATGTAGGAAGTAAATCCAACTTTAATAAGATGTGAACCAGGCAAGTGGAATAAAAAGAAAAGACTAAATTGTTCAAAATATTTAATATTTTCTTTAACATTACTTCTGTTGTTTTGTTACATTTTTTTCTGTGAAAGTCAGTTGAAAAATTTAAAAGAAACAGAACTACTTACTTTTTTTTTTTCTATTTAAAATATTAAAATTTCAAATACATTGTTTCCATTTTAATTATCTAACTTCTCTTTCTGTTTTTTCAGCTCCTTCGTAAACGTCATATAGGGAATGATATAGTCAGCATAGTGTTTCAGGAGCCAGGAGCTTTGCCATTTACTCCAAAGTCTGTTCGATCTCACTTCCAACATGTTTTCATCATTGTTAGAGTTCATAATCCAAATACACCCGAAGTTTCTTACAGGTTATTATTCTATTTTTCTTTCATATTCTTAGAACATTTTTAAAAGTGATATGATTTTAAATATAAACAAAGCAGTGTTAGTTTAAAAGCCTAGTTTTATTAAAAAAATTTTGGGGGAAAAAGAAAGCTTGAATTTTGGGATTTATATCTACATTAGACCTCTTTTAAAGGTCATGTGAATTTACCAAGAGTTTATATTAAGTTATCTATTCATGTAATTTTCAATAAATATGAAACTATTCTTGTATTTTATGCAGTTATTTTTAGATTTTGATTTCTTCTTCAGTGAAAATTAAAGTTAACAATTTTGCCTAAAATAATCTCTTAAAGTGGAATCATTTACCATTAAAATTGAAAAACTTTTTCTTTTCTTTTTTTATTTTATCATTTTTATTAGAAAAGTAAAACAAAAATCATAATATTTTATCATAGTGTTGCTGTGAGCCGTTGCAAAGATGTTCCACCTTTTGGACCACCAATACCCGAAACACCATTCAAAAAAGGACCAGAATTCACCGATTTCTTGTTTGCTAAAGGTATACATCATAAATTTGTATCCAATATTGTCTTAAATATTCAAATTTTTTTGCTTTGCTTTCCACTAATAATCAGTTATCATAAATGATATTTTTATCAAAACTTGTTTTTATTAATTTATTTTATTAACATTATTTACATTGTTTTGACTTGTCCTTATCTTTGTCATATTCACAACATATCAGCCATTATACACTTTGAACTATGTAAATAGTTGAAATAGAATATCACATCTCAGAAATATAGACAATTTTATTAATTTATCAAAAAATAATTTTAATATATCTTTTATCATTTAAATATTTACTTTCAAATTTTTAAAAGTAACACTCAATTGAGATTTACAATAGTTACATGTACAGACTTGAAAAAAAAACAAAAAAAACTGTATCTTGCCCTAATAATTGTGAAAATCAAAGATTAAATTAACATTTACTTCCAGTGATAAATGGAGAAAATGCTGCTCATCAATCTGAGAAATTTAAAGCTATGGCTGCACGAACTCATCAGGAATATCTCAGAGACTTGGCAACCAACTATGTGACCTCAACTGCTTTAGATTCCACTTCAAAACTGAGTATGTTTTACCAATTTTTGAACTGAACAAGATAGACAAAAATTTTAAGATCTTACCTACTTTGTTTTTTTATCAACATACATCCTTTTACCCATCATGAAGCTTATTTTGAAATTGTATGTTTCTTCCTAGTCACTGATTTCATTATTGTACATAAGAGATCAATTTTCTTGTTGAAATAAAAAAAAAATTTTTTTTTAATTTAGGTAAGTAATATTAAAAAAAAATTTTATTTTAATCATAAAAAGGTAGTGATATATTTAGCTTACAAATCTTAAATTTATCTTTAAAAAAAGTCCTTATAAAGATGAGTATATAAGCTTAATACAAACCTAAGAAAAAAAATAGTACAACATTAACTCTGCAATATTTATAATAATGGAAAATATGAGGCAAAGCTTACAAAAAGAATATGAGGCAAAGCTTACAAAAAGAATATGAGGCAAAGCTTACAAAAAGAAAGAAAAGCAAAAAAGATTTTTCATTTTTCCACTCTTGTGTTTTATATCTTACTGACATAGGAAAACTTAGCTGATATGTTTTGCCCTCTGATGTACTTTATAATTTTAAATGGATATTTTAATCTGACGTTATTTTTAGTGCATACATGTGTTTGAGTTAACATACTTGTATTTATTTTCTTCAGTGAAATTAATATCAACTGGACTAGCTCAAGAAGTTCTCTGAAAGGATAAATATGCCTGGCTCAATTCCTCTGTCACATATTTCTTTAGTAGGACCAATCTAAACCAGTTGATATTAATTTTACTGTTTAAGAAAATTAAAAAAAAAAAAAAAAAAGACCCTTGACTTAGATACATGTGATCACTAAAAATAATATTTTCAGTAATAAAATACTAAAAAATGGCCCATTCAGTCAATTATTCAAAATGGAAGCAATATTCCAGGGAAAAAAATGAAAGTAAGATTACAAAAATTCTGCTAATAAATTTATATTCCAAATTATAGAAAATATATTTTAATTCAAATGATAAATTACTAAACTTAATTAACTAAAACCAAATCAAAGTAGTGTCACTTTTAAAAGTCTCTCTCAGGGAAGGGCATTTGATCTTAATAGTAATATACCATTTAATTGTTTGCTTTTATAAGTAATCAGTGTTTAATCTCTCAACCATGTTTTGAGTAGAAGAAGACTTGTGTAATACACATAAGCTTTATCACAGCAGCTGCCATGATAGCTATTTAAGTGTTGTAGATGTTAGCAAAGAAAATATTATGATTGGCAGTATGCCAATATATTTTAGCTAAATGTTTTCTAACAAAATCTATTCTGACCCGGTTTTATCAAAACGTTAGCTTCATTTTACAAAGCTCACTTCCACTAGATAAATCTTGAGTGATCATCATTAAATTTGTTTGCTCGTTATTTTTCTGTATTCAAATTTTTATATTCTGTAATTAAAATTTATTCTGATCTTCATAATTTTTTTGGTAGTTTTATTTTCTTGTATCAGATTTATTTACACATAGTGTTTAAAAAGAAAAAAAAACACTGGAAATATTTTCCTACTTTAATTAAATGTAACATTTAGATATATAAAAAAACTAACAATTCTTTAATTCCACTGCATGATCAGTAGTTTGAATAACTCCAATTTGCACAAACCCTCAGTCATGGTGACTTGTGATTTTGTGCATTGACTGCTTACAAACAGTTCAGTCTATTCAATTTCACTCAGAAGAAAAAAGTTGGATTAAAAAAAATAGCATAAATTAAAATATCGCAAAATATTCCTAAAATTGTTTCATTACACCAAGATGTTAGTGTCCAAAATAAATTAATTTTGCATGCCTAATTAGAATAGAATAGTTATCATAATATTAAATTATATTAATATTTAAATGTTAGATTTTGCTGAAATTGATATCCAATCAAAAATATAAGTAAACCGGAAGTAATCTTGTAAAAAGGAATGTAGTCTTTAAAATGGTTAATGACTTAGCTGTATTTTATTGTATTTATTAATTTTTATTATATACACATAACGGACATTTAATGACATTTTGCATTTCTATCAATTTCTGGTTAGCTCCCTTATATTAGAATACTTGTTTTGCAAAACATTCCATAGCTACAACAGATAAATTAAAAAACATTAAAATAATTATAACAGAGCATTTTCGTGCATGTTTTTAAAAGTCACCATCACAACAATCACAGTTACAATAAGTTTGTCTTTGTAATTCACCCCTGGGGATGATCTCTGAGGAGATCGAAAAGATCTTGAGGAGGGAAAAGAATTATTGCGCCTTCCTTGAACTAAAAAGGATTATTATATAAATAAATAGACATATCTCTATATTATTCAATATAATGTCAACGTTGGACGTGAATACTAGACCCGACTTTTTTAATATTTCCCCTTTTCTAGCAAGATTAATGTTTGACAAACATATAAGTTTTAGATTAAAATAAAATTCTTTTCATTTTTCATTCAAAATACTCTATTTTAGGAATACGTTTTCACAATATCGCCCACGTGATGTCGACGTGATCATATTGTGAAACGGAACACTGATCTTGAAAAATTTCTGTTATCTGTTTTGATCAGTCTTACTCTTATGTCCATCGTCTTTTCATGTTGAATTGAATATAGTCTAATGTTAATTATGTTTTATGAATATGTCCTGAAGATGGTCTATGTCTGACGTTAACATTATATCAACATTAAAACAGCATAATTGCATATTATGATTTTTGTTTGTTTTTTCCGTATATTTTTATTCATACTGTCGGATCTATATATATATATATATATATATATATGAGAGAGAGACCTGTTTCATTGAATAATTCAGACAAATTTTGACTACTTATTTTCAATAAGATACTTTCATATTTGTGGATAAGCTTTTTTGGTGTCATTATTGAAGGATGAGAGAAAATCACCATATTTTGTTTATTTCTGAGTACTTTCAACATAACACAGTATAATCATTGGGGTAACGTCTAAATTATTCAATGAAACCTGTTGCTGAAATATACACGTGTGTGTGTGTGTGTATATATATATATATATATATATATATATATAAATGATGAAAGCAGAGTCCTTAGAAATCCATATGACCATTTCCAAATTTTCAGACCAAGAATTTTACAACAATAAATGGATTTAAATTTATCCAGACACAGGAAAAAAAAAAAAAATCCAGGAAATAGAGAAAAAAGAAAGGGAAAAAATTTACAAAATAAAAAAGATTTTTAAATAAGGTTTTTCTATATGGAAGGAAGAGAGAGAGAGATACACATATAGATATGGGGAGGGGTAGACGAGAGAGCAAGATGGGGGGAAAGCCGTCGGCTAACAGGTTGAATTAGAATGTTTTTCTATTTACTGAATATTTTTTTTTTTATACACTACAGGTAAATTTACTCTTGGAAGTGGTCGGAAAAAGGAACGAAGCAAAGTGAAAATTGTCCCTGATTTCCATGCTAAAGGAGCTACTGTGTTCTTTGTTAAAGTTTGTTATTTTTTTAACTTTTCAAATTTTATTTAAATTAAGCCAAAGTAAAATTTAATGTTATGATTAATATCGTAGAATATACATCTATTTTAATTAAAATGTGAACTTAGAAAATACATTTATTCTGAGTTACATGGAATTAGTTTAAGACTTTAGAAAGGAATTTCTCATTATAAAAATAACATTATCATAAAAAATTAATG
>CAHIKZ030000357.1:100000-115000 GCA_903632075.3 Acanthosepion pharaonis | reverse complement strand
CTGTAAAGGTCTATTTTCGTTATAATTTATTTTGTGAATATTTCTATATATTCATCTCTTCAGACCAAAAGCTCTTAATAAAGACAATTTCCCCGGACTGATATACTAGATTGACAAGTGGGGAGGCAAGAGAGAAGAAAGAGGGAGAAGAGGAAAGGAAAATAACAGATTATAAAGTTCTTTTTAAAATGTAAAATAGAGAGAGAGGGCAAGAGGTGTGTGTGTGTGTGTGTGTGTGCAAATGAAGGGAAAGGGAAGAGATAGTAGTAAAATTAATGTAGAATGACCTGGCCAAGAGTTTTTCCTTAGAGTTTAACTTTGTACATTAAAATTAAATTAAAGAACCAAATTATTTCATTCTCTTCTTTCAGACACAAGAAATGACACTACGAAGAAATGATATTGGACAACTTGGCTTTCACATTCAAGCTGAAGGAATTGTCACCGAAGTGGAACATTATGGTTTTGCATGGGAAGCTGGAATCAGAAAAGGTACAAGACTTGTTGAAATCTGCAAGATTGCAACAGTCACACTCACCCATGAGCAAATTGTAGACTTGCTTCGTACATCATCTGCTGTGAAAGTAGTTGCCATCCGTCCAAATGCTGATGGAAATCCAAGGTATGATTGTTACCATTTTACTAAAAAAAAAAAAATTTTTCTATAAAATTATTACTTTTATAAAAATTTTTACATGTTTATATTACTATAAAATTATTATTACATGTTCAAATGAATAGTTTAACTTTTGCTAATTTTGACTAACTGCATATTCTTTTCAATATTAACACAATTAGGTTTTCATATTTTATTGTCCATCCTGGGTAAGACAATAAACTACATCCAACAGCAAAGCCTCTCATCAGGTTTTGAGGAGCTGACCTGGGGTAGTAACACCTGTTAGGGTCCCAGCTATGGGCAAATAGTTAACCCCCAAACTGGGGTTGAAACACTATGAAAGTGTAAAAATAGTTTTTAATACCAGAAATACTTTGTAAAAAAAAAAATTATTACCAGCAATACACTTTTGGATAAAAAAAAAAAAATTACCAGTGATAAATATTTGAAAGAAAATTATTACTAGAAATAAATTTGTTGTAGAAAAAATATTACCAGAAATAGATTTTTGGAAAAAAAAATATTGCCAACAATAAAACTTTTGTCGGCATTAAATAACCCATTGTGGTTGATATGCTATAAAACAAACTAAACCAACCAAACCATATTTTATTGTTTATCTTAATCAACAAAAAACATTGATATTAACATAAATGTGTGTTGCTGCCCTTGTAGCCCAATGAACTGATGATGAATCTTTCAAAAGAGTGCTGGATTAAAGAGGACAGTTGTAATTGTATAATAATTTTTATTATAATTATTTAAAAATATGTATTTATAGTGATACAGAAATTACCATGTTTCAAAACCTAAATCTTAAATTAAACTTTGCATTTCAGTTTCATTTTCAAGTGATGCTGAATAACTTTTAAAAAATTGATTTACTCTGTTTATAAGCTAAATAGTATTATATACTTTAAGTTGGTGGGGGAATTGGAATTCAAAATTTTTATTAAGAGAGTTTTTTTTTTGTTTTGTTTTTTTTTTATGAATCAAGATACAAGTCTAATTTTAGGCGGCAAAGTGAAAATCTGTTACGGTTAGGTGCGGGTTTGAAATTTCTGTCTGTTGATACTGACTTTTATGCAAACGTGTTATCACAGTCTGGTTTATTTAGGATACACTAGAAATACAAATGACATTTTTATTTATTTTTTTATTACTTTGTAAGATGCATCAAAATTTTCTTAAAGGGGTTTTCAAATATGATTAAGTCATTATTTATGTTTTTATTTATAAAGGTCTAAAATATTATATTATATTTATACTAATAAACGATATATGGTATTGTAAAATTAAAATATTAGAATTTAATTACGTATTTTTATTTTTGATCAAATAATAGGTATATAATTATACAAATTATTTTTATAATTAATTATTTTTTAAGGAAAATATGAAACAATATCTACAAAAAACTTATTTCATTTCTTTGATTTAATAAATTTTTATTCTTCAGAAACTTAATATATAACTTTTCATGAATTTTTATAATAAAAAAAATTTTAAATGATTTTAACCATTTCATTTATTTTTCTCTTCTCATTTTTCATGTGTTTAAAAACAAAAAATTCACATCAATTACATCTTTCAATTTATATCACTACCAATGTTTTTTTATTTGTTTGAACATATTCTATCTTGAACTTATTAGGTTGAATTTATATTTCTCTATAAATTTCAAAGATTAGAGTAAAAAAAAAAGGAAAATATTAATTATTGACCAGTTAATTTGAAGAAAACTAAAACATTTTCTGCATAAAATTTGTATTTAGTTAATACATAATTTTTCTGAAAATTTTTTTCTATTTTTGCTTTTTTTTTTAATATTGAACATGTCTAAAAACATCTCACTTTTAAACACGTTAAACTTTAGTCATTTTCTAGTCTACATGTTTTGTTAGGCATTAATCCGTGTTAGCATTATATGAACTTATGTAATTAAATCTAAATAAAAATGCACAAAAAATTGAAACATCTTTAAATTTGAATGTATTAAAAATGTCTGATACAAGGGAAATAACTATTTATATATGACCTGACATAAAGCCTTTCATAGTTATGGCACCACCTCCCATATGAGGAAAACAGCATTGTTTCTTCACCAGCTGTATGCCATGTTGGATTGTACTACATTAACTATCTACCGTTTGTGTTATTTGGGGGTTAAACTTTTCTCCCTTCATTATGGCTCCCAAGCATAAGACAGACTTGTGGATACTTATGTAGGTGAGTTCCAACCTACATAAAAAAATCAGGTTGCATTGCACTGTAGGAACAGATATCCTGATGTAAATCATGGACGCCCTGAGGTGTGTGTGTGTATATATATATATATATATATATATATATATATATATGAAGAAAATTTGGAAAAAACAAACAAAAATCCTTAAATGCAATTATATATACGCTGAACTCTATACTGACTAGCGTATAGCGTATATATAATTGCATTTAAGGATTTTTGCTTGTTTTTTTCCAAATTTTTTCATTCTGTTTGATTTATATCCATTTACATTTGCATATATATATATATATATATATATATATAATTAATATTAGGGCAGCAGATCATTATTCAAACATATTTATTTTTTTATTATACTGTACCTCAATCTAAGCTTTCAGCTCGCATGAGCTATCATCAAAGTGGTTATATGGACATTACAACAGAGATTTTTACCATAAAAGTAAAAGAAAACTTAAGATATATATATATATATATATATATATATATATATATATATATATATATATATATATACACACACACATATATACATTGTTTATTTAATAAAGAAAAATATCTTATCTGTTTTTTATGTTTTGACCTATCAATCACCTTCTGTTCAGTATCCAATATTATTGATACAAATAAAATTATCTGGCAACATTTAGGCTTCTTGCTCACAAAAAACAGTGTCAAAAGCACAGTTACTCCCTCGATGTCACTATTAATGTATACACTTTTGACTCCCTCAGAAAAATGTTTTACAAGATTATAAAATATGTGAACCAAGTGCAATGCAATATTTATTTATTTTTTATAAAGATTTTATTATTTACCATTTTATAAAGACATAAACTTGAAAAAAAATTTTATTAAAAAATTTCTTAAAAAAATTACAAAATTATCGAAATATGTGATCTAACTACAAAAACAAGAATTTTATTCAATCTAATAGTATTTAACATCTTTATTGGTATTTCTCAAAAGTGAAGAATGTATAAATCCACTTTCATATGTTTGGGTTTTATTAAAATTCTAATGATCACTATTTAAAACAATAGACATTACTGAGGAAATCAAAAGTGTATTTAGTAATAGTGGTGTCAAAGGAATAAGCATCCTTTTCACACACCATTTTTTTTTTCTTTTCTCTTTTTTCAGCATGAAAGTTAAATATTGACAATTATATTTTATCTTTAAATGATGAGATTCACATCTATTTGTATTTTTACATATTTTATCAAATAGATTACACATCTTACAGATAAAAAAAAATACCAAATAATCAAAAATTATACAAAGTCATCAAAGATTTTTAAAAATTGATTCTTTTTACATGTTATAAAAATATGTATGTATGTATGTATGTATGTATGCATGTACATGTAAAATGTAGATTATCTATTTTAGAATATTAAATCAAAAACATCAGAAATCACTGCACAATTGCAATCGTGTTTCAGTACATATCAATGTGTCTCCTCAACTGATTGTAAATTACTCTTTCTAATAAATTTACAATCACCTGAGGAGGCATATTGATATGCATCAGAACATGACTGCAATTGTATGGCAATTTTTTACATGTTTTTGATTTAATAGTCTAAAATATTTTTTTACTCTATTTTCTATTGAACCCTCCTTTAAATTAAATGTTACAAACGTTGGAATTGTGCTCTATCCGTTCTTATCTTACCTGGAGATATATATATATATATATATATATATATATATATATATATATATATATATTATATTATATTATATTATATTATATTATATATTATTATATATATATATATTATATATTATATTATATTTATATTATATATATATATATATATATATATATATATTATATTATATTATATATATTATATTATATATATATTATATTATATATATATTATATATATATATATATTATATATATATATATATATATATATATATATATTATATATATATATATATATATATATTAGGTACCTCCACGAAATCGCTAAAAAAGAGCATAGCTTGATGAAAAAAGACGCCAACCTTGCGAAAACTAAATTTTATTGTCTAAATGCTTATGTTATTATTAAGAGGAAAGACCAAAGTTTTTTTTAATTATTTTTTAAAATTTTTCCTTCTTTTTAGAACATTCTAAATTTTGATTAAAAAAACCTTTTTCTATTTGTATCAGCGAACTAGTAAATAACATAGACAATTTTAGTACGTTTTTTGGTATGACACACATTAATTTGAAAAATCGTGCAAAAATAGAAATAATTATCGGATGTTAATGAAACTTTCAGGAACTATTCACAGATGATCGAAATTATTATAAATATGTTTTTTTATGAAAGTCATGGTAGAAATATTTTTTAAAATATTTATTACCCCCCCCCCAACTAATTTTATGAAAACGCTAGAAATTCGATCGCATCGGTTTTTAGTGATTACAATAATTAAAAGCACAGGGCTTTGAGGAATGCAAATCATGTTTTTTTTTTTTTTTTTTTAATTGGATCGCAGTACCTGAAAATCAGCTCTGAATTGTAACATACAAAAACTCAATAAAACAAAGATATTATTTAATTTCAAATGCTTTTATTTGCTTTTAGTTGTTTTTATGAATATGGACAATATTTTCTGAAAGCAAAAAAATTTTTCGATGAAAAAATGAATTTTTAATACAATTATTTGTTATTTCATTAATTATAATAGATTTTTACATTTAAGTTGTTAAAATATTATAAAATTAGTTAAAAAAAATCGCTTTCATAAGTGTCCTTATGAGATAGATCTTTTTTAGCTTTTGTAAATTGTATCATTTTGACTAATCAGAAGATCCCCAGTAATTAAGAAATGTAATTTTGTGCTTATAATCGAGCTGTAATTATAAAAAAACGGAAGACCAACCAGAATATAATT
Source organism: Acanthosepion pharaonis (assembly GCA_903632075.3). Lineage (NCBI taxonomy): Eukaryota > Metazoa > Mollusca > Cephalopoda > Sepiida > Sepiidae > Acanthosepion > Acanthosepion pharaonis. The sequence goes on along the minus strand of CAHIKZ030000357.1, from coordinate 109,229 downwards.
AAGTTGCGTTATTTGAGTTAAGCATTGTTCTCCGCTGTTAAGGCCTTTTACTTTTTGAAACACTTATGGAGAGTTAATTTGATTTTTTCAATTTCAACTGAGAAGGGTACCTACAAGTATCAGTATCATCTTATGAAATTTATATGATCTTATTTTTTATATTAATCTCAGTTACGACATTTTTCCATAAATGAAATATCAAAATTAATGATAAAATGAATGCAAATACAAATAACAGTAGAATGTAATAAATGTACATAAAATTATAGTATTTTATGTTGGAATTCTGATAAAATTTCATAAGAAAGGTACCTATAAATTAATTAGATACCTTTCTTAAGAAATATAAATTTAATGTCACTCTTAACAGTTTTATTTTAATTTCTTTACAATATATTTCCCATAAAGCATCATAAACGTAAAGGTGAAAGCTAAGTACAAAAAAAAAAAAAATTAGACCCGCTGAAAGTTTTCGTTAAAAATAACAGGGGTAAATAATTTGTTCACGTAAATGTAAATTATTTCACTTTTTCTCCTTCCGTAGAACAAATTAACCTCATGGAATTAAAAAATATATCATTAAGTCACATGTCAAGAGACGCGAAAGTTTATGACCTGCTTTGTTTTATTTTCAAATTACATTTTTTTTGGCACAAAAAGCTAAGTTTGGTTCAAAATATTTTAAATAAACATTATAATTTCTGATTTTCTTAAAATAAGTTTTGAAAAATGATAATTGATATTTAAAAATTTCAAAGTGAGATTTCAGTTTTTTTAAAATGGAAAAAAATGGTCAGTTTTGCTGACTCAAAAAAAACTAGATTTTAACGAAAATTTGGGACGTGCTAGGAAAATTAAAAATGGAAAAAAATACCCCAAAAATACTTTGACCTTTCCTCTTAATAATAACAAACATTTAGACGATAAAATTTTGTTTTTATCAGTTTAAATAATTTTTTTCATCATGCTATGCTCTTTTTTAGCGATCTCGTGGAGGTACTTATATTTATATATATATATATATATATATATATATATATATATATATATATATTATATAGTTAAATTCCCAGATGAATCCATTACTATAAAGGTAATTTACATTAACCAGAAAAAGGCTTAGACACAAGCGTCTATCTTTTTTAATTTTTAATTTTAATGTAACTATAACAGCAAAAACATTTCGATTTCATTTTTTGCCTTGAAAAAGTCGGAAGATGAAACGCATCGGCAAAATGTATGATTTTTCCAATTGTCATTTGATACCATATATATATATATATATATATATATATATTATATAATATTAAGGAATGGTTTGGTAATCTGTGTGGATAATTCTAAAGAGGATGTAATCCAGAGAGCTCAGTGTAAAACCAGAGTAAATATTAATTAAATAATTAAGAAATAGACAACCTTAATTTTGCATGACTATAATTTATTTCCCCAGAAAATATATTTTTCCTGGTTCATCAGGTCACATCTCTAGTTACAAAAGAATTAGGTTTCTTTTATTTGTGTGTGTGTGAGAGAGAGAGGCAATAATGAAAAAGATAAAAACCTTTTATGCCAACACGTCTTGTTCCTTGAGGAACTTTAACAAAAATAAAACTTCTTTAGGAAGGAAACATGTCCACATAAGTGCTTATTCTTGTCATTTCTCTTATTATATATATTCATATTATTTTTTTTTTTTTAATTATTTGGTTATTCTTTTTCTTGGTTGGTAATTATTTAGGGGGTTTTCAAGCCTAAGAACCTGCCAGTCTCTGGTCAGTGCTGTCTGCCCAAATTCTAATGGGTATTCTGTTCCATCATTTGCTACACCAGCTAATACTCCTCTGTTAACTTCTGTAATCAAAAGATCATTATCTTTAACTCTACAAAGCAAAAAGATTTCTAGGTATTTTTACATACTGCAATTTTTTTTTATATTTTTATATTGCCGCTTTTTTTCCTTTGCCCATCATTCTTGGCAAACTGAACACCAAAATCGATTTCCACACTAGATTACTTATAACCAGGTCTGTGTAGTCTGAGTCATGGAGCCAGAATTAAGGAGTCACTGGTGTCTGAGTCTGTAAAACTATACCAACTCTGACTCCAGTTGAATTTACACTTTGTATAAAAAGTCCTACATTATAGAATTTTCTTTATTATTTCTTCCTCTACTGTATATTTACTATTTCCTTTAAAGAAATTCATCTCAACTTTTTTAAAGTCATTTTATTTCTTTGTAGTTATTTTTTATTTGCAAAACTATATATGTAAAAAAAAAAAAAATCTTACGTTATAGAATTGTTATATCTTTGGCATCCTGTAAAAATATATTTCAACTTCTGTCATAAAGTAGTTTTATTTTTGTTTTTATTTATTATTTGCAAAGATATATGTTTTACATCCTAGCATTTTATTTTTATTGTTATTTATTCTATACTTTTCAAAGATTTTGTCTCTAATTTTGTTAGAAAATACTGAAAATAAATGAAAAATGAATAGGTATGATATAAAAGCCACAATACCTTTGATATAAACCAGTTATAATGATATAGGCCTACTTGAGTTAGGAGAGTATGCATAGGGTTTATGAGAATTGTAGGCCATAATCACTTAATTATATAAAGAGGCTTCAGAGTTAGAGGTGCCAAAAATAAAGGAGTTGAAGGTTTTGCTTGTAACTAATCACCAAATGCTTTTTGAAACACTTTGGCAAAAAGTATTAAATGTAATAGAATTAACAAAGTATTTCATTTAAATTCATCAATATACCTTATATTAATAGCGTCCACTGTAAATGACAAATATTAGATATATTTGTAGTAATCATTTTATTATCCACATACCATCATTAAAAACAAATTCAGAACATATTTTTTTACAATAAAGTTCACAATTATTCAATTTTAAAACGATATAATTTATAGTTATTCTTCTATTATTTATTGTACGCAATATTAATAATAAAACAATTATCGTTAACATTTGTCATGTTTTAATACTTTCATTATTCTGAACCTCTATGTGTGGCCTTGTTTCTTGTAAACTCAGTAATAACAAGAAACAACTTAAAATTTTGTCAAATTGTTTTAAAAAGCACAACTAAAAACAGAAAAGGCCTTCTTCCGTAATTCTGCCATCTTTTCATTAGCATGTTATTTTTAACATCAGTCATAGTTACTTTTATTTAAATATATTTGGATGAAAAACTAGTGTACTAAAAAAAAATCATGTCAAAATGTATATTTGTATTTTGTAATCTTCAACATTAATTTTCTGGTAAACATAGACCTTTGTGCCCACAAAAAAAATGAAGTGTCAAAAAGACAGTTTTTCCCCATGTCACAGCTTTTATTTTAACTACCTTCCCTCTTTGGTAATGTTTATTATTTTTAAAAAGTCATTTGGAGACAAATTAATTCAGAGTATTCGTATTTCAATTACCCCTTTTTATTAAATATTTAAATTAATTTTTTTTTTGTCTTAGAATGCTAGCAAAAAGTTGAAAAGAAATTTGTTGAATATTTAATAAAAGGGGTGATAGGAATAAGGATAACTTGGGTAGATTATTCTCCAAAAAAGAATAACTCTGCCAGCCTATTTGAAACTTCAAGGTACCTGAGTTTTTTGTTCTACCTATATAGATAGAAAAAATATATAATTTTATGTAATTGTCATCAAAAAAAGAAACAAGAGCTTTTAACTCTTATTTACATATAATAACTATATGCATGCCAATTAAAAATTAGAGATAAAGTTAAGTAATGACAATTACTATAATTTCTTTGATCTCTGTAAGCTAGTAAGGATGTTGTTGGTGTTCAGTTGTATCTAAAAATCAGTCTTGCTATGCTATGAATAATTTTGTTCCTATGCCTAAATGCAGACTGGTACTTTGCCCTCTTTCCATAATGTATAAAGAAAAACTCGGAAAAAAAAATGTTTATATATATATGTGTGTGTGTCTTCTTTGTAAATCAGTTGTTTTTGTAGCTGTGAGCTTAGCTGATATGCATATATTAAAAGCTGCAAATGATGCCTGAAATGTTTTATTTATTCTACAAAATATTGTTTCCATGTTGATTTTATTAATTAAAATGTATTATCCATATGCAGTTAGCAGTAGAATTCAACTGTGACTAGACTATACTATTCAGTATCATAAAAGTATGAAAAGTTTTTTTCTATCATTACTGTAGCTACTAATCTTATGAAGATGTAGTTAAATATTTGATCTAGAAATTTTCCATATTATTTGCAATTTTTTGGAGGGCTATAATAATTTTACAATAGATGCAATAGAAGAAAGAACATATATTAATTTTATATTAATTCTTTCTAATAAACATGTTTCATCTTTTATATACGAGTCATTTTTATCATAAGCTATAAGAAAAATATGAAATAATTTGATGTTTAGATGTAGTTAAATATTTGGTCTAGAAATTTTCCATATCATTATTTGCAATTTTTTGGAGGGCCATAATAATTTTATTTCTGTTTTTATCATCTTAATTACCAAGAATCATATTGTAATTAACATTTAAAAAAGATTAAATTCTGATGCTTCTTTTGAAAATTTGTGCTATATAAACTGAAATTTTTCAAGAAATTATTAAATCTATATGAACCCCTTTGATTTAAGAATTATTACTTTTTTATGTAATTTAAAAGAATATATTTAAAGAATATTCCCTCTCTCTCTCCTCTCCGTTTCTCTCTCCTCTCCGTTTCTCTCCTCCCGTCTCCTCCTTTCTCTCTCTCTCTCTCCTCTCCGTTTCTCTCTCTCTCTCTCCTCTCCGTTTCTCTCTCCTCTCCGTTTCTCTCTCCTCTCCGTTTCTCTCTCCTCTCCGTTTCTCTCTCCTCTCCGTTTCTCTCTCTCTCTCCTCTCCGTTTCTCTCTCTCTCTCCTCTCCGTTTCTCTCTCTCTCTCCTCTCCGTTTCTCTCTCTCTCCGTTCTCTCTCTCTCCTCTCCCGTTCTCTCTCTCCTCCCGTTCTCTTCTCTCTCTCTCTCCTCTCCTCTCCTCTCTTCTCTCTCTCCTCTCTCTCTCTCTCCTCCGTTCTCTCCTCCCCTTCTCTCTCTCTCCCCTCCCCTCTCTCTCTCTCTCCTCTCCCCTCTCTCTCTCTCTCTCCTCTCCGTCTCTCTCTCTCTCTCTCTCTCCCTCTCTCTCCCTCCTCCCTCTCTCTCTCTCTCTCCCCCTCCCCTCTCTCTCTCTCTCCCCTCCCTCTCTCTCTCTCCCCTCCCCTCTCTCTCTCCCTCCCCTCTCTCTCTCTCCCTCCCCTCTCTCTCTCCTCCCCTCTCTCTCTCCTCCCTCTCCTCTCCTCTCCCTCCCTCTCTCTCTCTCTCCCTCCCCCTCTCTCCCCTCCCCCTCTCCTCTCCCCTCCCCCCTTCTCTCTCTCCCCCCCCCTCTCTCTCTCTCCTCTCCCTCCCCCCTTTTCTCTCTCCCCCCCTCCTCCCTCTTAAAATAGATGCAATAGAAGAAAACATATATTAATTTTATATTAATTCTTTCTAATAAACATATTTCATCTTTTATATACGAGTCATTTTTATCATAAGCTATAAGAAAAATATGGAATAATTTGATGTTTAGATTGAATGATTGGAAAAATTATGAAAAGTAAAAAGTCAAACTTATAGAATAATGATAAATAATTCACTCATTTAATCTAAACACAAAATTATTCTTGATTTTATTTTTCTTATATTTTATATTTATGATACACATTTCCTAAATTTACTTCATAAAAAAGTATTTTATAAATATATAGGCAAGAACTGAAATGCATTTTTACAAAATTTTACATTTCTGTATTGTATTTATCAGTCATGAATCCCATGATCCATCAGGGTCATAGAAGCGCCATATGTATTGGAATTCAAACTCGACTCTCCGATTCCTCATTCCAAACCGCAATCTGTTAATTCACCGTGCCTCCTGTAATTCACTTATAATAAGTATATTATACTAATTATTATTATTATTATTATTATTATTATTATTATTATTATACTATTATGTAATTATATATAAGTATATAAGTAATTATACTTTCATTAAAATATTTATCAGCCATTCAAGTAATCTAGAATATTACTGTGAGTACTGTCTCATAACAGTTGTTGCAGTTACATATGCATTTCATACATTAAGTGTAACAACTATTATAGGAGGCATAGTGGAGTAATGGATAGCAGCTTGGATTGAGGAATCGGAGAGCCATGTTCAAATTCATTTATTTGAATAGTGTATCAGAAAAATCTAGAAAACAAATGTAGAATATAATTCTTTATAAGTTAACTGGCATTGTATCTCTTAATTAACTGTTATTTATAAATTGTTGACTTCTTATCATTGAAAGCAATGTTTTAATGGTTATTGAAATTAATAAATACTTTGCTTTTTGTATTTTTGCTTGGGTGTAGCCTGCTTACTGCTTTGATTTCAATTCAATATGATTTTTTTTTTTTTTTTTTTTTTCTAAATGCTAATCAGAAAAACGTATCTTATAAGACTTTTAATATACAATTAAAATATCTGTAATAAGTTGAAGTTAATATTTATTCTTTAAAATGGCACTTAAATTACATTCATTAATAGTATATTAAATTTAAATAACAGTAAAATTTATATTTTTAAATTAAATTTCATTTCTTCATAAACAAGACAATTGTTTTTTTGTTTTTTTTTTTTCACTTAATGTAAAAAAAAAGATAGCCAAAATTTACAAAATATTCATATTTTTTTTCTCTTATAACTGTTTATTATTATTACTATTACAACTACTACAAAAATGCAAAAGCTAAATGTTTTTAATTTTATTTCATTATTTTCTTTAGAACTTCTCCTAGTCAAATTGGAACAGTGTGCTTTGAGAAAAACAAGGATAAAAATATTTCCAGTGAAATGACTTCATCAATCAAATCTTATGATCCTAATGAGAAACGTTGGTCTGGTGATAATTTATCCAAATTTACTCATCAAAATAAAGAGATTATTTGTCATAATGGTTCCCAAGACAGTGGAGACTATCGCTCAGGTTTGTCAGCTATTTTCATGTTTTATAAGAAAAAGCAATGCTTTTCAAATAAGGAAAAACAAATAGATTAGCAAAATGTAATAATAATATATTGACTTAATGCTTATTACTCTGTATCTGTCTATATTTGAGATGAGGTATTTACATTATTTGGACTATTGTCTTCATCTTTATTGTCATATTCAGATTTCAGCCATTGTATGCTCTGGCCTTCTTCAGGTGATATACATTGAAATTTTGAATCAAACCCTTTACTTCCTCCACTAGGGTAGATTTTTCTACTTCCACATGCCATGCCTTTTCTGGTTATCTTAGTTTCAGTTATTTTCTTTTTACTAACTCTCCAAGTATTTGTGGCCAGGTATTGAACTCACAACTCTTTGGGTAAAGTCACTGGATTACTTCAACCAATGCTTTTATCCACTGAACCATGTGTCCTTGGGGATATGAAAATAAAGATGAGAACAATAGTCCAAACAATGTAATTAGTGTAAATTATTAATCCGTGTTAAACAGATCTTGTGATATTCTTATAAGATTTACACAAAAACAAATTTCGTTTTTTTTTTGTTTTTGTTTTTTTTTTGTTTTTTGTTTTTTTTTTTGTTTTTTTGTTTTGTTTTTGTTTTTTTGTTTTGTTTTGTTTTTTTGTTTTGTTTTGTTTTTTTTTGTTTTTGTTTTGTTTTTGTTTTGTTTTTTTTGGTTTTGTTTTGTTTTTTTTGTTTTGTTTTGTTTTGTTTTGTTTTGTTTTTTTTGGTTTTTTAAGTTAAAGTAAATGGTTATAAACTAAAGGAGAAATAAGAGAAAAAATGACATTTGATTTATAATTGCATCAAAGTAAGACTATGAGATTGTTTCTGTGGAGTTTTACAGTAGGCACTGCAACCAAAACATTTATTTCATATTATGGTAGTACTCCAGATCATGAATATCAAAAAAGTAAATTTTCTAAAAGTTAATCCTGGGAGGTAGTCTAGTTTGTTATATAAATTCATTATAAACTGATCCCCTAATCAAAGCCAAAAATATACTTGTAGTCTTATAAAAAGTAAAAAAAATATTTTTTTTAAATTTGTTATCTTGATTTCATTTTTCATGTATTACTTTTATCTTTTTAAATTTGACTAAACTCCATCCATCAATATTTATTTTAAAAAAAAAAAAAATTAATGCATATATGAAGTGCTTAATCTATAAGGATATGATAAAGAGAACTGGAAAAAAAAATTATTTTCTAGTGACTATTGTACAACTATCTTTTCGTTTTTTTTGTTTGTTTTTTTTTTTTTTTTTTTAAGTTTATTTTAATTAAAATATTGAAATTACAGCTTGGCTAGTGGGGATTTTTTTTTATTGTCCAATATCCTTTTTTGTTAATGTTTATTTTTTAAATTTTTCAATATTTATTTGGATATTTTTTTTTTTTTTTAGGCAAAGACAATCTGTCTAATCCAGCTAGTCTGAAAACACATATCCAAGTAAGTATATTCGTTTATTTATATATATATATATATATATATATATGTATATATATGTGTGTGTGTGAAAGGTGTGTCTATATAAATATAAACATATATTTATGTAATATATTGTATATATATATTATTATTTATATCTTATATGCTCGGTACTTATTAGAGAGCACTCAATATCAGAGACAGAGCTAACCAAATATATATATATATATATACTTATTTTATTAAAATAAGTAGAATGGTTAATTTTATGTTTTTTAATTAACAACTTTTAATAACTCAATAATTCCCACCATAAAATCTGGTATTTGTTATAAAAATTAAAATAAAAAATCTAGTATTAATTATAGGTTTCTACTTGTAATCTACTAATTCTTAACCTACTTATCTGAAGTAAGCCAACGGGAATAACAATGCTATTCAATTTAAATTTTTAAAAAGCATAGCCATCATATAATTCTGCAATATAAATGAAATTTGTCACTTAGCTGATGTTATATAGAGCAACTCAACTGCAGAGTTTCATAACCTTCTTGTAATTGCTCAGTACACTCATCAGGAGGTTTCAACAATTGACTGTCATCTTTTCTTTTTCTTTCTTTTTTCTTTCTTTTTTTTCTTTCTTTTTTTTCTTTCTTTTTTTTTCTTTTCTTTTTCTTTCTTTTCTTTCTTTCTTTTTCTTTCTTTCTTTTTCTTTCTTTTTTTTTTTTCTTTTTT
>CAHIKZ030000357.1:22500-95000 GCA_903632075.3 Acanthosepion pharaonis | reverse complement strand
AAATAAATAAAAATCTTGTAAGCAGTTCTTTTATTGTTATTTTTCTAATTATTGCCTTATAGGAAAAATATGGTTTACTTGCTCGTCCTGGGCGTTTGCAAAGAACCATGTCTGATGAAAGTTTGAGCAGTAACAAGAGTGCTACTACAACTCAAAGTGTCAACAAAGATGGTTTCGGTGCTACAGATGCATTCTTGAAGAAAACTTCTGCTCTCAGACCACCTGTTCCTGCTGTTAAGCCGGAAGAAGGTTCCAAGATAAATAAGTAAGAAAACCTTCAGAAATAGAATAATTTTCCTACATTAATTTGGTAAATTTGGTACAATTGTAGCTTCTAAGAAAACATTAAGTCAAAAGGACTTTTTTTTCTCTCTCTCTCTCTTGGCACCACTATCACTGTATACTTCCTCAGCAATTTTTATTGCTTTAAACAGCTATTCTTAGAATTTGAACATGAAACTGGATTTATATATTCTCTTTTTTTTTTTTTTTTTTTTTTTTTTAAGCATTTAGGGGGTTACAGAAAATTTGGAGCAAGATCAGATAGGAGTGATAGAAGAAAGGATGAGAATTATATTGCATATCCACCTCTGGAGCCTATCAAGAACCCTGAGGCAAACAGAAGGGACTCCAGACATATATGGCAGCAATACTCCATGCAAGGGCGAATTGTTGATTTGTAGATCTGGAGGATCAATTCTGGGGAGGAAAATTTCCTGGCGCGGCACAGGGAGCCAACTTTCCTTGCGGTGGACAAAGCAATTGACTCAATGTATTTGTTCCATCTCAGGTCAGCAGTCAGCGTGAGACCGAGCAGCCGCAGAAAGGTGCTCTCGAGAAGTTGAGCGTCAGACATGGAGGGCAGGGAAGGTTCTCTGTGGTGATTAATAGAGAGCAGTTTTGTTTTTTTTAAGCATTAAAGTTGACCAGCCAATTCCTGCCCCAGTTCACAACCGATTGGAGGTCCTTTTCGAGACGCACGGCCAGGTTATTTTTGTCTAAAGAATTGACAACAGAATAATTGAACAATATTTTATTAGATTGTTTATTTACAAGTTTATAAAAATATCTTTACCAACTACAATACAGTATTTATTATTTACCATGTTATAAAGAAATAACAACTATGAAAACTATTTTTATTCATAAATTTATAAAAATGCCTATGAGTAAAGAAACAAAATTCAAATAAAACCATAAATTTTTAAAAATGCATTTTCCAGGCATTTCTTTCATTTACTCTGACTGCATAAATTCACTCAGAAAATTTGGATCGCAAACATCTGGATTTATTCTTTTTCTTCAGAATTGACAAAAATGTTAAACTATTAGTCTGTTTATTTGCAAGAATAATGTTTAATACTTTTGTCGTCAAATCTTGAAGAAAGAAAATACGTAAGTCCAGTTCCATGTATTTGTATTTTATTAAAATTTTAAAAATAGCTTTTTAAAATGATAAAATTGCCAAGAGAATATACAGTAATAGCAATGCCAAGAGAAAAAAAAGTCTATTTTACACACACTGTATTTTTGTGGGTACATATGTTAAATTTTATCATAAATTTTCTATCAAACTGATACTTTGTGTATGGTATTTTCTGAATTTGTAATACTTGATGTAAAAATTGTTTTGTTTTTGGGGGGTTTTTTTTTATGTAATATTAAGGAATGGCTACATGTTTTCCTTTTATTTTGCTGTGTGGCATGAAGGGAAGTTTAAACTTAAATTTAAAAATATTAACTTATTTCTCTAAAAATTGTATTTTATTAAAAAAGATATTAAATACATCTTAATTGAACTTTTGCATTTATTTATTTATTTTTTATTTAGGCTCTCCCTCGTGTTATGGGAGACAAACCTCCATCCTCCTAGGAGAAAGCTTGTGCCTCCACCACCGCCACCACACAGCTCCCGAATTCCCATGGTGGATTCCACAGCTTCCCTAGAATGGTCAAATCTTGTAAATGTTGCTACAAAAGCAATGGAAGGTAAATTGAAACTATTGCATATATATATATATATATATATATATATATATTCTTTATGCACTAGAGAAATTATTTATTCATAAATAGTTTTGTTATAATTTTATTCTGTTAATTAATATCACAAAAAGTTAGATATCATTCCAGACAAATCCTAGAAAAGATTCAATCTTTGTTCAAAATAAAAAAGCTGAATTTTTTTTTGTCCTTTTGAACTTGATCTGACTTGCATTTAAAATTTTCCATAATCCTCTAGATTTTTGTAAGTGCTTAACTAAAACAAACAAAATTATAAAGATAGAAAACAGAAATGATGTCAATTTAATGCTTTTTATATATATATATATATATATATATATATATAATTTCTAAAGTAATGGATTTCTTTCTTTAGATTTTATCACTTTGAAAACTATTTTTAGCGGGTACTTTATATTTGAGTAGAGGCTCCATTTATTTATTAAACAGTATACATATTTTCATCTACCTGCCTCAATATTTGTGAAATCTTATCAAAGAAAAATATGTACTATTTTTATTACTTAAATGTTATTTTTAGTGGATACTTATATTTGAGCAGACGGTCTGTTTTTTTTTGTTTGTTGTTTTTTTTATTTATTTATTTTCATCTAACAGCCTGAATATTCAAGAAATATTATTAAAAAAAAAAAATCCACGAATATTCAGACTGATAGACAAAAATAAATAAAAAAAACAGTGTCTTCTCAAATAGCCGCTAAAATGTTTGAAGTGGTAAAATATATCAAGTGTGTAGTTAATTTATATATATATATATATAATCAGCAAATGACACATTAAATTCAATCAGTGACCAAAATACTAAATTTGGTATAAGCCACTTTACTAGACTAGAAAACCTTTATCTTTGAATTAAAATAACGTTTACTTTAAAGGTGGATGCATGAATAGTATAAGGGATAATGGCTCAGAAAATCAGAGATCTGAGTTCAAATTTCAGTTGAGTTTGTTGCATTCACTTACACTCAAATACCCTTGGGAAATGTATGAATCTATCTATCTCCTCCCACCTGTGTATTAAATAATAAAAAAGACTGGACTCTTCAGCTGTGGTTGGCAACCAGTCTAAGAGTAGGGATTGTTGAGTTCACAATGAATCTATGTTTGTGACTATGATCAGCCTTGATTGACTGATCAATTCATATATTTAAAGTTTGTATGGTTCTTTGATCAAAGTTTAGGATATTTGCTTTTAAAAAATTTGTCTAGTCTTAGTGATATTTTAATTCAAGTTTTTAAACAACTGCTAATGTCTGAAAGATTAACTTGACACCTTTTCCTCAATTACATAGGTAACACATTATACAGTGAAAATTTGATTAAAATTCAATTAACTGTCAGATTATAGATTTAATGCTCTATTTTTTTTTTTGTATATACAAAATATGAGAAAATTGTTTCTAAAATCTGTTCCAAAGTAACTTGATTTTTCAATTGACCAAGTCAAATCCATCCTTATGTGAAATTTGAAGAGTAATTTGTGCTCTTATCTGCATTTGTTTCTTGGTAGTTTAAATATTGGAAAGAAAATGAAAAAAAATGATATTTGTTATGTAGTTTAACACATAAAACATTCTCTCTGCAAATTTACTATGTTATTTATTAGGCAACCAAATGAGTTCTAGTCACCACCAACCAGAACAAGGACTGAAGCAGCCGAAAATAGCTACTGAGAATACAGGACTTCCACCAAGAGAGAAGTAGTAAGATTTTCTTATTTTATTTTTTTTTTATTTTTTTGTGCCATATTTATACAATCTGAGTTTTGTTTTTTTGGGGTTTTTTTTGCTACCTTTATATTTACTAAAAAATAAAATAAAAAAAAACAACTCATTTTTAGATTATGACCAAAAAGGAATTTGGCTAAAAAAAAAAAAAAGTGGGGGGTGCCTGTCTGTACATCTTGGGATAGTAGTCTGAATAGGTGACCAGTCAGTATTCAGAGTTGAAAGTGACATTCTTCTGTTCCAGAATCCATTTGATTGTAACCTTGATTATGTACCAGTTTAACTACAGTTGGAGCTCATTGATTAGCAAGCAAATGACTTGAGAAGGAACACTTGTTGAATTTTACCACTTCTTACTTGATGTTGAGTTTGAAGAAATTTGCCGCTGGTATGGCATCCTTGTTTGGAACAACTTATGTCTGTGAGCAAACATTTTCAAAAATGAAGTATGTGAAATCAGCACATCGAGCAATTCTCTTAATTGGATGCAGCAATTCCAAACCTAACATTGATGATATCTTGAAAGTCAAACATCAGTTTCACAAATCTAACTGACATTTTCTACTGCTTAGTTTGTAAGATTCGGATATGTGCACACTAGGTCTGATGTATATATATTTTGCTAAAGTTACCTTCTTTGATAAGTTTTAAGTAAATAAATATGTTGGTTGTCTTTGTTTTTTGTGCAATGCACACCACTCACCCATGATTAACATGGGATACTAAACTTAGTGTTTTGTCTTTTTTTCCCCGCCAGAGCTTTCATTCTGGCTTGCAAGTATTGAACAGAATGATTATGCGTCCCACTCTTGTCATTCTTTCAGTTATCCAGCCCACTGTAAAAAAAAAAAAAAAAAAAAAAAAAGTTTGGTGACCCCCTGGTCTAAATTAAGGCAAAATGAGAGGTGGGCCATATAAACTGGGCAGTGCACAGCTTCCATACACCATCACCCAGGTCTCTGCCCTGGAAAGGTCACTCTAGTGTACCACCAAAAGGACTGAATTTTGAAAGGGGCACTACCATTATTTTGTGAGATAAATGGATGTCTACTACTAGTCTAAACTATTAAAATTGGTATGCAACCAGGATAGCCACCAAAGATAATTTTTTTTTTTATATATATACTTATATATTTTATCTACTTATTAGTCATGACTATTTGGGGTTTTTTAAATAATTTTTATTAATTTCTATTATAACATGAAAATGTTTTAAATATATATATATATATATATATATATTTGTTTTGTTTTTACAGCAGTATTCAGAGAGCAGCAATTTATAACCAACAGCCAAGAATCAAGGAACTTGAGCAGAAAGTGCAAAGCCTGTATGAAAATCTAGAATTGGTGAGAGATTTTATTTCTTTTCTGTTATATTTATTTTGAGTAAGGAATCTGAATGTTCAGAAGTAGAAAATTATTTCAGGTTTATTTTCACTTACTCTAACAGAAAGAACTTTTATAAAAATATAAACTCTATCACTGAAGAAAAGATAATGGCTATAGTATATGTTAAATTTAAAGTGATTAAATATTATACAGAGCTCTTTATCACCAATTAATCCTTTTAGATATCACAAAAACTTATTATAATAATAATCAGAACAATTGTAATAATAATAATAATTATAATAACAATAATAATAACTAATTGTATGTATGTTCACAGCAGTGCCTAATACTGGCACTGCTGTGAACATACTTGTACCTTTTTATGAAATTTACATTACCTGATGTATATATACGTTTTTAAGTACAGCTTTATCATACAGCAAATAATGATATGTATATTTTACTTTGGATTTGCAGGAAAAGCAGAAGAATTTACGCTATGAGAGTGAATTGAATAAGCTGAGAGCTGAAAACAAGAGACTGCAGGAGGAATCACAAACTGCTGCTGCCGAACTACGCAGATTTACTGAATGGTTTTTTAACATAGTCGACCGAAACTGGACTCAGCATTCACAGACTGGATTGACTCAGTTGATGCAGGCTGGTCTTCCCGAAAAAAATATTGATCAGCCTTAATCAAACTTGGATATTTGGATTGTAAAAGCAATAACTCATCCCATATTAAGATAATAAATCATATTTAGAATATAAGCAGACTAACAACATTAATTAAAGACTATATAAAATTTTTATTTATCATACAGGAAACTAAAATAAATAACAGGTGCAGAGCTTTAGAGCCATTTGAAATAAATAGATTTCAAGATATTTATGTATTAGTGTTGTGTGATTGTGTTTAAATATAAAATAGTGGATGTGAATGCAATGAGGGTTATATATCTCATTTTATGAATGTAAAGTATCCTATTTCTTGGATGCATATTTAAAAAACATTCTTCATAAGATAAATTACATCTTTGCTTAAGTTCTTTTTTCTTTCTTTCTTTCTTCTTTCTTTCTTTTTTCTTTCTTTCTTTCTTTTTTCTTTCTTTTTTCTTTTTTTTCTTTTTTCTTTTTTTTCTTTTTTCTTTTCTTTTTCTTTTCTTTTTTTTTTTCTTTTTCTTTTCTTTTCTTTTCTTTTTCTTTTTTTTTTTCTTTTTTCTTTTCTTTTCTTTTTCTTTTTTTTTCTTTTCTTTTTCTTTTTTTTTTTTTCTTTTTTTTTTTTTTTTTTTCTTTTTTCTTTTCTTTTTTCTTTTTTAAATCAAAATGGCCTACTACATTTCAATAAAAGATGTATTAAAATGAAATTGTAAACTTAGTGATAGAACGGACTTAAAGATAGTAAACTCTTCTAAATTCTAATTAAAAAAATTGGTATGAGAATATTTTGTGTATAAGTATACTCACTGTATATAACACTAACAATTACAAGTTAGATCTGTAATGTCTTGAAAGTTGTTAGACATTTTTTCTTCCTTTGGCTACAAATACTTAATGAGTGCTTTTCTTGTGAAACTATAAGCATTGTTTTTTGTTTTTGGTTTTTGTCACCCCGATATAAAAACTTTTCTTGTCTATTTTCAAACTTAAGCAAGTTTTAATAAAAACTGTATTATTAGTGTTATTTCCCGAAAATGTATTTTCTTATACAGTATTTCAGAAATACCTCCCACATAATGGTTAAGACATTAGCTAGATAAAGACACCATTGCTACTAATGTCTAATTTGGGAGGTATTTCTTCCACACCCTGTATATGTCATTTTCTCACTACTCTTAGACTTGTTTGCCTATTTTTCAGTTCTTCCTCCTCCTATTTTCTTTTAGTCATTAGAAAATGTACTAATCAATGTTAATTTGAATTCTATGCAGAATACTTATATTTTTTTTCTACTTGCACATCCACTCACACATTTTATACTGGCTACTCTATTCAAACCTAAGTAAATCTTTTTTTAGTAATTTATTTTTCAGAAAGTCTATTACTAAACCATGACAGTACAGCTAACTTAACACACTAATTCAAAGAATACATCAATGTTAGATTTTTATTAAAAATAAATAATAAAATAAAGACTGATGTAATAATTGCTGTCCATTTGTACATTGAACTAATTTTAGTGAGTTATCAAGTTTAAATATTTTCTGACTTAAATTAAAAATATGGGAAGTTTTTTTTCTTTTATAAATTCAGTTTGTTTTTGCTTTTGCCATTTTTAATTCAAATATTTCTTAAATGAAAATTATACTTTTATTGAAAAAAAAAAATGTTTAAAAAAAATCTCTTTTCTTACTTGACCAAAATGATAAAAAAAATACAAGGCCAAGTTTTTCTTGATTAAATTTGTTGCGTTTGTTATTTGTCAGTAAAAAAATTGTTGAAATCAATTTTCTTCTGAAAGAAAAAAAAAAATTGATTTCATAATAAAATTTCATTGTCCATCAGTTTCTTTTAAATATTTTGATTAACGTGGACAGATTAACAAAAATATATGCTTTAATGAAATTCTTTTTTTTTTTTTTTTTAACAATTGCTATACTCGGAATCAAAAACATAAATATGAGTTATATATGAAAAGAAATTGAAGTGAATTTTTTCTTTTAAAAGAATCTGTAGCATATAACCTCTAATCTCATATAAATGAAAATTTTAAACACACTCTCTCATGTATCTACACATTAGTACTCAAGCCTTACAACCACATCATGTTGAAATCCCGGTTCCCGTCCAATCACCGAAGTTAAGCAACATTGAACCTGGCCTGTACCTAGATGGGTGACCACTTGGGAATACCAGGTGTTGTAAGCTTCGATGTGCAGGTGGTGCAATGGATAATGGCTCAGAATTGTTAATTGGAGAGCCGAGTTCCAATTCCAGTTGAGTTTGTTATCTTCACTTACACTCAAATACTATTGGGAAAGGTATTAATCCACCTCTTCTCCTCCCCAGCTATGGGTTAATTAGTAAAACTTGTTATCATTAAAACATTATCTCAAAAATTGCATACAACATACTTAGATTTCAGCATTAAATAACCCATAGAAATTATGCTACTATATAAAAAAAATAAAACAAACACAACATAACATTCTTGATATAAGTGATTGTAACTTCCTTTTTAAGAAAAAAAAGTAAAACTGCTATTGAAATTTTGGTCTTTTCTTAAGTTTAAAAGTCAATCTTCTTCCCCCCCCCCAAAAAAAAATGAATCGTGGAGTATATGGATTATTTCAGGTGATAAACAAGTTGAACAGTTAGCTTATCCTCTTTACAATTCAGTGAGAAAGATTCTTCAGCTTTGCTTTTACCATTCATCGGTGCTGTTTGTGCAAGATTTTATCACTTAGTCATAGATTTTTAAAATAAGAAAGCTGTCTTCAAATTTCCCAAATTATTTTTACCTAATACAAATGGAGTTACAAACGATGACTTATTTCAGTCATTAAAAAAAAAAAAAAAAATAAAATACAACTGTTGATAAAAAGAAAAAGAACAGTTTGACTCCAAGAAAACCAAAAATGTCATCCATAGTAGTATTCAAATGCTATTTTGTCATCTATTTTTGCAAACTTTTAGGTCTTCTTGCAGTCAACTCAATGTTCATAATTATGAGGGTGTGCTAAGAAGTTAGCAGTCCAATCCCCCTTCTTAAAATTTGACCAGATATTTTTTATTTGAGGGTTTATTGGTTGTGCTGTGAACTTTTCAGTAACTTCTCATATATTCAATTGTTAAACCAATCATTGTTGCTTAAAGTAAAATTTGTTATATTTCCTTTTATTATAAAATATTAAAACCTAAATTGTTCTATCACAAAAAAAAAAAAAAAAAAAAAATACTACTACTGTCTTGGATACTTTTAACTTTTTCTCTCTATCATTATAAAGGAAATGCTGCTTATTTTCAAGAGAACATTTAAGTTTCTGGTTGAATTTGTTGAGAAGTATTGAATTATTTTTCAAAACTACATTTAAAAAAAATAAATATAAAAAAATGGCGCATATTAATGTAGAATATTAAAAAAACTTACACATCTATTTTTTTATTAATGAAATTTACTTCCAAATTTAATAATTGTAATCAATCTTTATTAGCAAAGAACAATGAAGAGTCAGGCTATTGGATTGTTAGTTTAGTGCCTTGCTGGAGAGTTGCCTACTAAGTGGTGTTAGCAAAAAAAAAAAAAAAATCATGCACCACAGGGGCATTTGGGTAGAACTGTCCTCATTTAACCAAAATGGCTGTTGACTGGCAAAACAGCAATTCTTTTATGTTCATCTGTTTGTCTTGTATTTCTAAAATAAAATACTTTTAAAAAAAAAAAAAAAAAAATATGTACTTTTTGTTTTTAAGATGTCTAATACAGATATGGTATTTCAGTTTGATTTTTTTTTTTTTTTAACTCTGCATGAATTCTAAGTTTATTTGAAATTGTGAATTTTATAATCAAAGCTATAATTTCAGATCTGATCAAATTTTGCCATAACTTGAATTTATGACGGACATAATCAAGCCTCATGCAACAAATGATGCCAGCAGTCTTGGTTCTATTTTAAAAGAATGTGCATGTTAAATTTCCAGTTATTAGAATTTAGAGTTCAAAATATTGATTTGACTACCATTTTTGTTTAAAGTTTTAGATACATCAAGTTACAACTGCTATAATCAACATTTGTGAATTTTTAAAGCTAGTTATGTATATATTACTAAAATTAAATCCTTGCTAAGGGTATTAAAATATAGGCAAGTATTTAGATAGAAATTTATTATCACTTAGCTTATGCATCTGGTTAAGATGATAATTTTAAAACTGAAATTTAAGTGATTATGTTATTGTATAATTAGAAATTTTATATATATATCTCACTTAATACAAGGCCTAAGAACAAGAAAGAGGGTCACTGAAAGAATTTAACTTGGTTAGGATTGTAGTGATCAGGAAAGTATCCTCTTGGGAATCTGTTCTATAATAGTTACTATTGATATTAACTAGCATAGATTCACCACACTGAAATCCTCAATCCAAATGATTTTTTTTTTTTTTTTTATCTAGAAGTGATTTTAATTAGGTAGGCCACTTTATAAGACAATTATACTTAACTTAGTTAAAGGCGGGTAACATTATTTGAAAATTATACTGCACTGTTTAAGTAGAAGCAAAATTGATAGGAAAAAAAAAATTTATTTTATCAAAATGCATCCCCCCCCCACTTCTATTTAATAAAATACTTTCACCTTTAAAACTAGTGTTTCAAAAATTGTTTATCTAACAATCACTAGAAGTGCTCATATGCAAGTATACTTTAATGATATCAAACACTTATGGTTTTAAAGTAGATAAATGAAAAACAATTTATACCATTTAAATTTTGCAACAGTTTTGTCACTAAAAGGTTAAATTTGTGCTGTTAGATTATAAACACATGCAAGTTACTATAAATAGAGTAATTTAAAAACCTTTGAGATACTAGGGCAGGGAAACCACAAAAGAAAGAAATAAGACAAGAGCATGAATATTTAGGAATCCTTTTATTACAAAAAGAAGGAGAATGAAGTTCTGGTCACTAAATATAATACAAAAATTCTATAAGTTTCTGAAACCATTCTATTTGCATGGTGTGCAGTCTTGTATGAATTTCATAAAAGTTCTAATTTAAAGAGAAAAGTTCACTTACATTGATTTCCTGTGTTATATATTTCTATTATACCATAAAATGCGAATTTATAAACCAAATTATAAGTATTATATACTAACTTACAAAATAGTTATTTGCAAAAAGGCTAATATGAGATTAAGATTAAATTTTGATCTTATCCAATGTAAGCTGAAAAATGTTCATATACCAAAAATTTTGGTATTTAGTATTATTTGCTTTTTATAGTAAATCTAATTCCTTCTACAGTCATTTAGCAGCACAAATTGAGTGAGATTCATTTAAACTTATTTCCTTTCCCTTGAAAAGGACTCGCTTGAGGCAAATGCCTTATTAAGCCACAGATCAGTGACATTGTACAACTTAAAGTAGACGCTTTTTTAATAGTTACAGATGAAAATTCACATTTCAGGTTTTTATTTCCAACTTATAGTTTTACTTCAGGAAAAAAAAAAAAGTAAATGTTAAATAAAAAAAATAAAACTATGTTTAAAAAATAAAAAATAAATTTAAATATTGTTGCATATTTGAATGTAAATTTTAGAATTATCAACAGTGTTTAAAAATATTTAAAGGCATTTTGATAATTGTCACTTGGACGGTTTTCAGTTGGAAAAATTCAACTGAAAATTTAATTTTGGAATGTACAAATACAGAAAAATGCTTTGAAACTTTAAGAACAAAAATTCTAATGTAACAATGTTAAATGAATATAAATCTTGAGATTGTTAAAAAAAAAAAAAAAATACATGTAGTTAGTACTACATTAATGAAATGATTTTCTTCGGGTATTTCATTTAGTGTGACTAAAATGTCAATGTGTGTAAACATGAAATAAAATGAAAACACATCAACCACTTGAAAACACTGAAGTGTATACAGCCAATTCAGAATTAACATTAAAAGACATGAAGTTTAGTTTTGAATAAATTAAATACACTTCATCTTTATATGTTAAATGCAGGTAAGTATGTCATTTTTATATGCTCATCTTTCTGATTGCTCAAGACGGTGTTAACACCAAATTTATAAGGCAGCAACATATATGACCTAGCCATGTCAAGATATGTATCAACATTAATAAAAAAAATTCAATTGTCAATCAAGGCCTTCTACACAAGCATTTTCAGAGAAACAGTAACCTTTTAAAATACGAGTAATCCTTGCATCTTAGTGGCTTTGCCTTGCTTTGGGTGAAATGATTAAAAAATTTTCATGGGTAAGAAAAAAAAAAAAAAAAAAAAAAATTATATTACTGTCAAACTAGTGTCCTTATGTTACTATTTTGCTTTAACCATTGTGCCTTCCAGCATGTATTCAAAATATCTTGATTAAAGTTTTAGAAAATTTCAAATGAAACTAGTCTATGGTAGATTATTACTATACTGTTATTCATGTCTGGATTTTTTTTTTTGTTAACCTATTGCTCAGTTATTGCTAGTCCTGTCCCTGGACCAGGTAGTACAGAATTAGTAAAAACTGAACTACCCACAAGCTATAATAACCTGCCCCTTTAGATTGGAAAGGGAGTTCAGATCAATATACCAAGAGGTAGGAGTGCACAACATTGAAGCTGCAGATAAGATGAGGATATTAGACCAACTGTAATAAAATGTTCATGTAGGCATAGCATGTTACTAATTTATATATATATATATATATATATATATATATATATTGTTAAATAAGTTTTTAAAAAAGTAGACTAACTTGAAATATTTCTACATAAGTTCAAACAATATTTAAAAAAATTTTTAAAAAGTGCTTGCTTGCATTTGGAAAAATAAACTGCAAATAAGTGATGTTATCTAGATCAGTGGTTGGTGTTTTAATTTTCACATTTGTAAAATAAATCAAAATAAAAAAAAAAAAAACTGTCATGAATCGATACCAAAAAGGCACAATGAATACATATAATTAAGTTATTTCGAAAAATTTGAATATTAAAGTATCATGAATTTTGAAAGCAGTATTTTTCAAAGACTATACAATATAAAGCCAAAGTTTGTTTTCATATCAATGCAATAACTAACATTTTAGTTGGTTAGCTTAGAATTGAAAAAATTTCCAATCTTCCTTCTCAAGACATTTGAAAAGGAGTTCATGAATTTAGATTTACATATTTATATACAGGTAAATACAAAATAGCCTAAGGGTCATGTAAAATTAAATTGATATTAGTTTTACATTAAGCATTATAGACCATCAATTTTTGACTAGCAATTTTTATCTTAATTCCATTCCAACATCTGTCTTCCTGAATCACGTTCCTTAAATGTCCTTTCTTACTAACATCATGATTTCACAAGAACCCATTATGCCTTAGTGGCAATATCACCTTACTAGTTAAAATATTCAGACCAATATACATTAGATGATGATCTGAGTAGCTGCACAAAAAAAGAAATTAAAATGAAAGAAATGCTAGCCAAAAATGAAGTAAACTACTTTTAGAAAAGCAACTTTAAAAGCAAAAGTTAATCCTTATGTATAAAGGAGGTTTTAATATTGTAACCTGTATAACAAGTTAATTTCTAATTAAGCACATTCAATGTTAATAACAAAGTAACAAACTATTCATTTAAGCAGCAGTTTCATTTGTGTAGTAAACTTTCTCTTCATGAGAAAGTTCCTGAGATTCCTGTTTTATCAGCAGGAGAACAGCTGATCCCAGCATCAAAATAATGGATCCCCAAGCCACACCAAAAGCCCAACCATACCACCACTTGTCAATAGCAGCATCTAATGGTAACTCTGCTTTGGCACTTGGAATAAATACAACTAATCCCATAAGTTCCAAGATTACTGGAAAAAAAAAAAAAAAAAAAAGTTGAATTCATGCAAGACATTTGAACAAGCATATGTCAAAGTTAGCTCAAGATTAACAAGTTCTTAACACCAACCCAAAAAAAAATAATTACTGTATATAGAGACAAGTGGATTTAATATTCAGGTAAAAATACTAAGACATTTACATTCAGATGTTTATAAATTAGCTACTTGCCTATCAGTTGAGTCATGTAGACTTTAGTTTGAGGGAAAAAAAAAAAAAAAAAAAAAAAAAAAAAATTAATGTTAGTTGTATTGAGGTTACAATAAAAAAAAAAAAAAAAAAAAAAAAAATAGATGTCAACAGAATTTAGGTTGACCAATAATGACAGCCAAATTTAGACTTATTAAAGTTTGTACCAATCTTTTCATCACTGCATGCCACTTGTCTCAATATCACAAAGAAATAAGTCACCTTTCTATAAAGAAAAACAGTTCTTGGAGTTCAGTATCAAAGTTAACATTGTACTGCCCATCAGGATGTAGCTAATCAGTAACAACTGTCTTTTCACCATGCCATCTGTTTATACCAGTTACTTGCTGCCCTCACCCAGAACTCTTAAACATGCCCTGTGAGAAATTCTCACAAGCATTTTCTTATATGTCCCAGAAGTTCTGTCTAACACAAAACTTATTAACTATAACAGTAAACTTATTTTATGTAAGGTACATAAGTTTACAAGTCAATGATAAAAATAGTTTACCAAGCATTTCAATATAATTCAGTGGTTAATATTCATATCCTATGCATAATCAGAGCTTCAGAGCAAATTTCTGATAACTATTTGTTAGTCTACAGGTTTACTAGTATAGTTATCAAACAGATGGATCAAAATAAAATTAGAATTTTCTATAGCAACATAAATACATCATATAGAATAATTAGATTAAATATTTGGTAGTCAGCAAGAGGAACAACCCAACATGCAAATTACAAATTGGAGATGTCAAAATCAAGCAAGTACAACAATATAAACATCAGGGAAAGTGTTTTAATAAGAAAGTGGGACCACAAAATCAAAGCATCAGAAATTTCAAAATGCTTTATATACATATATATATATATATATATATATATATATATATATATATATATATATATATATGGTTGGTGTATAATTATCAGGTGTTTTTGTAGGAGAGTTAATAAAAATAGTTTTTAGTTTCTTTAATAAAAATCTTTTTTTCAGGTTATAAAAATGCATGTTGATAATCATACACTCTGGAATAATCATTTAAAAATGTCCTTGAATGGTTATGTTTCTTTTTTTTCATAATTGTTTAAAAATGCCTGATAATTATGCAAACACACACAAAAAATCTAATAGTATCATTTACAAACAGCTTACATTTTAACATTAAAATAAAATCTAATTCTTAATTTGGAAGATACTTACAGGCAGTCACCATACCTATGCCAGAAATAAAGTAAAGTTTACGTTTCTTCTGTGCATCCCATCCACTGATTAAAGTCACTGTTGCCACTAAAGTTACAGTTATGCAAATCAGCAGAGAAATGATACTTAGGGCAGCAGTCACTTTATGATAAGCTGAAATAAGAAATGTTCCATTTAAGAAATATATATAAAAAAAATATTTCCTCCTTTGAATATTTCAATTATAAAGAGTTAAATATTTAACTTTAGCAATCTGCATTATTAATATTACTTCCCTTTCCACTGAATTCTTTTTCAAAGTCTCAATTGCATTATCCTTACTGTTAATCCCACTCAAAGTTGTTTCCTGTTGCCAAAGTAGGATATGACAACACAACTTTGAAATTCAAGCATTGTTGTTCATGGATCAGAGTCACCTTCAATGGCAGAAAATTTTGGTACCACAAATGAAATCACATAATGGTTTAAATTCACCAATACAATCACTTAAACATAGCATAAGGAAATTTATTTAATAGAAATAATCAGTAATGCAAAATTTAAATTTCTGCTGGTGGGAAATGCATATTTCTGCTTTTTAGACTTATTTATATGAGGGTGCTGAGCAGGGCCGGATTTGGAAGAGAGAGGCCCTTGGCTATTTCACTTGTGAGCAGGGCCGTGGAGTCAGAACACAAAACCACCGACTAAGTGATTATGGCCTCCAAATCTCAAAGCCTATGCATACACTAACTCATCTCATAATGTGACACTTTTCAGGATGTAAGACATAAAAGAATTCTATAAAAGGTAAGATTTTTATTTACCCATTTAGTTTTGCAAATACAAAAATAAGTGACTTTAAAAAAGTGGAGATGAATTTCTTTAAAAGGAAATAGTAAATATACAGTAAAAGAAATAAAAATTAAAATTCTATAATGTAAGACTTTCTGCATAAAGTGTAAATTCAACTGGAGTCAGAGTTGGTATAGTTTTACCAACTCCAAATCTCCTATTCTCTCAAGTAGAGGAAAATTAAACCATTTGATTATGGCTGAACATGATGCATGTTTAAAATTACCAAAGGGTTATTTAGAGTCTACAATGTGTTATGACAGCATGTGTAAGGCCTGTAACAATATCAAAGACATAATACATCTTGGATAGAGAACACCCTAGATTTTGAGTTTCAGCCTTCAGAGTCTATAGGCAAATCTGGCATACATCTTTATAGATCAAACACTGCTGTAATACAAAAGGTCAGATGTGGGCAATTATTCCTGAAATCTATTCTGAATGTAGACCAATGTAAAATGATAAGTCAATATATATATTATAATGTTATTGTTAATAACATGTGTAAACTTACCCACATTAGATATCTTTAGAAAAAAAAAAAAAGAATAGAACAAAAATAAACATTATCCAAATATACATTTTTTTTCTTTTGTCAAATATTTGATAGAGTGTTTTGGTTAGCAACAGAGAAGATAAAGGCAGATTAACAATTAAAGATTAATGATTAAATAAGGAACAGGATAACCTTCACAAATATTTCTTGAAAATCCTGATTAAGCTAAATATCTAAACATTAGATTTATGAAGGTTTTTCTACTGTCTCCTTAATTATTTTGTCAGAGTTAAATCTATATCTTCAACTCAAACATTGAAATTTATAATACAGTTTAATAGAATATAAAACATTTAAAAAGAAAGGTTTAATTGTACTAATATAGTCATGGGTCTTACAAATAATTACTAGCCATATTCATGAAATTTTATTTTATTGATAGTAAAAATAAATGGTAATCTATCAAGATTTGTTTTACAATTTACAAGATGTTGGTTATAAACCGGAGACACTTTACAAGTAATTAGCGTAATAAGAAAATAGATTATAAACCTTTCA
The DNA here is from genome assembly GCA_903632075.3 of Acanthosepion pharaonis. Taxonomy (NCBI): domain Eukaryota; kingdom Metazoa; phylum Mollusca; class Cephalopoda; order Sepiida; family Sepiidae; genus Acanthosepion; species Acanthosepion pharaonis. Next base: position 78,085 of record CAHIKZ030000357.1, on the reverse strand, counting down.
AAACGCTTTCTTGTGTACAATCTTCTACATCAGCTTTTGTTTTACATCTTTTCCACAAACCCTGAAGCAAAATGGTGTCATTTTCTTGACCTTCAATCCAATTAATTCCTGCAATGGAGACTATCAGCAAAATAATTGCAATAAAACCAGCAATCACAGCAATCCACTGAAATTAGAAACAAAGGTGAACAAGTTTCATTAGATTTCTGACAACAAATAGCAAAGTGGTTTAGTTAGAGAATGATTTTACTTGGAAGAAAACACTAGATTTATAGTCATTACAGTCATTGGTCTTAATTTAAATTATCACACAAGTTCATGCAAACCATATCTCGTCTCATTTAAATATAGAACAACATTTTAAGTATCAGGTTACCAAACACTTTTTTGAAAAACTGAATGCACAAATTGTAAAATTCAAGTATTCTGACAAATGAAATTAAGAGACACTAAACAGCTTGTATAAAGCCTTTAATTAAACCTTACCTAATTTTAGCATTAAATCATTATTACTTGCTTCTTATTCAAGGGTTATATTCAAGTGGATACACGTTTGTGTTGAGCGCTATTACACCCACAAGCTTTACGTGTGTACAATGTACACCTCCAAATCTTGTTGCCCACCGATCGCGAATAGGTTTGTTCCATACGGACTGCTAGCAAACCACAGTTACAGCACCAGTCAATCCAATTCAATATTGTTGTAAAACTGTGCTCCAATCTTCAAAATGGGGAGGTCTTTAAAAACCTGTTGATTGGAAATGCGTTGGACCACTACATAATACTTGGTTTGAAATGAACCGTAAAGTGTACGTGAAGGGATGAATGAGTGTAAGCAGTGCAAAAAGGATAGCCAACAGGGGGAAAAAAAATCATTTCTCGGAGGGGGAGATTACATCGTGGCGAAATACAAGGTGTGGAGGGTGCGAAAGTGTAATAGCGCCCAAAATAGTTTTTTAGTACCCTTAACTTCCTCTTGCTTGAGGACACCACAGACGCGAGGTATTATCTGGTCAGACAGCTCCACTCAGACGGGAATTAATCTGCGCCTCTATTTAAATAAAATAAAGGATCTAATTTTAAGATAAAACAATTACATTTCTTACAATAAAATAAGATGTAGTTTCTTTATAAATTAGACAGCATCGACTACATTTCCTCTCATCTGTACTTTGCGAATTTAAAAAAAAATTTCTATCCACCTGATAAGTCGAGGTCGGATCAACGTGCATAATGTGAAGTGAAGTTTACTTAATGCGAAGTTAGCTTAAGTTTTTAGAATTTAAAGAAAAAATAAAATTAAAGCGATTATTAAGAACTGCGTGCGTTCGATTTGACGAAAAAAAGTGAATTTAAAACTTTCTTTGGCATAAAATCTGTAGTTAGAAACTACAGGCGAGACAAATTTTCGCTTGTATATAAAAAAAAAAAAAAAAAAAAAGTCAGTCATTCACACCTGTTGAATATTGGGAAAAAAAGTTAAGGTAACTAGTTTTAAACTTATTTATTTTCAAATATTTGCTCAGTGACTCATTTCAGGTTAAAAGCAGGCCTATTTGCAAATAAATGAATCGGATTCTTAGAATTTCCGGAGTTAAAATGAAATTATGAACAAATAGAGAGCTGAATGCAAAATAAGTTTTTGTCAATAAAAAGCTGAATTTTTCTTTGCCAATGAAAAAAGTGAAAACATTGGAATTATTCGCTTGGAGTTCAATATTTAACAGTTCTGTTGAAAACTTAAGTTTAAAAAGAATTCTTACAATAGTAAATCTGCAGCATTATTTTTAAGATATTTATTTTTCATAAGTTAACTTAAACGTAAAGGGTGAAAAAAAAAAAAAAAATAAAAAATAAAATAAATAAAAGTTTGAAAACTTTTTAAAAAGTTTTTAATTTTATTAAATTAACGCTACCACTAGAAAGTAATGGATAGGATAGATTTTTCATTAAGAAATGTGATGAAATAGTTGTAGAAGGAAGAAATAAAAAAAACTTAAAAATTTTAAGTTAAAATGCTTCATCTTGACAATTAAATCGGCGGCAAAACAGGTTTAACTAAACAACAAATGACAATTGAGGGTGTAGTCAAATCTCGAAATACGATTTTATTTTAAACTGAGTGAAAACCGATTATCAAGGAATACAGACTTGAGTAATGAATAAAATAAGTCAAAGGCAAACACCTGATACAATTATTAATAATTACTTCTCTCATAGCAAAATAAATAAAAATAAGAACTTAAACAAACATCATTTGCAGTACGCAAATGATGTTTGTTTAAGTTCTCTCGCACTGTTTTTTAGTGTTAAAAACAAAAAGAAAAGTATTAAAAACTTAAAAAAAGAAGAAAAAAAACTGTATTTTAAAATTAGCCTCATTGCTTTAAAAAATCGTAATTACCTTAAACGGTCTAACTACTGTTGTAGTTTGCACAAGTGTAGCCGACATTGTCGCAAAAATATTAAGTTAACTTCGTCAGTATTTCAAACAAGTACCAACTTGGGCGTAATCTCCCTTGCCAAAAGTAATTGTTTACTTGTTGACTATAGATGGCGCTTTATAGGAAACTATTCGGAAGTTTACATTTAAATATGCAAATTTAGAACCAACTACCCACTGCCATGGCAAGCTTAAATCAATTATTAAATGAAATGTAGATTTTAAAAATGAAAGGCGTATTACTCGTCATAAGTGTTTTAGTTTTCTAATCAATACTTACCTGTAACATTTAGGTCTAGTAATGATTTTTTTTTAATATATATGTATAATCATTTTCCCCCAAAGCAAAGCGATGCCATGTAGAGGTGGTGGTGGGGGTGTCTACTTATATAAAAATAAAATCTTAAATAAAAATATTTTCACTTTTTAACTGTCATTTAACCAACTTCCAAAAAATAACTGCCAAATATTTTAAATAACTTAAATGCTTTCTTTGAACATACATTTCAGTTTTATTTGGAACATAGCAGCCTAATTCGAATTAAACGAAAAATTAATTTTGATATATAAATAAAGTTTTAGGCATTTTTAAAACACTGGTGCAGTCACTTGTCACTCATCGATACATTAAAGATAATAAATTTAAAACAACAAATTTAAAGATCCAATATTTATCCACGTGATACATTTCAAAGTCATTTAGTAAATCTAAAGATTAATTAACAGGATTTTGTAAAAGTAATGTTTACTTTTACTTAAAAGTTAAAACTTAATGAAAATAATGTTTATTATAATAACGTGGGATCATAGGTCAAATTAACACATGTATAATTACACCCCTTACTTAAAAAGTGTGTGAAAAATAAATAATACAAATTAAACAAATGCAGAAGACCAGCAGTGCAATAAACGAAACATTGGTATTATGTTTAAAATTAAGTTATTTTTAACCTTATATGACCAATAGTTTAAGATTATAATTTTTTATTCTATACGATTTTATAAACCTTAGTAAAAAGAATAATTTTATTTTGCATGCTATCATTTAACTAATAAGTATTTTCTTTTTAGTCAAACTATACTCTTTAATACATTGCTTTTATTATTCCCATACTTGTTTGATACCATAAAATATCTAATTGCACCCAATGATTTATTTTAATTAATTATTCTGAATTTAAGAGTTATTGAATTATCATATTACTCTTCTGATAGGGAAAAGTAGACAAAGGCAGTAATTCAGAATTATTTCCTTTCTAAACATCCATACCAAAAATAATCTAACAGTTGTTAAAATGAAAAATAAAATAAAATTCTTTTAACAAAGGTTCACACACAAAAATGGCATTAAATTTTATCATTATTTCAGTTCTTCAAACATTTTTTTTATTTAATAAAAAAAATTCTTATGAGCATCAATGGGATGAATTTAAAAATATAACTGAAAAGTTATAAGGAATTATTTTTAAAATAGACATTTAATGTAGTTTTTTTCTATCCGAGCTGAAAGGATATATTTCATTAAATTATGGAAGCACCGACTGTCAGAAAAAAATTATTTTTTTAGTTTTATTGAATTGTTTTGGTAAAGGGCATGGCCTTAGTGTTTATATTCAGAAAAATCTCCCAATTGCAAGGGAACTGTCTCCAGATGATTCTTCCATGTGCTTTCAACTTTTGTTATTGCACTCTATTAGCTATCTCTTTTTCCTTTATCACTATCCTTCTTCTCAGGACTGTGATATATTAAACAAAATTTCTAATAATATAATACAAGCTCTTTCTCTACATCCATCTCAGACTTTTGTATTTGATGATTTTAATGCTCATCATATCAAGAGGCTTAAGCATTTTAATGTTGCCAGTAATCAGATTTTCAATTTTTCTATTGCACAGTCTCTAGATTTCTGTAGACATTTCCCAAATGAATCTGTTCAAGGTTCTTCTTTATTTAATTTGTTCCTTACCTCCTCTCCTAGCTCTTGTAGATTATAACAAGTCTGTCCTCTTGATAATTCAGATCTCACTGTAGTATCTATTGATATTTCTTTTGAGTCAGCTATCATAAAGGAAGTCAGTATTCAGACTTTCTTCTTCTGTTGCTCATTCTCTGTCAAATAGTGAATGTCCCTACTCATTTCCCTAATAAATCTGTTCAACATTCTTCTTTACTTGATTTGTTCCTTACCCCCTCTTCTAGCTCTTTAAGATTATCACAACTCTGTCCTCTTGGCAATTCAGATCTCACTGTAGTATCTATTGATATTTCTTTTGAGTCAGCTATTATAAAGGAAGCCAATATTCAGACTTTATTCTACCGTTGCTCATTCTCTGTCAAATAGTGAATGTCCCTACTCATTTCCCTAATAAATCTGTTCAACATTATTCATTACTTGATTTGTTCCTTGCCTTCTCTCCTAGCTTTCAGATTATCACAACTCTGTCCTCTTGATAATTCAGATTGCACTGTTTCATGTATTGATATTTCTTTTAAGTTATCTATTAAAAAAGAACCTCCTATTCACAAGATGTCTCTCTGTTACCAACATATTTATTGGTATTAATTTTGTGTCTTTATTCAATTGTGTCTTTATTCGAGAGCCTCTTGGAGTGATAATTTTAATCTTCCTATTGAAAATTGTGCCATGGAGATTTTTTTCTTGGGTTTCTCTGGTAGTGATGCTTCTTTTTCGCAAATATCAGATAAAATTATTGCTTCCTCCTTTCAATTATCATGTAAAATTACAATCTTCACCTTGGTTCACACCAGCCTGTTCAGCTGCTATAACCCATAGGAATAACTCTTTTCCAGCTGTAGCATTTGATATAATTCTGGTCACAAAAGATGCCTATTTGTGACTGCTCAAAATAAACATGTACTAATAGAGGCTAAGTCTTTGTTTACTGATAGAATAAGGCACCATATAACCACTAACAAGTTTGGTTCATGTGACTACTGGCAGCTTTGTAATAATGTCCTAAATAAGAGTAAGTTTTATATCCCTCCTCTTTGTTAATTGGTTAAGCATACCACATCACATGTTCTTCTTTCATATGGTTTTTGGTTCTTTAGGTCAACTTCTGATGTAGTAACAATTATTGCTGAAAGGATCTGTCAAGATGAAAGATTCTATCAAGCTGAAAGATTCTATAAGAATCTTCCTTTGGATATCTGAAAGGAATTTGACAGTGTTTGGCATAATGATTTTATTCACAAGTTGAAAGGTTATGATATTTCTGGATGAATTTTTGAACTGATTTTCTCTTTCTTATCAAAGCATGAAATGAAAGTTATCTTGTATGGCCACTCTTCTAGATCTTTTTACATAAATGCAGATGTTCCACAGGGCTCTATCTTTGGACCTACGTTGTTTCTAACTTTCATAAATGACTTTCCTGATGTCATCAGTTCTCAACTCAGTATTTATGCTGAGTATGTAACTATTTACTCTTGTCTTAGCAGTAAGTCTGATTGGTTCAGTAAAGTCAAAGTGGCAGTTGATCTCAAAAATGATCTGCAATCTGTTGTTAAATGGGGCAAGGAGTGGCTTGTTAATTTTATTGCCTCAAAAACAAAACTGCTCTTTTTTAATCATCTGAGAGAACCTTTTTTTACCTTCCCTCAGCATGGCTGATGCTAACCTCCAGGAGAGTAACTCATTGCGCTTTATTGGACAATCATTTTCAGCTGACATGAAGTGGAAAGAGTACATTGAATCAATTGCTAAGTCTGTAACTAAGAAAGTTGGTTTACTGTATCGTGCTAGACAATTTTTCACACCAGAAACTATCTTTTATTACTATCTTACAAACTTATCTACCATTTGTCCTCACTTTAAATATTGCTGCTACAACTGGCCTGATGCTCTTGTTATATATTTAGAGATTCTTGATAAAATCCAAAGGATCTGCAATGCTAGTGGTCTTGATCTGGCATCTTGGCCTCAATCACTGAAGCTGTAACATAGCTTCACTGTTCTTTTTCTATAAATACTTTCATGGTAATAGTTCTGATGAATTTTCCCCTATGGTACCAAGACTTTATAAATTTTAGCATAGTACTAGATTGGCAGCTAGGTCTCATCAATTTACAATTGAAATGGTTAGATGTAACCATAAGCTCTATGCTAACAGTTTTTTCTATTGCACTTTTCACTTGTGAAACTCCAGCTTCTTACTTCCCAACTTTGATCTTCAAAAATTTAAATGCAATGTCAATTGTTATCTTCTGTCTTTTTAATTCTTATTCTTTTATTGTCCCTCATTCCTTAATAGTAGTTTTTCTCAAATTCTCTAACACTCAGTAACCCCTTGCATGCTAGTGGCTCTATTTATATTATATTTATATATTTTTTATTCTATAAGCCGCCTTTATGAAACTTAACACTTTTTATAAACATTTAGCATCCCGCAGCCAATGTTGAATTTTGTACAAATCTGTGCAAAAAGTGGATCAAAGAGCTTACCCAGTTTCATACAGATTTTCAGGAAATATCAGCTTTTAATTGGTCAATAAACACACAAGTGGGTGTTGCAATCCACTCATGTACAAATATTTTTCCAGCATGTGACCAAGTTTTCCTGCTCTTTTTCTGGGAGCCTGTGATATGGTTACATTAATTATAAATAGCAGACACAAGCTTGTTCATTCTCTTTTCTCTTTTCTTGTGAAAATGTAACCTTAAAGGATTCGCGTCTTGACCATGTGCAGTCAGACACCCATGAAAGCATATTCATGCATGCACATACGTACAAAATTTTCCAACTTACATTACAGACATATGAAACATTTCCAAACAAGCAACAAGAACATTTCTCTTTAAAATACTTTTCTAAAGATAAAAGTTTATTCAACATTTCTCAGCTTTATAATTCATTCAACTTTTGTGAGCTCAGATAAAAATATTTCAATTCCATCAATAAAACTTTAATTCAGTCAAAGGGACATAATACCAACAAAATAGTAACCTCTATGCACCATTACACAAAAAATAAATATAAATCTTGTTGTTATAAAACCGTTTTTGTTCCTTCTTGTTGTTTCATATTTTGTGGTATTTTGCATTAAATATAAATCGTGAGGTCATGTTAACAAACAGACATCTACAAATGGCCATATATATTAACATACTTCAACAAACATATTAAGGTTCATAATTAATGAATATCAAAAATATTAAGTTCCATAATTAATTAATATTAATCATCATCATCATCATCATCATCATCATCATCATCATCATCATCATCCCCTTGACTTTTGTAATCATAGGACAGATCTGAATGTAGAAGTCATACTAACTCTTTTTTGCAACGGTCTATAAACGGCAATTTTGGTACATTTATATCTGCCCATTGTTTGACATTGTCCAACCAGTTTTTGCACTGACATCCTCTCCTATATCTACCTTCAATGTCCCTTGCATCATAGTCTTACACAGGCTGTCATGCCTTGTAATGTGTCCAAACCATGTTATTTTTTCCTCCGTTTGACAGCGGGCAAGAAGAGGTTCCTGGTTCCATTTCCGTATAAACTCAAATTTTTGTTTCCAATAGAAAATGCCAAGGAGTTTCCTCATGCATTTGTTCTCAAACACTTGGATTCTTCTCTCTGTATTTGCCAACAGTATCTACATTTCACATCCATATAGAAGAATGACTATATAGACTACAAGCAATTTGTACAGTCTGTATTTTGTTTGAAAGCTAATAATATTCCCTCTGAACTGATAAATCATGGAGGTGAAGAAACCATCAAAGTCATAACAACACTATGCCAGAAGATTTGATAACAAAAAGTGGCCTAACGGGTGGACTCAGTCATTAATATTAATATTTTTATATTATTGCTCAAAGGAGATTATAGGAAATAAACCCTATTTCCAACACAATTACATACCTACATACATACCATATTAAAACATGACCAACTTTATTTTCTACCTAATAACAGATAATATTTACAAACATGCCAAAAAGATTCCACAAACAACACACATCATTTAAATCAAAGTGACTATTGGTTAGAAAATAACATCAAAATGTAAAACATTTAACCAATCAAAGAAAACTAAAACCCTATTTTTCTCAAATCAACTTTCAGGAATAATTTCTTATAAAAACCCACAGAATTTGACTTTCAGCAGTAGAGATGTGACTGCTTCTAAACCATTCAAACACAAGACATGGCTCTATAGCTTTTTCCTCCCACCCAGTGCATGCTGAAAGAAACATGTGTCATTGACTTCAAACAAATCATCAACAACAACAGCTCAGACAGTTAGTAAATTTTTGCTGATGATCAAAGATTTTCTAAACTTCAGATTTTTCTGTGTACCAAAGACTTTAACAACTTAAGACTATTTTTACTCCTTTTTGACCCTTCTAAAGTCATGTACATATGTTTGTAAATACAAATGATATACTTATCAGGCATTTCAATGGTTTCTTTCTTTTTAATTTATTATTGTTTGGAATTCAAATGTTTGGATTTTTAATATAAAAAAAAACTTTTATGACAGAATTGCCTACAGGGTAATTCAGAATTGTTGATTTATTTCCTATTGATCTCTATATAAAAATAATCTAAAAGTTGTAAAAAGAAAAAGTAAAATAAAATTCTTTTGAAAATATTTCTGATGTGAAAATAGCATTAAACTTTACATTTTTTGATTCATAAAAGCAAGCTTTCTCTTTTCATCAACAACTGGATGAATTTCAAAATCACACTAAAAAGTTCCAAGTAAATTTTTCATTGTAGGTTTTTCCTTGTCAACTCTGAAAGAAAATAATGTGTTTTATTAAATTATGCAAGCATTAACTCACCACAAAATATTTTTTGATTTTTATTGAATTATTTTTGTAAGGTTTCAGGACAAATAGCATCTTTCATTATTTTTCTTTATAAAACTATAAAAATATATTTAATCAATGTCCAATTTTAAACATGTTCACAATATATCAAAAGTGGGGTGTAAATAACCAAAAGATATTTCCTCAAACTTTTCTAATAAAATAATCCATTCATTTATAAATGAATGAGTACTGAAAATTTCATTGAAATCATATAATTTCCTAATTTTCAGCAAATTTTTAAAAAACAATGTGTAGTTTTTGTTTTTGTTTTTTTTTTGCTTTCACCTAGGAAAAATCATGTACTTTGAAAGTTATAAAAATTATTTTTAATAAAAATAATAATATTAAAATATTACAAGAAAAAATAATTAAAATGTTTAAATCATGTAAAAACTAATATAAGAATTATTTTAATAAAAAATATTAAATTTGTATGAAAAACTAATTATGAAAATTAGTATTACTGACATAGTTTCTTTTAAAACAAAACTACCAAAAGGAAGCCAGATAGTTTATACAAAAATAAGAATAAAAATTGTAAAAAAATTGTAAAGAGTTTAAAAAAGAAAGGATGTCATAAAAATGCCAAAATGAAGCTAGTTGGTTTAAACTTTTCATGGCAAAGTTTTACTTGATATATTCAGCTTTGATGTTGTCAAAATCCAGCCAAATTTGAATTGAAAATGAGAGCAGTTTGATTGGATAGGGACTCTTGAATTTTTAACCAATAGGTGATAAAATATATAGGCTCCCTAAGGAGTTATTTAAAATTTCTATTTCATTTTGTCTCACCCTCATGTTTGTCTATTTTCTCAACTAATTTATCACTCTTAGTTTTTGTTTGTTAATAAACAACACCTTCACAACTTCAAACAGCAACCCTAAACCTAATTGTACTGATAAATCATCAGTTACCTCCCCTTAAGATCTAGGAGGTATAAAAAGCATCCTGAATATCCATCAATAGACAAGTAGTCAGAGTAAAGTGTAATAAAGCTTTGGTATAAGTTTATTCACTTGTTCTGTTTTTACTACACTAATAACAACAAAATCAATCCAGTTCAAGTAACTTTTGAAGGTTGAACACAAAATAAAAATACAATAAGTAGAATAAAAAATAAGCTAAATAAAAAGTGTGAAAAAAATCCAGAAGCCTGAAAAGCCAAAGGTGTCAAATCCCAACTCAACTACAGCAGACAAAGAATAAAGACTGTGTTTTATAACACTGAACAACTTCTTTTACAAGTGAAAACATTTCCCATGATTATTTTCCTGACTAGAATGTCACCTAGCAGCCATCTTGGCAGACCATATAGGTAATCCTCACAGCAAGATCAGTGCAAGGGTCTCATGCCCTCTCCCAAATCTATGATACGGGTCCCCACTCTATCTCAATTTTCATAAGGTAGTATTTATATAAAATATAAATTTTATTCTAGCCTAATGGATTATATGCAATATAGGTGAACAATTCAACTAGAAAAAATTGAAAATAAATACAATGTATCTAGATACAATTGAGAGATGTGTCATAGGAGATTATTCCATCTTAAATAAATCAATAATGTGTTGCGGCAATTTTTAACATCAACTTGAGGTTTTTCTTGTTAAAATGTTGAATAATTTCAACACACTCTAGAGAAAAATAATGAATTTTATATCATGTTTTTTGAGACATATCATGGGCAAAAAACAAATTCACAGATTTGGAAAAAAAAAAACAGAAAGGCATCAAAATCTGTGAAAATTTTCATCCTTTAATAGTCAGTTGCATTTAATTTGACTTGTAATGTATATAAATGTAGGTAGAAAAAAGTAAATGTTGATAAGATAACGAGGGTCACTAATCAGGCAACCCCAGTCAGGTGGGGGACAAGGGTCAATATGCACTGGCTTTGCCTCACAGTTCCTTACAAATGACCAACTGAATCTCATAAATGGTTTGTGACTTTATTAAAGGATGCATTACCCTCCATGCAAGCCGCTAGTGGCCTGCTGTCTGGCAGCCAATGACAATACCAGCAGGCCTCTGGTGGCATCCATTGGCAGGCCACCAATGGGTTTCTAGTGGTCTGCCAGTGATAACATTGCCGAGAAAATCCCACTGGCTGTCCAACAGTGGGCCACCAGGTGGCAGATTGGTGTCTTGTGTGCAGAGTAATTTTGATTTATTAAAGAAACTCTACATCAAGATGCCAAATGATATCTGCATCAGACATCTTGCTATTCATCAAAGGAACCTGAGGAGTCCTTTGATGAATTTCTCCAAGAACTGTACTGATGAAGCAAAAATTGAGTTATAACTGCTGAGGAGCTCTTAAAATTCTGTGAGAATCCCTACCCCCACATGTCTGCCAAGACACCCACTTAGAGTTGCTGTCTAGGATGATAAAACAATGAACATAACCCTCTTTCTTTTTCCTTTGCTCTAGAATATAACAGCAAGAACAACAATACTTCTCTCTACTGGGATAGAGTTCTTCCCCTAACCAAACTGACTACCATATATACTCAAGCATAGTGCAAGTTTTCATGATCAGTTTTTTACACAAAAAATAGGTATTGCATTATACACAGGTTATTTTTTTTTGAAGAGGTTAAAAATCATGAATTGTCAGTGACCAGTTGCACTATACACAGGTAAATTTTCAATTTAAATAATAATGATAATAATGATCGTCATCAGCAACAGAAGAGAGCTACTCTGCCAACATATCACAGCACATTTAAACAACCTCAGCTTCTAGCAAAATAAACCAAAAACAACATGTGTATTGAGTACTTTTTACTTAGAATGACTTGAATTATCATAAGGCAAAGTATGTACCCCAACTCATGGGACATCCTGTATTATTTACCTATCATCCTGATAAAAAGGTTTTCATTGGAAAAGCAATACGTCAAGAATGTAAACAATTGATAAACAAAAATGAATGCAAATTTGAGATAGGAAAAAATATATATAAAGTATTTGTTGATTTTTAAGTGGCATGCATAGTGAATGGGGTTTTACTCTTCATGTAGCAGCAAATTGGAAGTAACATAGGCTATGTAGAAGGCAGGCCAAGGGTAAATGAGTTACTGTAGTCAAACATGAACGAAAACAAAAGTAGAGTATCTAACATGGTTTTTCCCACTGTTTTGAGGTAGCTTTGTACAAAAAAAAGAAAGAAGACTATTTATTTGTTATAAAATATTTCCAGGATGATATCCAGTACTGCAATATTTGACTACAGTAGGCCTACAAGTATTGCTTAGAAGCTGCATTATACATATATGAAAAAATCAGTTTTTTCACAAAAAAACATTCAAAGGTCACACTATACATGAAGTAGGATAATGCACAAGTATATAAACCCTTCTTCAAATTAACTGAAACAACCACTTTAGTATCCTTTTTTTTCAACATACAGTCAGTTTTACACCCACTGGAGTAACAGGGTATAATCAGTTTCTAATTTTTCCCAAGATTAGGCTATTTGCAGTGGTGTGCAGTAATATGAATCTATTTTCGGGGTGTATGATGAAATTTGTTTGGCCTTGTAAAATATTGCATCATCTGTGATTGCATCAGATTTTCATCATGCCCAGAGACTATTGTCTCAACTGTCGATTAGTTGTCCTACAGTCATTGTCTGCAAGGAAGCATATGGATACTGTATCACAACACACTGGCAAGCCTTACCAGTGAGCAAATCAAAGTGCTATCGACTGACCTGGAAGCTCTCCTGATTTAAATCTAATCGATAATCTGTGGTCAATCTGCAAGGAACAACTTCATGGAATGGACATATGCGGTACTAACATGTGCACTGGGTCATGTTTCATTGGAAAAATATGAAGAAAGTAAATAATAATGGAATTATTCATTTTGTTTCAGTTAATTTGCATAAGAGTATATGCTAGTTAATTTCAAACAGACTATTTGGACAAACACTACTACTACATACATAAATGTTTTCTTTCTTTTTTGGACTATCTTTTAACAATGTAAATATAATCTTTTTTCTCTTTTTTTTTGCGTGTTGTATTTATTTATATAAATATATATGAAAAATTCCTGCATGTGTTGAAATTCATTTCTTTTGAAAATACTGTATTCATTTATTCTGAAAGTTTTCATCGTAACAAGTCGCAACTCCTGCTGCTACAAAATAGTGACCAACAGCAACCTCATTCATTAAAATCTGTGTAGCAGATTGATTTATAAATGATCTGACATTGTCACTTATATGTCAATAACTACCAGACACAGTAGGTATGAGGAAACAGTCAGATACTTTTGCTTGAAATGCAAGGTGTGCCATTGATGATGAATAAGATAAAAATTAGTAATAGTATTTCTCTTAGGCAGTTACTATTGTCTTAAAATTATCATATTGCATTTTATTGGTAGTTAAGAAAGAAAATTTGAGGAAAGATTATTGGAAATGCCACATTAGAAACATACTGATTTAAACTAAAAGGAAATCCTTAAAACTCAAAAAAAATATATTCACTCACCACTTGAGTACATGTGCACAAATGCTCTTTTATGCAAATTTCTAATCAACCAATGACATGACAGCAATTTAATGATATAGGAATTTAAACATGAACACAACAACCTGCTGAATTTCCTAGGAAAAGAAAGGTTATTTAAATCAATTTGAATGCAGCATGGTCATTAGTGCCAGATGGGCAGGTTTGAGTATTTCAAAATACTGCTGATCAGAAATTTCACACACAATCATCTCTAGCATTTACAGAGAATGGTCAGGAAAATAAAATATTTCAGTGAACAGCAATTCTGTAGGTGGAAATCTCTTGCTGATAAAAGAGGTTAAAGAAGAATGGCCAGACTGGTTCCACCTGAAATAACCATTCTTTACAAAGGAAGTATGATGTGGATTATCTCACCTTATACGTATTCTGTATTAGGATACACTTCATTCTAAGTTGAATAAAGCTACATCTAATTTACACCTGCTTTTGTTTTCTCACTACAGGAAGTATACAGAAATACATATGGAAATTAAAGATTGTGTGTTGGGTGTATACTATAGGCAGGGTTCATGTTTATATGCAAACAATTAAAGAAGAAGCATACAAAAACTTGGGTTTCTGCCATAGACCATTTATTCTCTTTTTTTATATAAACTGTAGTGAAAGTTCTCAATGTATCTTGGGTATGCCCGTTTTCTTTTTTGGTCCAGGAGTTAGGGTAAGTAAGTATAAAAATTGTTATAATGGCCAAGCTCAAGTCAGCCTTGTGCAGAGTTAGAACAACCAATGAAAAGTTTATACTTATTTCATTGTTAGAGGTTTAAGCATGGTTATAATGACTGAGCTCAAATCAGCCTTGCACTGAGATTGAACAACTAAAGAAAAGGTTGATATACTTTATGCAGAGATTTTGGAAGACACACACAAATGCATTGGAAAGTAAAAAGAGATTTAAGTTGTCAGTGAAGAAAAGAACATGCACCAGCAGGGCAGTCCAATTTCCATGTGTTGCTATATCTTGGAGCAAGGAGTTGAAAGAGAGAGAGAGGAAGGAAAATGTTAATCTTTTTATAGACTTAACAAGCAATGGCAAAAGACAAAGCCAAGTGGGATAATAAAATTTCTGGTTTATTTATTACTAGCATCATGGGAAAATATATTTTATTTTTTTTTTTTTATTATTCATTATTACTACTTTATTTATTGATTTTATTTCATCTTTCCAAAAGCATCTCTGAATGCCAAGTACATTGAACCTTGAAGGAAATGCAACTCCCATTAGATAAGAAAAATAAACTGAAGTCACAATGCACTAAGGATCACAAGAATTGAGAAAGATGGGGAAAACATTACCTGGTCTGATGTTTCTCAGTTTCTGCTGCAACATTCAGATAGTAAGGCCAGGATTTGGCATGGACAACATGAACGGTATAGATCCATCCCACTTTATATCAATGGTTCAAATGGAGGTGTAATGGTATGATGACTGTTATCTTGGCATACATTGGGACCCTTGGTATTAATAAAAAGTTGTTTAAATACAACAGACTACCTAAGTATCAAGGATGACTACAGGTCTCAATTTATGATTATGGTGAACACTTTCTCTGGTGGCCATTCCCAAAAGGACAACATACAGTGTCACAAATAAAAAATAGTGGCAGATTGGTTCATGGAGTTAATCACCACAGAATATTAATCCCATAGAGCACCTTTGGGAAGTAGATTTGAATCTAGAAGAATTGCAGGAAACCATACTAAAAGCCAAATTTCAAAATATAAAATATAACAATTAGTGGCACTGATTGAGTCATATTAGTACATGAAAAGTTGTTGGTAACTTGAGATACTGAGATACTTAATAATTCTGTGTGTCTAAGCTAATAGAGGAAGTTTGTTGTAGTGATTCTTGTGAAATTGTGGCTTTAGCACATTTATTCAAACTGAATTCCATTCCAATGTTTGAAATATTTTACTGTTTTCAGGAGACCTTCCAGCTCACTATAATTCATAACATGCAACTTAAAATCATCCATGTAAAATAGATGGCTTATTTTCATTTGAAATATGTTTTAGCCATATTCTGTCCTGTTAAGTTTGTTGGTTAATGCTATTAGGGACATACAAAATAGTAAGGGAGAGTCACCTTTAAATATTCCTGTTGATGTTTATTTCATCAGACTTATAGACTCCATTTATATGATTGAGTTGAAGTGTTGTTTTCCATATTGACATACTTGATGAAATTGATGATGACAGGTGGTACCTTGTAGATATTTAAAGACATTAAGATCCAGTAATGGGGCAATCTATCCAGGCAGTACTGAGATTTTTCTTTGTATTGAAGCAGTTTTCCAAGATCATCATATTAATAAGTAATTGGTCTTTACATCCATAACAGCCAAGTTTGCACCCCTTTTGTTCAAGAGGTAGCATATCATTATTTAAGGGATATATCTGTTTTATCAGAATAGATATCCACAGGTTGTAAGTAGTGGGAAGCCATGTAATTGGTTTGTAGTTTTTTGGGACATTTGTATCATCATTCTTGGGTAGAAGGAAGGTAATCCGTTTGGTTATCCATGCCAGAATTTTAGTAGGATTATTGATCAATTCTTGAAGTTCTTTGGCTAGTTTTTTTGTGTGCTGTATTTAGATAATAGATCCAAAAGTTAGGAATTTTATTTATTCCTGGAGATTTCCACTTGTGTTTTTTTCATTGTACATTCAACATCCTCTTCTGTGATTCCCACCCATGTTTGTTCTGATTTATTTTTCATCCATTCTACCTTTTGTGTAATCCAATCGGCTTCTTTGTGATGTTCTTTAGGGCAAGCCCATAATTTTTCTCAGAACTGTGTAACCTCTTTTATTGTAGGTGGGTGGGGGAGGGGTTTCTCACTTCAATTTTTTGTCTGTCTATTTCTCTGAAAAGTTTCTTCGCATCAGTTTAAAAGATCTTATTCTGTCTGTAGAATCTTGATCTTTTTATATAGCATCTGATTCTTTGAGCATTCAATTATAGTGTTTGCTTTATTTTTTCTTTAGCTGATAGGACTTAATTTTCATTCCTAATTTTGTATTTCATTTTTTTTTTCTGCCTTTTCTAGTCCTTACATTTGTTCCTCTTGTCAGTTCATTGAGTACTGATAATTCACTTCTAATTTGTCCAATTTCTTTCTCTATTTTTCTTTTCCAAGGTGAATCTTCATGTCTGTGAGATTGCCTTTTTTTACTTTGATGTTTAATTTTTTGGTTGCTTCTGTTGCTGATGTATATATTGCTTCATTGTGACTTATTTGTAGGTCTATTTCGTCCATAATTAACTTGAGTGCTGCATTGTAGGGTTTAATAGTTTTGAGGTTCTACTTTGTTGGCGGTAATCTTGGGAATTGTTCTTATTCCTCCATTTCAATATTTTGTGTCTGATTTATATGCCTCATGATTTCTTCTTTGGCTTCTTGCATACTATTCTTGTTTTCTTTAAAATAATACAGTTCAATATGTTTTGGGCTCATTTTATTACTGGCTTGTGAGCAACTAAGATCATGTCTTTCCAACTATTCTAAACTGTGGTTTGCATGATGTTAGTACTTTTATGTCCATTTCTGGTTCTTTTTCATGTTCTGTTTATCCACCTATTCTGGTTGCAGTTCTTTTTATTTCTTTAATTTCAGCATCTGTCAATTGCTTATTTCTCATGTAATTATTATTATTAAATTAGAAATAATAATGTTCAATATTTATCAAAGGCCAACTCACTTTTCCTTAATTTTTTAATTACTTATTGGGACTTAACAGAAGTATTGAACATTATTACTTTTAATTTAATAATAATTATAACTATAGTCTAATATATTATATATACCTTTATTATAGTAGTTGATCATTCTTATTTTACTATTCAATTGTTCCTTTTCTTTCTCTCTCTTTCTTTTTGTGTGTGCATAACTAATATTGTTTAGTTATTTGGGCTTATGAACTACACACTTTCTCCTGGTCTGAAGTACTCTCTGACCACTTGTGTTGTTTGCATGTGAGGCTCTGTGGTAAGACTTTCAATTTTACTCCTGTTATGGTGAAACACACCTATTCTATAGTTAACAGACTCTCCCACTTGATATAAGTAGGAGTAGTAATAGAAACAGTCGATGTTGGATGACAGTTAGTTGAATACGAAAGTATCAGTGACCACAACTCTGTGTAATACCTATAAAATCAAGTTCCTAACGTTTTGTACGTCGAACCTATTTTAGGACCAATTTAGTACAAATACAAGCCACCACTGCGAAATTACTTCACAACAACTCCTTTGAACAATATCTTGGAATTGGGACACTGCACACTGATATATACTTTTGTTTATCACTAACATACTGAATGTGTCTCCTGTTGTGACTTGTGACAGATATTTCCAAAACTTGTTCCAATACTATATCTTCTGTTTTCGTAATCCACTGCTATGAAAGCATCTTCCATGAAGTCAAGAAAGATTATGAAACAACCCTAAAAGATAGTAGATTTTCAGCAACACTCACATACACACTACATAGCAAAAAAAAAAAGCCAACAGGAAAAGAAACATTATATGGTTCAATCCACCATACAACAAAAAAATGTTGGACAAATATTCATTAAACTCATACACCAACACTTCCCCTATCAAACACTCTCCATAAGATATTCAACAAAAACACTAAAAATTAACAACAATTACACCAAGAAAATGACAATAATAATAAAAAAAACATAACAGAAAAACAATTAACAAAACCACCCACACAAATCAAACACACATGTAACTGCAGAGCACAGAATGAATGTCACTTAAATGGAAATTGTTTGCAAAACAATGTAATATACCAAGCCACTGTAAAATCAGCAGATAATGAAGAAAGAATATACATAGGAGTAACTATAGGACCCTGGAAACAGAAAAACTTACACACAAAACATCATTTGCAAATATTAAATATGCAAACAGCACAATGCTTTCTAAACATATATGGAAAATTAAAAACAAAAACCAAATCACACAAAAAATATCATGGAAAATGAGGAAAACCACATCAGTCTACAACAATAAATCCCAAAACTGTAAACTCTGTCTAGAGGAGAAAATAGCTATAATTACCTTCCCAGACCAGGGCAGATTAGTAAATAAATGAACAGAACTCATCTCAAAGTGCAGACACAAAAACAAATTTTTCCTACGTTACTTAAAATCAAAAACTAAGTAAAATAAAATAAACAAAAAATCTAAATCAATAGATAAGTAAACAAATTAAGTAAATAATAAACAAATTAATAAAGTATGAATACATAAATAAACACAAGTAAATGTAATAACAATCAACAACAAATAATAAAGTAATCAATAATAAAGAATGAGTAAAAAAATTAACGAACAACACTATAAAATAACTCCAAATAACTGCATTCAGATCCACAATTATTTTTACTCAATAACATCTAGAACAATTTGAGACATAACCATTACTGCTCACCCAATAAGTGTTTGTCTATGTGGTTTGTTTAAAATTAGGTAGTCAGTTTGCCAGTGGAAATAAATCTCCCTAATGGAGATAAGTTCCAATATTGTGTTTGTCTGTGTGCAACCATGTGGTTTGTTTGAAATTAAGTAGTCAGTTTGGCAAGGGAAAGAAAACTTTCCCAGCAGAGACAAGTTCCAATGTTGTTGCTACATCATGGAGAAAGAAAGAAGAAAGTTTGTTTGTCTCTTTTATGCTGCTAATTGCCATGCCATCTAGCTGGTAATACCCACATTGTTATAATAGCAACAATGAGAACATTAATCTGAATGTAAATAATAAGTCCTCATCCCAGAAATTAAAACAGAAAAACAATTTTAATTTTTTATTATATTACATAAAATAGTCCTTACTAATTTTATAAATAAAAATATAAAAACATTTACAAATTTTACACTTGTTAGACATAGGACATATTCCAAAGAGAAAGAGTGTCACTGACCATCTCTACTGTTGTTGTTGGAAATAGGTTTTATTTTTTATACCTCTGTTTAACAAAGTACAAATTTTACAATCTTCAAACTAAATTTTTGAGAGTATTACTATTTCTTTTGCAATCAGTAAATTTTATATCCATAAAATAGAAGGACTAGTATGTTATTTTTTACACCCATTAAATATTACAAATAATAATCACAACTACTAAATATTATATTACAATCATAAATCCTTGGAATAGTAAATTTTTTTTAAGAACCAGAACATTATACAAGTGTTAGTCAATATTCTTGGTGAATTATACTTTTCTTTACCACCAGTGCCAGATTTATATATGGACTAATATGGGCAGCAGCCCAGGGGCTCCAAGATTAGAGGGGCCCTAAAGTCTTGGGCCCCTGATAAAACCCTAAATACAATAAATATAACAACAGGAGAGTTGTTTCTTTTCAGATTTAATGGGGCTCCTTTGAATTAATTTGAAACAATTTAGAGTATTTGGACCCCTCTAGTTGGAATTGGTCTTTTAAATGTTTTATAGCTACAGGGGCAAACATATGTAATGAAGGGAATTCCAAATTCTATTACCCTAGGGACCTCTTAAGACCTAAATTCAGATTTGCTTATCTCTAGCAAGTTTCACAATCATCAGACTAGTCACTAAATTTATTCTCTTTTAGCAACCATCAAATATCAAACAGAAAAGTAAATATTAAAACCATTAAACTAAATTTTAACATAATATTCTTTCCTTTTCCAAGAAGTAAATTTACAGCTAACAATCTATTCTTAACAGATTAGTTCTTTTTATAAATATTACATATTACAACTGTAGTGCATTGTACAAGCAATAGACTCACCCACGCAGGCTATACAATCTGTGACTTACCTCCCTTTTATTTTGTAGCTGAGTTAGTGTAGTAGTATCTGTTCCAGTAGATCATGACCAGCAGTTGGTGCCTGATGCCATGCAAGCAGACAGTGAACAACAAATCGATCAATATTTGACCAGAGGACTCAGTGTACATGCTCAGTGTTCCCCACATTAAATAACTGACCTTGTGTTGCATCCTGACTTTGTGGGGAGTCTGGGAATTACCTGCAGATGAGTTTTGTTTAATTAACTAAATAAAACTTAGTACTTTTATTTCTCTTCTGAGTTTTGTTTTACTTATCACAACAACTATAAAACATCACCAGAAACTTTTACAAGCAAACAAAATGTATATTCATAATGCATTATTCGTTTTTACATTCATAAAATATTACAACTAGCAAAATATAAACATCTGTAATCTAAATTCCAACTATATTATTCTTTTTTATATATTATCATATACCACAACTACCAAACACAACTAAAAAATTTTACAACAAATTAAATTCTTAGAAAATTATTCTTTTTTTTCACAGCTAAAAACTTTTACAACAATCAAACTAAGTTTTTAGAAAATCATTCTTTTAGTAAGGATGGTGTTAAAACACATTAAAACTGGTGAAAAATATTTATCCATATTTTTTTTTTACCTGTAGGGATAATGTAAAACCAAATTAAAAAAAGCTGAAAAATATATCACAGGTTTTTTTATTTGTTAAATATTTTTTATAAGGATGGTGCAAATCCAAATTAAAATTGGTGAAAAATATTTATCCATATTTTTTTACCTGTAGGGATAGTGTAAAACCAAATTAAAATTGCAGAAAAATATTTTTACAGTATATTTTTTATTTGTTAAATATTTTTTGTAAGGATGGTGTAAAACCAAATTAAAATTGATGAAAAATGTTTATCTATTTTTTTTTTACTTGTAGGCATAGTGTAAAACCAAATTAAAATTGCTGAAAAATATATCACAGTATTTTTTTATTTGTTAAATATTTTTTTAAGGTTGGTGTTAAACCACATTAAAATTGCTGAAAAATATTTATCCATATTTTTTTTACCTGTAGTGATAGTGCAAAACCAAATTAAAATTACTGAAAAATATTTTTATAAAATCTTCTTTATTTGTTAAATATTTTTTGTAAGGATGGTGTAAAACCAAATTAGAATTGGTGAAAAATATTTATCCATTTTTTTTAGCTGTAGGAATAGTGTAAAATCAAATCAAAATTGCAGTAATTTATATCACAGTATTTTTTATTTCTTAAGTATTTAATAAGGATGGTGTTAAACCAAATTAAAATTGGTGCAAAATATTTATCCATATTTTTTTAACCTGTAGGGATAGTATAAAAAGAAATTAAAATGGCTGAAAAATATATCACTGTATTTTTTTATTTGTTAAGTATTTTAGTAAGGATGGTGTTAAACCACATTAAAACTGGTGAAAAATATTTATACATATTTTTTTTTACCTGTAGGGATAATGTAAAACCAAATAAAAATTGCTGAAAAATATATCACAGGTTTTTTTATTTGTTAAATATTTTTTGTAAGGATGGTGTAAAACCAAATTAAAATTGGTGAAAAATATTTATCCATTTTTTTTTTACCTGTAGGGATAGTGTAAAACCAAATTAAAATTGCAGAAAAATATATCACAATATTTTTTTTATTTGTTAAGTATTTTTTGTAAGGATGGTGTTAAACCACATTAAAATTTCTGAAAAATATTTATCCATATTATTTTTACCTGTAGGGATAGTGTAAAACCAAATTAAAATTGCTGAAAAATATTTATCCATATTATTTTTACCTGTCAGGATAGTGTAAAACCAAATTATAATTGCTGAAAGATATTTTTACAGTATTTTTTTTATTTGTTAAATATTTTTTGCAAGGATGGTGTTAACATCAAAATCAGTGAAAAATATTTATCCATATTCTTTTTACCTGTAGGGATAGTGTAAAGCCAAATTAAAAGTGCAGAAAAATATTTTTACTGTATTTTTTTTATTTGTTAAATACTTTTTGTAAGGATGGTGTTAAACCAAATTAAAATTGGTGAAAAATATTTATCTATATTTTTTTTTACCTGTTTTTTGTAGAGATAGTGAAAAACCAAATTAAAATTGTTTAAAAATATGTTACTGTATTTTTTTTAGTTGTTAAATATTTTTAAGAATGGTGTCAAACTACATCAATATTAGTGAAAAATATTTTTCTTTATTTTTTACCTGTTTTTTTTAGAGATAGTGTACAAACCCATTCTTGTAAAAAACATTGTTGAAAAACATTGATACCTCAACTTTACAAATTTAAGCACAGTACTAGATTGGTATATAGGTCTCTTTATTTTACAGTTGAAATTGCTAGATGTAATCATAAATTCTAAGTTAACCATTTCTTTTCTCACACTTCTTAATTGTGGAACTCTCTTCAGCTTTTTTGCTTTCTAGTCCACTTTGATCTTCTAAAATTTAGATACCATATCAATCGTTATCTTTTTCTTAATTTTTGTTCTTTTATTGGTCACTCTTCTTTATGTTTTCTTTTTCTAGTATTCTTTCACACTCAGTAACCCCTTACATCATAGTGGGTTTTATTGCTTTGCTTGGAGTGAAATGATTAAAAAAGAAAGAAAAAGTTAACGAAATTGATTATGGACAACCTTCTTGTTCTTGTTTAAGGGAGACTATTCACATATTTAAGTTAAAAAATGTAGGAGTTTCATGCCCTTGGTAGGTCAAACACTTCTATATAACTGTTCTGTTACTTTTTCTCTTTATTTTTCTCTTTTTCTTTTGTGAGATCTTAGTCAAGGCAATCTTGATCCTGAATATTCATTATTATTATGTCTCAGGTTGATCTTCGCTCATAATAAAATCTACATTAGTCAATTAAATATCATGTGGACGTTGTTGACATCTAGGTCCATGCTTGAACAAAATAAAAATTATTATATTGGGTTACTCAAAAAAAACAAAAACAGAACCCATGAATATTGTACTACAAAGGTTCAGTTAATTTTAAGAAACTTGGTGGATTTACACTTCAGTCTGTGTATATGATCATTCCGCAAAATTTTAGTTAAATTGGTCGCTTTGTATAAAAGTTACGTTCTTTCCCAAATATGCTTCAAATGGGCTCCGTGGCGTTGCAGGCAAATTTGCAAATCTTGCGCAAAATTCTCAATTATTCGGATACATTCTTCTTTGGGGATTTTCCTGATTTTTACTGTGAGTGCTGCCTTCGGTTCACCAATCGTTTGAGAGTTGTTCTGGTAAACATTATCCTTGAAATACCCCCACAAATAAAAATCTGTAGTGTACAAGTCCGGTGAGTGTGGTGCTCACTCAACGTCATACTTCCTGCTGATCAGTGTCTCTGAAATTGCTCTTAGCCAGGCTAGGGAGTCATTTGGTGTGTGTGTGCGTGTGGGGGGGGTCTTGCTGGAACCCCTGTTCATCTCGATCTATCCCTCTGCATCGTCCCAGTGATGCTCAAAGATCCCTCAGCACTGCCACATAGTACTCTGTATTCACTTTCTCTGAAAGTTTGCTTGCACTTTAGGCCTCCATGTAAAATGTCTTTTCCTTAGTTGACCAAGACATATTGGGGACAATTGTTCTAATATTTCATGCACAAAGTTAATTTATATAACCTGAAAAGAAAAGATGAAAAATTAACATTCACAGTTTTACTCAAAAATTTGTACATTGTTTTTTTATTGTGAAGGTGGGGTCATCCTGTACATACCAAAATTTGGATAGTGAAATTCTGGTACATGATGTGATTTATTGTTGATTTTGGCCTTAATCATGGCTATTAACAGAAAATTCTTATATGTGGTAGACTCTCCCGTCATATTTGATGTATGAAGGTCAAGCAGCTCAGTGCCTAGGAACCAACAGCCTAGACACCAGCACATATAATTTAATTCAAGCTGTGAAGGCTTTGTGCAGAACCAACCACACTTTTTGAAGAGATCTGGTGGACTATGTACCACAAAGTCCCCAAACGACCTTCTGCAGGTTTTGAATTCAGAGTTGTCCTTCTCCTAGACCAGTTACCATCCAAGGCTATAGAACCCAATCTTTGCTGCTATTTACCCATAGCTGGAGGAAGAAGAATAGGATTAATACCTTTCCCATGGGTATTAGCACATAAGTGAATGTAATGGATTTAACTGGAATTCAAACTCGGCTCTCTGATTCCTCAATCATTGGTGGCACAGTGGAGTAGTGGATAGCAGACATATATGTATACATAAATTATCACCAAATTTGTTTTGACAAGCATATTCATTAGGAATTTTTTAGGTCCAATTCAGTCTTTCATCACACTTACCTTCATACTTTAAAAACTGTCGTGCTGTAACCACAGGTCCATTTCTAGAGTATTAATAGTGGGTTGGGGTGGCTGTTAAATCAGAGTGACCTTGATTAAGAATATGAATGACTTTTAGACCCCACTCTCTCCAACTACAGGCTTGTAGAGGATTATTATTCAATGCAACATTGGGGTTACTATCTGTAGAGGTACGTCAGGATTAGCTACAATTTGTAGAGTGAATTTGGTTGCATGTTCAATGTAACGTAAATCCTCAATAGATTTAATTACAGAACAATGAAAAATGAGAATAACACAATATTATATAACAACAAACAAATTTTCATCTATATAGCATAAGAAAATACGATTTATGCTGGAATGAATTCAGATTTGTAAATGAAATCTGTTTGGTGTTTGTTTAAATCTTTGTATAAACTCTTTTTGAGGTGCTTGGAATGTAGTATGTGAGTTTAAGTGAAAGATTGTATATTGAAGTTGTGATGAAAAGTTCACAAAGTCAGTGAAAGTATTAATCTGTTTATGTGGAATTTAACCAGTTTTGTGCAATGTAAATTTTCAATGTAGTTTGGAATAAATTTAGTTGTGGTAAAAGTTATCTTCCTTTGACCGTTTTTTGTCAAGAAATAATGTTGAATTGTTTGAGCAAATTAAGAAGAGAAATAATGTTCTGTGATTTAGAACTTAAATGATAAGTAATTTTCTGCTGTGTAATAAAAAAAATTGAATATGAAGATGAATGAGTGTTGTCTGAAGGTTTGGATTATATTAAAAGGTAACTTTAAAAACTTCAGATTGACATGGATTTGTTTAGTAACTGGTTTGTGGTCACAATGCTCATTCATGAGATGAGTTTGCCTGCTAAATTTATTTACTTGGGTGGACACATAATTTAAAATGGTTCTACAATTAAGATATAAGGTTGGTTTAGCAATACACTAAAATATATTGTCAGTTATTTAGTTTTAAACTTTCTGTAACATCTGTCAATCTAGGGAGACTATGGTTCTGTGCCAGGAGAATTTGGTAAAATTTAACAACCATACCCACAAAAGGATAGTGCATCAAAAGGACATTTTTTCTCTTGTCACTAATACCAACTATATCACTGCTCTCAACTTATTTTTAATGACTTTATGTTGTGAGAGTAGAAAATGCATTTTTCAAAATTTATAATGCATTTTTCAAAATTTATAATTACAGTTACTCATTGTTAGATGTTTATTTAAATTTTCTACAGACGTTTTTATACATTTATGAATAAAAATTTGTTTTCATAGTTATTTCTTTATAATATGATAAATGATAAATACTGGATTGTATATAGTTGGTTCACATATTTTTATAAAATTGTAAATATAAAATTATTTAATTTCAATTATTTAACCTTCCTACTTGCAACAAATGGTATTATAAAAATTTTATTTTGTTGTAAAAAATGTTAAATTTCATGCATTTTTATGGCCTTTTAGGCTTGAGCGTTGAAGTGCCAAGATCTTGTGAATTTACTGTTTTTGAATACTCAGGAGATTTTATGTATATTGGCCAATGGGAATCAAGTTTTTCTAGCACCTAAAAATTTGGCTGGAGTCAAATTTTATGACCCCATTGAGAATAAAAAATCAGGAAGAGAGTTGAAAAGAAAACAGCAATGACAATCCAGTGAGAGGTTATAAATCTGACATGACAGATCCAAGGTAGATTCTTAAGACAAATTTCACACCCCAGAACCTACAAGAATTTGCCTATGTCAATCCTCTTTGAACTGAGAGGTTCTTTACAGAGCTGTTACAACAGAGGTTGGTGTCTTTTAAAACATTGTGCCTTGTGCCATATTGTGAATCCTCTTCCCTTATTTTTGTATTTTTGAATAGATATATTTTGCATACGAATCTGTTGGTCTTATCAACAGTTTTGGTGAATTGTATTTTTCCTGTTTCCGAGGGTAATCTCCTTTTTTGTTACCTCAGGAAAGTGTTATCCTGTCCAAAGAGGCACACAAAAGTAAATTTTTGTGCAACCCTTGTTTTGTACTTTTCCAATTTCTAATTGTAAATAAATGTGTTGTTCCTTTTAAAATTTTGCGCAGTGGCCATCTTGTTTTTTAAGTTGTGCCAATTTTCAAGAGTTGCTGTTTCTACCAACTAAGTTTTGCACAAGAACTTGGAGTTGGCAGGAAAGCAAAATTTTTACAGTTCATCAAAATGACCACTATTACTGTATACTTTCTTGTGATTCCCTCAGCAATATTTTTTTTTTAGCTATATTTAAAACTGAAACATATGAAAGTGGATTTATACATTTTCTTTATTCTTGAGAATTGACAACAAAAATATTCAACACTATTTATTTATTAGATTTATTATTTACAAGATTATTTATAACATATGTGAACTACAAAACTGAAACATATGAAAGTGGATTTATACATTTTCTTTATTCTTGAGAATTGACAACAAAAATATTCAACACTATTTATTTATTAGATTTATTATTTACAAGATTATTTATAACATATGTGAACTACAAATCAATGTTTTTCATTTCAATCAGTTATGTGCCATGCGTGATACATGCTTAGGCAATAATATATCTTTCAATACATGACTGACAAGGTAGATATTATTCCTGCAGTAGGTTGCTATTTCTTTCTGCGGTAGACCAGTTGCCATCCAAAGCTATAGAACACAGTCTGTCCTGCTATTTACTCATAGCTGGAGGGAGAAGAAGAGGATTCATACCTTCCCCAAGAGTATTATCACATAAGTGGATATAACAGATTCAGCTAGAATTTGAACTTGGATCTCTGATTCTTTGTTTATCATTTACATTTTTAAAATGAAATAAATATTAAAGTAAGTTTTATATTCATAAATATATAAAAATTTACAAAATTATAAAAATACATGAACCAACTATAATGAAATATTTATTTACCATTTTATAAAGATTTATTATTTATCAAAATGATAAAAGCCACAGTCCTTATGCTTTATTGATGAGGAATTTTTTATTCATAAATTTATAAGAATGTCTGTAAACAAAAAAATTTAAATAAACACATAATGGCAAGCAAATGTAATCATAAATTTTGAAAAGATGCATTTTCCAGGCATTTCTTTCATTTGTTTTCAACAATTTTTATAAATCTTTGAGTAAAAAGATTTTCATGTTTAGTTCTTTATAAAATGGTAAATTTTGACTTGTAGTTTTTCTTTTCTTTTTGTATTTTTTTTTCAATTCACCCCAAGTTAGGAGATAATGCCACTAAGACACAAGATGCTACTCAGAGTGAAAGAAAATGAGAAGACTTTAGAAGAAACCAGAAATTCAATTCTAAACAGGAACCATGAGTTAAACCTCTACTCCAGTACCAGGGAGGATTGTGAACCAAACTAATTTGGTTCACATATTTTAATAATTTTGTAAATCTAAATCTAAATAGTGTATAACATTTTTGTTGTTATTAAAATGCAACAACTTATGCAGCATTTATTTCAATTAACCATGTTACTTTGAATGATTACTTACATAAATGTCTTAGTTGGCAATAATATAAATGACAGATGGCTATAAAAAGTTACCATTGATTATTTACAGCTAATTTGTTTAAATAATACACTGACTATTGTTTGCATCACATGGCAATAATTGTAAGTAAGACGATGCACTGAAATAAGTAATCATGTAATTGTTTTAAGTTATCCTGAATATCAGTGCCTTATTAAAATTCTAAACATTGCTTTGTAAAATAATAAATATTGCCTAGGGATTTGAGGTAGTACATACTTATAGTGTTGTCAAGAAAAATGCTGTTGTTTTGTTTTGTTTTTTTTTGGTTTTTTTTGCAGGTATGTAAACTTTGCCAAAATATTCTTTTAAATAAACAATCTAATAAAATAAAAAGTGTTTAATTCTTTTATTGTTAATTCTCAAGAAAAAAGAAAATGTATAAATCCAGTTTCATAAGTTTGGGTTTTACCAATATTCTAAAAACAGCTTTTGAAAACAATCACAATTGCCCAGGGAGTCTACAGTAATAGTGATGTCAAGAGAAGAACTGTTCCTTAGACAGGCTGTTTTTTAGCAAGTACAATTGTTAAACTTTGCCAGTTTAGCAATATTTGTGTAACATAGATCTGTGTCAGAGGATAATTTTTTTTTTTAATTCAGCTAGTGATAGCAGCACAGTATTTTGAAATTGAGGCAACACTTTGATAGGATTTTTTTAAATATATATTTTTGTGTGGAGATCGGCAGTTGCTCATGCAACACATCTCACCTCACCTCATGTTGTCCAAAGGAAGAAATTATTCAGACTATTGTCAATGTTTCAGCCGTTGTATGCTTCAGCCTTCTGCAGGTGGTCAAACTGAACTTTTTATTTCACTCACTGGGGTAGACTGTTCTAGTTCTACATGCCATGTCTAATGGATGTCAGTTATCAGTTATCTCCTGTTAATTCTCCTCTCTAAGTTCTCCACCATCTTAACCAGGTATTGAACTCACATTCTTTGGGTCCTGTCACTAGATCTAACTAATGCCTTTATCCTTGAGGACATCTGTGTATGAATTTCTGGGTATTATAAACCTAATGTCTTCAGCAACCGTTTTTTACCAGTGCTCATATTGCCATTTTTGCTGTTATCACATCATGTTCTTACCAGAGCTCATATTGCAATTTTTGTTGTTATTATTGCTTTTCTCTGGCACTCCTTATTACTGGTTCCCATATTGTATTCATTTCTATGCTTGGTCGGCTCAGATTTTTGTGGCCTAGCATATGGTTATGGGAAACCTACTTTTAAGCAGATCTGGCAGTTCCCAGGGACATCTCCTTTTCAGTGGGAACATTTGTGATTGGCCAGTGTTGCATGTAGGAGCTTGCTTCAGTAACCAGACGTTATGCTCAGAGCCTATGTGCAGAGAACGACTTTTTTTTATTATTTTGTTCCTTGCCTTCATCGCGTTCACATCCAGCCAGCATGCAGAATGAATCAGAAAGAGATCTAATTGCAACGGAGTATAACAATAAAAACAAAGATGAGGACAGAGTGTAGAGATACAGTAAATAATGATAACTGCACATCCGAGAAAAAGAAAAATAAAGTTTTAAAAGATTTAAAGAAAAAGAAAAAAAATCAATAAATAATATAATTGAATGAACCGAGAGAAAAGTTGTTTTTTTTATGAAATAGTTATTTTTTAAGAAATAATAGTTATTTTTACTAAAAGCTTAACTGTAACTGTTATGGAGTCAACTTTTCTAAACTAAAACTGATTTTCGAAACAAGTTTTCTAAACATTACACCACAACAAGGCGCCGATGTTGCTAAAAATTTAATACAGAAAATAAGAAATTAATTTAAAGTATTATTATTATCCAAACGAAATATTTACAATATTAGTAAAAGGGACTTTTTCATCTTACACCGGTTTATTGCAAAACGCCATCAGTTTTCTTTAATTCAGCGTAAAGCAAAATGTCATCGTCTTTCGGAGATATTGTTGCTGAAGAGACCTTATTTTTTATGTGTGATATGCAAGTTAAATTTGTACCAGTAATGCAACATTTTGATGATATTATTACTGTTACTGAAAGATTGGTACGTCTAAAAAATATGGAAGATTTTTCTAATTTAATTTTTTAGCTCTATTTTCTTATCTCCTAACCTAAAAATTAAAAATTCTTTTTTTTTTTTTTTTGTAAATCAGTGAGTAAACATGCCCAATGAATTTTTTTAGCCTTGTTTAATCGATAAAACTAATTCTGAAAAAAAAAAACTGATTTAGAAAAAAAAATTCAAGAAGTTTTCTCTAAGATGAATCTAATTGTAAAACTTTTACTTCCACAAAAAACATTTTAAAAATAAAAGTAAAAGTAAAACACTCTAGCGTTAAAACGGGAATTATAGACAATCACACTAATGCAAAAATAAAATAAAAAAACTATTGAGAAAAATTGTTTTTAAAAAATATTTTAATGTTTTTAGACTAAGCAAATTAATATTGATGATACTAAACAATAACATTAATACTGACTAATAATCGTAATTAATAATTAATTCCTCGGAAACTATAGCGCAAGTTTATTTTCATTTTTCACCCATAATTCGAAATTAAAATGAAAACAGACGGTTTCTAAAGAATAGGATAAAATTCGTAATTAAATTTATTTTTTTACAGTTTTGGGTTTTATTTTATTTTTATTTTTTGTGGGGTGTTAATGATTTATTTTCGGAATTACATCCACAAACATGATTACAGATACACACATTATGTTGTTATTGTCTTGTAATTAAAAATATACCAGTTTTTTTTTTGTTTTTTTTTTTAAAGAATCTTTTAGTAACTAAAAAAGAAAAAAGTCGTACGCAGGGTAATTAAGTTCAGATTACTCTGTAAAACTCAGTGATTGATTATCGATTTATTTTAACTAACAGGATCACATTTCTTAGTTCTAAAATAGTAAAACAAAAAAAACAAAAAACCCAATACCATTCGATTTTGACAAGTTTCTGTTTACTGACTCTATTTGCCTTATTTTCCTTTTGAAATTATAGAAAATTTATTAAAATCATTCCCTTAAAAAAAAGGAAATAAAACGGATTTTAATGACCTAGTCACTTCAAGAAATCAACTTTAACACTCAGTAGTAACCTCTTGCGTCTTAGTGGTTTTATTGTCTTGGTTGGGGTGAAATGATTTTTTTTTTTTTTTTTAAAGTAGGTTTTATTTTTGATATTGTTATTCCAGCTGATATGATTAAAAAAACCTTTACTTTTTTTTTTTACTTAGTACAGTTTTATTTAATGAATTATTGTGGTAGGTAGGAGGATAGTGGGCTCTAGTTGTAAAAGGGTTATTGTTCATTAAAATGCAAGTGATCAAAGGGGATTAGATAGAAATTATGGGATTATCCGTTTCCATATGATATATTTGGTATTCATTGAATGAAAGATTAGCGTCACTGTTAATTAAAATTATAGGATGTTTATTAAAGTAGTTTTTCAAAAAAAATACACTTTTCAAATCCTCTGTTATAATTCTTTATTGATGGAAGTTTGCTTCCTACTCTTTTGGTTTTTTTTTTTGTTTGTTTTTTTTCTTTAAACATTTCACCCCAAGCAAGGCGGGAAGCCACTAGCATGCAAGGGGTGACAGAGAGTTGGAGCAAGAGCAAATAGGAGTGATAGAGGAAAGGATGAAGAGAAGGATAGGGAATAGATCAAGGCATCTGGAGATGTCGATTGACATTACATTTGAATAGTTGGAGATTATAGCTATCAGGAAAAGGGGAGGGAGTTCCACAGGTGAGAAGTTTCAAGACATGAAACTATTGGAGTAGAAGAGATGGCTACATTTAACTGTTTCGTTAATGAAAGGGTGAGAGCGAGATGCCAGTCTAGTTGAATGCTTAAATTCATGAAGTCTGGGAACCAGCAAAAGCAGCTCATCGGAGCAGTTACCATGAAAGTATTTGTAAAAAAGACAGAGGGAAGCAACAACACGTCTGTGAGAGAGCGACTGCAGACGAGATGCCAGATCAGGGCCAATTACATTGCATATCCATCTCTGGATTTTATCAAGAACCTTGAGACAAACAGAAGGGCGAATGGTTGATTTGTAGATTTGAATGATCGACTCTGGCAAGAAAAATTTCCTGGTGCGGCACAGGGAGCCAACTTTCCTTGCAGTGGATGAAGCTATTGACTCAATGTATTTGTTCCATCTCAGGTCAGCAGTCAATGTGAGACCAAGCAGTCACAAAAAGGTAGTTTGAAAAGTCAACATCTTGATCTATGTCTACCCTTTGTCCATGTTTAGAATATTACTGCCACATATAGCTCCTGCTATATATTTGGAGATTCTTGATAAACTCCAAAGGAGAATCTGCAATGTTATTGCTCCTGCCCTGGCATCTCAGCTTCATTCATTTTCCCATCACTCTATAGTTGCTTCCCTGTGCCTTTTCTATAAATACTTTCATGGTAATTGTTCAGATGAACTTTCTGCTATGGTACCTAAACTTTAAGAATTTAAGCACAGTACTAAATTGGTAACAAGGTCTAAATTTACAGTTGAATTGGTTACATATAACTGTAAGTTCTACACTAGCAGTTTCTTTTCTCACACTTCTCACTTGTGGAACTCTCTTCCAGCTTTATGCTTTTCAGCCAACATTGATCTTAAAAAATTTAAAGGCAATGTCAATTGTTATCTACTGTCTTCCTGATTATCCTGTTTTTCTCACTCCTTAACAATGTTTTTGTTTTTTAATTCTTTCACAACCCTTGTGTCTTAGTGGCTTTACTGTCAAGCTTGGTATAAATTCTATTAAAAAAAAATCATTATTTTCCCTTCTAGTTGAATCTGTTTTAGTTGTTGCTGCTGTTGGAAGTCTAAGTCGCCAGAAAGGAGAGAGTTTGGTTTTGGGACCAAATATATCACTACAATTAGTTACCTAATGATCCTTAAGTCATTAGGTAACTAATGTAGTGATAACTAATGTACTTGAATGAATCAAGTAAACCTAATTTCAAAAAGTGAAAGTGTTTGAATAAAAAAATTATGTAAGAAGAAAAGTCAGAAAGTTTATAAAACAAAATATCAGAATGTTCTATTCACTTTCCTCCCTGGTCTTTTGAACAGGAGTAGAGGGTTAACCCTTGTTTTCTGTTTAGGATTGAATTTTCCATTCTTTCTAAAGTCTTCTCATTCCTTTGTACTCCCAGTAATTTATTATTTTAGACAATCTATTGTAAATGAGAAAGAAAGGGGTTGTCAGGAATTAATTCATCAATTATTAGGGATATTATATGTAAAATGGAAATGCATTGCTATGATGATTTTACTATAGGAATGCATTGCAAATAAGGAAGAAAGGAATTGTCAATAATCAGGAATTAGTGAAAGAGTTACTAAAGGAATATATATGCTTTCCCAATCACTACAATCTTCACCTCTTCAAGTCTATGCTTATGGTTATCTTTCCTTTCATGAACTTTGCTTCTTGCTTTTTCTTACATTCATATAGCACTACACAATAACCCTCAACCTTTAGTGTCTCCTGGACCTTGAATTGGGTGAACATTAGTATAACACATTCTGATCTGGAATTAAGGCATGTATTCCTCATGTAATAGGTCTATTGTATTTGGAATCTGAATACATTGCTATTGATTCAACTATGGGAAGAAAGAATAGTTTTTATCGTTAAACTCAAAAGATTGACAAATATAACGATTAAAGCTTAAATAAGACAGTTTCATTTGAGTTGTATATTGTCTTTATTGTTATAAGTATTTGTTTTAATAAAAATTTATGGAAAATATGATATGGGAGAAAATCTATATATAAAAATTCTGTAACTTCTGTTAGTCTGTCAGTCGGTCACACTCTCTAAAATAGACATACATTGACCAATCAAAACCACATTTTGGGGAGAAGTGCAAATGGGTAAGGGGATACAATGTACAGTTAGTTTTACTAATGTTCATAGCTTAGTACAATTAATTTTTATTAATTTTTTTTGAAAAACTAAAGAATGCATTGCAAATAAAGAAGAAAGGAATTGTCAAATTAAAAAAATTAATAAAAATTTTTTTAATTTGACAATTCTTTTGTAGTGATTGGGAAAGCATATATATTCCTTTAGTAACTCTTTCACTAATTCCTGATTATTGACAATTCCTTTCTTCCTTATTTGCAATGCATTCCTATAGTAAAATCATCATAGCAATGCATTTCCATTTTACATATAATATCCCTAATAATTGATGAATTAATTCCTGACAACCCCTTTCTTTCTCATTTACAATAGATTGTCTAAAATAATAAATTACTGGGAGTACAAAGGAATGAGAAGACTTTAGAAAGAATGGAAAATTCAATCCTAAACAGAAAACAAGGGTTAACCCTCTACTCCTGTTCAAAAGACCAGGGAGGAAAGTGAATAGAACATTCTGATATTTTGTTTTATAAACTTT
Organism: Acanthosepion pharaonis; assembly: GCA_903632075.3. Classification (NCBI taxonomy): domain Eukaryota; kingdom Metazoa; phylum Mollusca; class Cephalopoda; order Sepiida; family Sepiidae; genus Acanthosepion; species Acanthosepion pharaonis. Next base: position 43,087 of record CAHIKZ030000357.1, on the reverse strand, counting down.
CTGACTTTTCTTCTTACATAATTTTTTTATTCAAACACTTTCACTTTTTGAAATTAGGTTTACTTGATTCATTCAAGTACATTAGTTATCACTACATTAGTTACCTAATGACTTAAGGATCATTAGGTAACTAATTGTAGTGATATATTTGGTCCCAAAACCAAACTCTCTCCTTTCTGGCGACTTAGACTTCCAACAGCAGCAACAACTAAAACAGATTCAACTAGCAGTGAAAAAAATTATTTTTTTGAAGCCATAAAAAATAATTCAATCAATCAGCAAACACTGATGTTCTAATAATATATTTTGTCCACAGATTGAAGGCGGCCAAATTCTTAAAATTCCATTGATTGTCACTGAACAAGTAAGATATATTTGATTTCTTAATATATATAAACACTAGCAAATTTTTTAACTCTGTTTTTGAAAATCAGTATAGTAGATTTTAATCAGAGTTTTATGATTAAATATTTAAAGTGTTTTGTATATACATACATTAAAGTATTTGAAAGAAGTTTTATTAAACAATACTGTTAGTCTGTCAAAACAACTTTTTATTTAGTTCAATTATTGTATCTATCCGAGTACTGTAATTGTTGAAATGCATTTTATTAGAATTGTATGTTTACAAATTTCTGATGTTTCTTAACTTAAGAACCAATTTTAAGTCAATTAAAGGTGACATCATCTACAACAGTAAAACTAAATTAAATTCATACATGCATTTTGTTCACTTCAATATATTTTATATATATACATTAAAGCGGTGCTGCTTAAAGTGTGGTATGTGTACCAGCACTGGTACGCAAACTACCATCTGCCAGTACACAGAATGTTTCCAGGAAACAAAGAAACAGTAGTCACATTCAGCTCCGCAGAAGACTGTCGGGATATCTGACTTGATTTTATTTTAATATTTCTATTTTAGTTTTATATTCATTATGGTTACGTTTTTCAATTACTCACTCATGTTAAATGTCATTGTAGTACAATTAATGAATACAATATAATGAACAGCAAAACAGTGAACTAAAATACGTATGCCAACACCATTATCATAATATGGCGATTGACTGTGTGGGAACTACACCTAGGGTTATGAAAATGGTATTATCATGGACATATTTCAACAAAATCAATATAAAAAATAAATAAATGCAACTTTTAATATATCCATTATGTATTTTTGGTATAAATGAATAATACTACAAATGTTCATATAGTATTTTCTTGGACCGTTATAGCACAAATATGGCACTGGCCCCTGGCACATTGAGAAGACTTATGTCAATGATAACATGCCTTAGAATGAATAGAACGCCATGCCCTCATGTTTAGTAAAGATAGTCTCAAAATTATTCTGCTATATTACATATCTCAAAAAAAAATTTTTTAGGTGGCAGCACACTCCAACCTCACCCGACAGCCTGATTGAAAAACTTCACTCACCGGTCCTTATACACGTTAAAAAAGAAAACTGCTGGTATACCACATCTGACAGTTTGAGAAGCACTGCATTTTTAAAGTGTACATGGTTTGAAAATAAAAATAGGGCGTCTATTTCAAATATGGGCAGCCACTAAAAATAACACCTAAAAAGTAATAAAAATGTTGGAATCTTAAACAAAAATAAATATGAAAATATGTACAGTGAGCACCTGCCTATTTGCGTTTCAGCATTCGCGGCTTCTCACATTCATGGATTTTTCTTTAGAACACACGTACTTGTTATTCGTGGAAACCCTGAATATTTGCGTGTTTTTCTGAAGAACATATGTACAAATTATTCGGTGAGAACTCCCTCACTTTGCGTATTTTTTTCGATAGAACATATTTAAAATATTCTTGTATTATTTTCCTGTCATTTAAGTGACTTAAAACATATAACAGTCCATTTTTATGGTAAAAATTGACAGAATGATACATTATTGTTAAAAAAAAAAACAAATGCAAAAACATATGCGTAGTGCTTGGGCTTTGTTCTTTGTTACGGGCTGCGGCTGGGGTCTTAAAGTAGCTTATGCTAAGTCTGGGGACATCATCACAGTTCTGTTTTTAGAAAATGTTTTAAACTTTATATATTTTATATCTTGTTACGTTACATATTTTATATGGTATTTTTAATGGTTGTATCGATCTATGCATAATTAAAAACGACATATGAAATAAAATTACGCTAAAGTGTATGGTCACCAATACTATTTTTCAAAAATGTTTTTAAAAGGATCTGAAATGTTTCTAAAATGTTTAGGATGAAAGTTTAAGGCATAAAGTTTTAACAATATAAGCACTTTTAGGTGGGGTTTAGAAGTATTCGCGGATTCTAATAACCCCGCGGATACGGAGGACTCGCTGTATATAAAATTTATATTTCTTGTTAAATAAAGTATTTATGAATTTGGTTTTAGATATTTGTTAAAATGTTTAAAATTCTTTAAATTAATCTACTTTTTTTCTTGTAACACTTTAGTGGAAGTCAACCATAGTTGTCTCCCCTGGACCAGTTATCAAACAATAAGATCTACCCTGTTTGTTGAGTTGAATAAATCTTTAAGTGAAACCCCTACCTCTTTTGTTTTTCATTTCAATCACATAAACACCAGAATAAGTAATGATACCAAAATGAAAATGAAAGTGATATAAAGATGTAAGAGTTTTATTTTCTAAGAAAAATAAAGATAAAAATTAAAAACGAGGAAGAAATAAGCAGTATATTGAAATTAGTTCTAGAAATGATGGTTAACCTACAATATGATTAAAGGTAAAAACAGTCGAATTTACTTTTGGGGGAAATGATTACTTCCAACTATTTTTTTTTTTTTCTTTTTTTAATATTCTATATTACTTATTCGCATTATTTTTATTTTCATGTCTTTTGTGGAGTTCCAATTAAAATCTATAGAAAACACCATCTTTTTGCAATTTTTTTCAATATCGCAAAGTTTGAAAGCTTTATGAAACAATTTTCCAACATAGATCAGATTAAATTTTTAACTGTAGTATTTATCAAAATTATATATTTATATTTTATGAAAGAAATTTTACTTTTATACTTGATATTACAGCTATAACATTTATTTTGCAGTATCCTAAAGGACTTGGCAACACAATACCTCAACTGAATATAAAACATGCTTCTGTTTTTCCTAAAAATAAATTCACCATGTTTATACCTGAAGTTGAAGAAATAATTGTATGGAAGAATCCTAAACATGTTGTCTTGTTTGGAATTGAGGTAAATTAAAGAGAAAAACAAATACTTTTATTTAATTTCAAATTAAAATTTAAAATGATAATTTTACTTTTGTATTATTAAAAATCTATTTTTAAGAAATATTTTGAATATTTAAAACATTTGTAATTATTTTATTTGCTATATTTTGTAATTATTTTATTTTCTATGATAATATTTATATTTATCTGTTATATGGATAAAAAAAAATTTATATAGACTTGTTATCTTTATAATAGATTAACAAATCTAACTTCAGTGATGTGCAGAGGTTTAGCGATGCCTGGTGCCAGCTCCTTGATTTTATGCCCCAGAAGACTCAAATAGTTGAGCCTACTCCATTCTCACTTATCAAAACACAGATCTACATTAAATATATTTACACACACACAGTTATCAAAATACAGATCTACAATCAAACCAGCTTGTGGCACTGTAGGGCACTTATACAACAAAATTAACAATTTGAAATTCCAAAAACTAAATTTTTATTTCACTCCTTGAGTGGATGCCCTCCTAAGATGGATACCCAGAGCTGTTGCGCCCTCTGCATCCTACTGCTTCAGTTAATATTGATTTCATCAAAAGTTTTAAAATATTTTTGTTACTTATCATTGAAATAGTTTGCTTTTTTGTTTTTAGTGAAATAATTATTTTTCAAGACTTAAAATAATGATAATGTTTAACAAAATGTTTAATATGACACCTGCTTTTTTCCCACTGATCTTTCATTATTGATTAAAATATATGTAATAAAAGTCCAGGTACTTTGTTAAAAACTCCATCAATGTTAGTTCAGGATCAGTGTGCTAAACTGTTACATGATATCTGTCCTCCTATATGGCAGTGAATGCTGGACAATCTCCTCAAAGATGACAAAGAGACAGAAATGTGGTTCTACAGAAGGATGCTGAGGATACCATGGACCAAACATATGAGCAATGATGAGGTTTTAGAGAAAATGGAAACAAAAAGGAAACTGATACTTAACATCAGGAGGAGGCAGTTGAAATTATTAAGGCACATAAGGAAAGAGGACTTTGAAAATCTGATACTCACAGGACAGATTGAAAGACAGAAGAAAGCAGTGTGTAACATACGTAATGGGTTTGAATAAATGGATGTAAAACAGGGTTTGGGGGAAATAAGAAAAAGACAAAGAGCTACTAGGCACAGGAAGATGTGGAGGGCCATGATCACCTACATCCTGAAGGAACACAGCATAAAAGAAGATCATGAACACCTCACTGAATCCACCATAAATTTCCAAAAAAACAGGGAATATATCAAGTTGTTATTCCTGGTGATTTGGCCAATATTTAACAACCAATTGATATCATTTTAAACAAACTGTTTAAAGATGTGGTGGAAAAAAAAGATAATCATATTGAGATAAATGCAAGAAGGCTTTTGAATAAACATGGCTTATTTATTGTCATCATGTGGATGAAAAATTCTTAGGAGTTATAATAATTACTAAACATTTCTTAAAATTACAATTTTTGTAAAAAAAAATGTACACTATTTACATTTAGACTATTGTTCTGATCTTTGTTGTTATCATAAATCTTGTCTGTTGCATTCTCCATCCTTTATCAGGTGTATATTTGATCTGATAACCTACAGAGTATTTGTAACTTAACCCTACAAGTGTAGACTGTTCTCATTCCACTGCTCATGTGTAGGTATATTTCTTATTTTTAGTACTGCTCAGTTATTAGTTTGGTTTGTTTTGTTTTATGGCACATCAACCTCAATGGGTCATTTAATGCCGACAACTTTTTTTTTTCTTGGTAATACTTTTGTTTTGTCAAAAATCTATTTCTGTTAATATTTTTTCAAAAATGTACAGCTGGTAATATTATTTTTTCAAAAAATGTACAGCTGGTAATATTATTTTTTCAAAAAATGTATAGCTGGTAATATTATTTTTTCAAAAAATGTATAGCTGGTAATATTATTTTTTCAAAAAATATATAGCTGGTAATATTATTTTGTCAAAAAACGTATAGCTGGTAATATAATTTTTTTAAAAACGTATAGCCAGCAACAGTATTCTTTCAAAAAAAATGTATAGCTGGCAATATTTTTTCAAAAACATACAGCTGGCAACATTATTTTTTCAAAAACGTATTATCAGAGGCCTTGCTGTTGAACATAGTTTATCATCTTACCCAGGAGGCAGATGTAGTTTATCATTATACCTAGGATGCTGATGTAGTTTGTCATCATACCCAGGATGAGATATGGGTCTGGGGATGCTGTTGGATGTAGTTTATCGTCATACCCAGGACGTGGATGTAGTTTATCGTCATACCCAGGACGTGGATGTAGTTTATCATCATACCCAGGACGTGGATGTAGTTTATCGTCATACCCAGGAGGCAGATGTAGTTTATCGTCATACCCAGGATGCGGATGTAGTTTATCATCATACCCAGGATGTGGATATAGTCTGAGTGTTAACTATTTGCCCATAGCTGGGACCCTAACAGGTGCTACCACCCCAGGTCAGAGTGGACCTGGGAACACCAGCAATTAAGAGGTAGTTCCACATTCCTCAAAACCTCCTGACCAGAGGCCTTGCTGTTGGATGTAGTTTATCGTCTTACCCAGGACACGGATGTGCAGTTTATTGTCATACCCAGGACAATACTCAGTTATTGCTCACCCCGTTTCGACTGTGTCCAAGTACACACTGCCCAACCCAGGGATTGAACTCACAATTACTAGGTCACTAAATTATGCTGCTGCTTTTGTTGAAGAGATGCTGTTATTTGTCTTTCTTTTTTTAGTAGTCTAAGTCAATAATTCCCATCATGGTAGGGGCATGCAAAACCCATGGAGCATGGTAATATTTTGGTGGGGTATGCGTAGGATGTGCACCCTTCGGATTACTATACCAACAGAATAAGGGGGCAATTCAAGAATGAGTTATTAACACTGAATTGTTTTCTAGTGAGTCTGAGTGAGAGTGTTAATGTTAAGGTATGTTAATACATACAATGCATATACAGTATGCATACATAAAAATATTTTGTGTGTATATATGTACATGTGTAATTGGCATATAGGGTATTTCCCATCTCCCTACACTTGTGTGTCTCTGTCAACAAAGGAGAGGACGTGATGCTGGAAGAGCCCATGTTTTTGTCGCCCAATCAGTGCATGTATGCATACAGTATGCTTCCTTCACATGAATTGCAGTAGAATTTTGAATATGCAAGAATTAAATATTACAGGAGGGGGGCACCAGAATTTTAGAAATACCAAAGTGGGTCATGGCCCCAAATTGTTTGGAAACCACTGGTCTAAATGTAAATAGTGTAAATAATGATAATTCCTCATCTCCAAAAATCAGACAGGGCAAAAAATAATCATAAAAAAGGAAAAATAAGCAAAATTTTGATTTTGGAGGATTAATTTTCTGTTCTAATAATCTATCTTGCTACCTCACTGTACATTAAATAAAGGATTCAGTTTGAAATTCCCTAAATTTTACCTCGATCAACAAATACCTGATAAAGGCTGGAGGGCACAATAGCCGAAACGTCATAAATGAGGACAATAGTCCAAGTGTAAATAATATAAATAAAATTATTTTATATAACTTTTCAGCAGTGATCTTCATAAATGAGAATTAGATCACCTGAATTGATATTAGATTAGTTAATCTATTTATTTACAAACTTGATATATCAACAGAAATGTTTCTATTTCAGTAGTGAGTATCACTGAAATAATCATACTTATTATAAAACCCAGGTTGTGTGTGTGTGTGTGTCTGTTCGTTTATATATTGGATCAGATTTCCTACATTTTTCAACCGATTTCAACAAAACTTCACAGAACTACGTAAAATTACATTGCGGTGGTTCTGACAGTGCCAAAAATTGGGAAAACACAATTGTCTTTGCACAAAATCAATTTGAAAACACGATTAAGAGGCATCGCTGTCGCAAGAATGAAAGGGGGACAACTTATATCGAGTTATACTTATTATAAAACCCAGGTTGTGTGTGTGTGTTCATTTATATATGGGATCGGATTTCCTACATTTTTCAACCGATTTCAACAAAACTTCACTTTTTTTTGGCAGGTAGTGTTTCTTATTGTCTTGCACACTTTTTTCTTTATTTTTACATTCAGAATGCTTTAAAAATTCCATTTACAAGACAATTGTTTATAATAAAATTCTAGTCAATCGGTAGACTCATAATGATTGAAAACAATGTTTTTGTTTGAGTTTGGGTTTGACCAATTCATAAAAAAAAAAAAAAAAACTAATTAAGACATGCATGTCCGTCAACCTTAAACAATAATCTTTGTCAATTTTATTTTTCAGTCTTTATGATGGTCAATACTTGATCTATCTCTTACTGTTACATACCCGGGCAATGCCAGGCCATACTGCTAGTTATATAATAATTATAAGCAATGTCAGATTTACATATGAGTTAGTATGGGCAGCATAGACTAGAAGGATCCCCAAGACAAAACTAAAAAAAATAAAGCTATAAGGATAGAAATATTTGTTTATTTTCAAATTTAATTTAACTAATTTGAAACTGTTTTTCAGTATTTAGGCTCCTCTAGTTGGAGTGGGTCTTTTAAATTCAGTAGGGCTCGTTGAAGAGACCCTATTTTGATTTTGATGCCTCTTTTTATATTCGGGGGGGATCCTTGACTTATGAGTTGTTCCTACAATGTGTCATAATGTGATTTTCCATGTAAGTCAGAATGTACCCTTAATTTCACTTCCATGGTGATGATTTCTTTTACTCCAAAATGCTGTCATCAGAAGAGGTTATACAATGTTTGGGAGTCACATTGAAGATCAGTGCTTCCACAAACACAAGACAAACAAAAGTGAGTAAATGCATACAACCAGGAAACAAGATGAATGGAAATTGCATCCTAACTATGAATCACTGTAGGTTGGGACTGTCATAACCTGGAAATTTACTGTATGTAGAGATTTTTGATGTAGCTTTTTAGTAGTTGAAATTCAGCGCCCTTACAAGTATAATTTTTTTAAATTTTCACAAGGAGAAAAACTGAAAATGTAGAATAAGAAGTATATTACAATATACAACTGAATACAATCTAAAAAGAAAATCCATTATCCTACCTAAAACATTTCTTTTCTAGCCTTTAGATCTGTAAATCTTTTCATGGCACTTTCTATACCTATCTTCATTTTCTATTGACAAAATAGCCAAAGAATTTAATCAGTCTTGAGTCATGGACAATTGCAAGTATGTTTTTATAAGCTTTAGTTTTGGAAGATCCCAAACACATAACATGGCAGTATGATATTGCCTTGGGTGACTGCCCAAGTTGCCAGTACCTTGAGCTGTCCCTACTTGTATCTTAGTAGCATTATCACCTTGATTGGGGTGAAATTATTAAAAAGGAAAAAGAATGTCAGTTTTTAATCTAATAATAAAATTTGTATACCCAAGAAAATATTTAAATTAAGATTAATTAAGTAATAAATTTTAAGAAATTTAAAATAAAAAAAAAATTACATGTTAATTTTAACACCAACAAATTTTAATATAAAATTAATCCTGGTAATTTGTTTTTTTACTGTAATTTATTTTATTTATTTATTTACTAGTCACTGTGCAATGAACAATGAAATTGGACAGAGACTCCCAGATTCACCAACACACACTCACAAAAAGAAACCACTCATACATGCACACAGAGCATTAAATAAAAGTGTAATAAAGTATAATACATTTAAAATACATTAAAAATTGTCACTGGGCAGCAGTGTTTATTTTACACAGTGCCCAAGGATAAAAGCTGTCCCTAATGTGCTTTATACAAGAACTAATAGAACTAAAATATCATCTTGAGGGTAACAATTCAAACAAGTAGTGACCAGGATGTATGCTATCTCATTTTTTTCTGCTCTGCTACAACAAGAATTAAAAATCCCCCCACCCCCACCCCAAGAATGGCAGTGAGCAGATGATTATTTTCTGGGTAATATTTATAATCATTCAGAAGTCTCTCTTATCCATTGCTGATAGTATTGCATCAAATACATATCAAAGGGGTCAGATCAAGCTTTTTAAATTTAAATTTGAACAAGGGAATGACTCCTATCCAAAATATAAAAAGAGAAAGCCAGAAGATGGAGGTCACATCTTAAAGATCAAAATGAGACAATATGGACATTAAGTTGAGCAAGAAATCACCAATCAGTGGGTAGTGCCTTAGATAACATATTTGTTGCGACAATTCAACTGTCACATCAATATTGAAATTTGCTCATCAATTCATTCAATCAAGTATTGCATCAAATACATATCAAAGGGGTCAGATCAAGCTGTTTTTGCACAAACCCCCACCACTGAAATTTTTTTTTCTCTTTTATTTAAATTAAATTTAAATTTGAACAAGGGAATAATTCTTATCCAAAATATAGAAGTAGAAAGCCAGAAGATGAAGGTCACATCAGCAAGATCATTGAATAATATTGAAATGCATCATTTCTCTCCACAAATTATAACAATGATTCAAATTAATCATCATTTTCTTACATAAAAAATGTGTGACATGCAGCAAGGCATGGGTAATTCGGCTAGTAATAAGATATTACAGAATTATTCCTTAAAAACAAAAGCATATTTAAAAATAAAGGTTTTTCTTTAGCAATTTTTTAAAATTACTTCCATGTACGCAAGTTTCAATATTTGAAAATATTTACATTATTAAAAAGGAAGATATACTACACACATTTCTACAAATTTGAAAAGGATTTAATTTAAATGATTGATTACATTAATTTATTTCATTTTACAAAAAACTGTTTTAAATGTATGTAAAAATATTTTATATTTTCCACTGTTAAAATTAATATTTTATCTTACAGGCACACATCTGTATACTACAGACAGTTATTGATTTATTGAAACATAATATTCAAGTCCATGTAGTAGCAGATGCTTGCACATCCCGAAATTTGATGGATCGATTATTTGCTTTTGAGGTATTCATCTACTATATTTATTTTATATTAATGGATTTATTTTTAATCTGATATTTTTATTACTTCAAATATTATTAAACAGTATGTATTACATCTATTAATTTCTGTGCATTCAAGAAATCCTGGTAAAGACATTGCATTTACAGCAGGGATTGAACCAGAATGTTTAACCACTTCTCAATGAAGAACATTACAGTATACAAGGCTCTATTTTCCCTTTTTAAGGAAATCACATCCTCTTCACTGAGAATATGTTTCCATGGGTGAGCAGTAAAGTGTACCAGATCAAATGGTGATCTCTCCTACAAAGGGGAATTCAGGTTCAATTCCTACTAGAGAACATATTTTCTTTACAAAAGTTGCTAAAATGTGCTGGCCATTAGACATAACACACTGTTTAATAAATAAAAAAGGGGTGTCTATTTCAAATACTTAATGTCCACTACAATAATGTTTGAAGTAATATATATATGTGTGTGTGTGTGTGTGTGTATATATATGTATAAATTTCTCAGAATTAACCTGTAGAAAAAGACAATATGTATAAAGAAAAAAGACAATAGGAAAAGCATCTATGAACTAAAAACAAAATGTTGTTAGCAACTAGAAGAATTTTGAAACACTATTGTATATTCATATGGTCAACTGAAAAATTATGTCAGTATTATTGTTGTGGGTGTTTGAGGATCCAATTATATTCATAATGGTTTTGGAAGTGTTTGTGATTATTTTGAGATTATTTAGATGGGATAGGTTGTTTTGGATAGTGGACATGACAGAATTGGTTGGTAGTATTATGTATATGTTCTCATATAATTTATTATTACAGATGATGTTGTTATTTTTGTTACAGTTGTATATTTTGTATGCCTTTCTTCTTACGTTGTGAATGAAGTGATATGGGTATTGTAAGTTTTTGAATGTGTTTTCTATGTATGTTTCTTCTTTAGGTAAATATTGGAGGCTTCAGGTTCTTAATGCTCTCAAATAGAAACTTATAATAATTCCAGATTTAATTTTAGAAGAGTAGTTTGAGCAGAAACTGACCAGATCATTTTTGTTGATAGCTTTTCTATAAACATCAAAATTGAGTTTGTTATTGTTTCTGTGTAATATTATATCTAGGAAGGAAAGAGTGTAGTTGGTTTCAGTTTCAAAGGTGAAGTCTATTGTAGGTTCAACAGATCTTGTCAATGAACTTAACAACATTGAACATACAATAGACTTCATGTGAATATACAATAGCGTTTCTAAATTTTTCTAGTTGTTAACATTTTGTTTGTTGTTTATAGATACTTTGTTTCATTAAATTCATTTCATTTTTTGCCTTGAAAAAGTCCACATTGGATGAAATACATGTTACATTATTCGACTATTGTCCTCATCTTTGTCGCCTCATTTATCACAACGTTTCGGGCCATTAGCACTCTGGCCTTCAGGTGGTTGGAATGTCGAACTGAACCTTTATTTGCTCACCGGGTAGACTGTTCTAGTTTCACATGTCATGTTTGATGGATGTCAGTTATCAGTTATCCTGTTAATTTCCCTCTGAAAGTTCTCCACTGCCTTAACCGGGTATTGAACTCACACTCTTTGGGTCCTGTCACTGGATCTAACCAACGCTTTTATCCACTGTGCCATGTGTCCTTGAGGCACAGTGGATAAAGGAAATTAACAGGAGATAACTGATAACTGACATCCATCAAACATGGCACGGAACTAGAACAGTCTACCCCGGTGAGCGAAATAAAGGGTTCAGTTCGACATTCCAACCACCTGAAGAAGGCCGGAGTGTACAACAGCTGAAACGTTGTGATAAATATGGTGACAAAGATGAGGACAATAGTCCGAATAATGTAAATAATGTACGTAATACCTCATCTCAGAAATATAGACAAACTCTGGATGAAATACATCGACAAAACTTAGTTTTCTTATTGCCTTTTTCCTTATATATATATATATAGGATTAATACAAATAAAATTTATCAGCTGGTTGATGTTATATTCAGCACCGTGACTCCAGAGTTTCATAGACAAAACTTTTTTTCAGTCAAGAGGTCTCAGAAATTGACTGCTGTTTTTTTCTTATATTTCATTATCTTTATATTAAGTTTGATGTAATTAATTTATGCACTAGTTGAGATGCTCATATTATTGTTGTTAGGTTGATTTCCTGTTGTAGTGTGTACAGTTGGATGTGTATATGTATAAAACATAGTTATTTCTTCTTTTCATCATTTTCTTTTCTCTTTACACTCTCTCCCAAACTCCTTTTCCTTCATTTTCTTCTTTGGCCCTGAGTGTCAAAATTAATGTAACAATGTAATTTCCAGTATCACAGATAGAACCTTTTTTTGTTTTTAGGGCAATTCATTTTCTCAAATGTTCTGGTGTTTTCCTAAGTTAGGTTTATTTGGGAAATATAGGTATATTTTAATTATTTCTAGTTTAATTAATCTTTTTTTTTTTTACCTGGCTTGTTGATGTCTTAAATATTAGTGTATTATTTGTGTTTCATTGGTTAATCATGTTTCACATGCTTTTTAAATATGATTAACCAATGAAAATCAAATACAAAAGTAAAAATACCAGAATTTCTTTCCTCTCCCACCCCTGCCATATCATTCTCTGATTAAGCTTTAATAAAAGCAAAAGATGTTAGATTGGTGAACATTTTTTATTTGTTCTTTATCTTATATATTGCTGTTAAATATTAAATTCTAATTTATAACCTCATGATGTTGTGACATTTGCCCAGCTGGTTTGATCAATCTCATATCTTTTTTGTTAATTATAGTTACCAAATTCTATATAAAAAAACCCTACATAGTTTAATTTCATTTTTGTGATTAAATTTTTAAGCTAAACTTTAACCACACAAATAAATACACACACAGTGTGGTCTCTATTATCTTAAAAATTAGATTTCTCCCTAAATTGATTATTTTATGCATGTGTCTATATAGATGGATTGTCCTGTTGAGAATGACAAATGGGTTCAGTAAATTCTAGGTTACAACCTACATAAGTGAATTGTTTAAAGTGCTGTCAAATATTCTGTATCCTGCATGTATATATCATAATATTGTATGTAAAATTAAAACTTATTTTATGTTCTTTAAATTATATTTATTCAAATAATTCTGAGTAAGATGCTTGAACTAACTTTCTTACTTTTTTTTCTTCTTACATTTGCCAACAAGATGAAGTTAGTTATTTGTAATATTTTTCTATTAGCATTGAAGTACTTGTGATGGGTGAAAAATGTAGTTTGTCACCAGAAACTACAGTGAAAATTGTGGAAGTATATGAACTGAAGCAGTCATACATACAGCTTCTAAAGTTGATCATTCAAAAAGTTGTTTAACATCACCATAAAATCAATTGTGTAGCTTAAATGTTTGGTTTCATAAATGAAAATAAAACCATTTTTTTTTAATATTAGCTTCTTTTTTTTTTTGATACAAGACTGAAGAGCCACATAATGTAGAGGACACCCAGTGAGGACCACACTCAGTACCCAGTCATAATTATTCTAGTGAGGCATGTTTAACTACTGCACCACCTTAAGGTGCCCAAATGATTTTTTAAGTGTGGATTGAGCGAGAAGAACTCGTTAACATTGAGGTGTCCTGAATATGTGTGATATGAATGTATGAGGACATGGAGGATAGGTAACAATTGGCCATTGATCCAAAGAGGTTAAAATTTTAGTGTTTTAGGGGAGAATCTATATGGGAGTGTATTACACAAAGCAACGGTTCTTGGAAAGAAACTGTTTTGATGGAACCATCCTTACAATAGGAATATGGAGGGAATGAGGGTGATTCAACTCTGTGGATGTAGCATGGAGATTCTTAGCTGTAAAAGTCTGAATTGTTGGAATAAAAGAAAGGTATTCATGTGAACACTAGCCATGGAAATAATGATAAAGTACCACTGGGCTTACGATATTACATCTGTGGAAAAGAAGCTACAGGTTGTAGAATGTGTCATCCCCCACAAGACTTGAACTCTATCAAGAGTTGGAAGTGACAAATGGGCAGCTTCAACAATTTTTTCATCATCATTCCAGAACTATCTAGAAAAAAAAATAAATAAATAAATCACTTTGTTCCCAAATCAAATTTTTTTTTAAGATAATTTATATTTATTTGTTATAACAATAAAAACACTATTTAAAACATTAAGAAAATTTAAACGAATAAAAATTAAAACAAATTAGTTAAATTTTACTTAAGTTTTTATTAAAAATAAAAATTAAAAAAAAATTAAATAAAAAAAAAAAAAAAAAAAAAAATCACTGGATTTTTTTTCAGTTTGAATTTCTGGAATGATGAGTTATTTACACTATTTACATTCAGACTATTGTCCTCATCTTTGTTGCTGTTATCACATTGTTTCAACCATTGTGCCCTTCTGCCTTCATCAGGTGTATATCAATCTGGATAACATACAGGAAATTCTAAACTGAACTCATTATTTAATCTATAGGGTAGACTGATCACTTGATTTTTATTTAAACATTGAGTAATACACTTTGAATAATTTTAGACAGAAATGACTATATTAATTTTCATGCATAGTGTAACTTTTATAAAACTTTAAGAACTGGACTCTATGTATTCCTTTTTATACAAAGAATAGTAGCACATTCCAACTATTTAACAATCTTTTTTTTTTTTTTTTTTTACTTAAAAAAAAAAAAAAAAAAATTCAATTACCTGTCACAAGCCATAACTAAATTTTCTATGTTTGTTTATAATTTTTTATTTTCCATTTAGTTCATGAATAGAAAACATAAATGTTGTTTGTGAATGGTTCATACAAGTATTTAACCAAGAATTAACAGAAAAAAAATATAATCTTACCATTTTTATTAAAGCAAAATTAGTTTTTGCATCCTGTTACTCACATGAATCAAGGTAAACCGCCAGAAAACCTACACAAGTGATTTGATTAAAGTGGTAAAGGCTTGTGCAGAACCATCCACACTTTTCAGAACTAATGATACACTCAGACCTGTTTAATAGGTGTAATATTGAGGAATCAAGACTTTTATCATACAGTCTCAGTTACGATGACTGGTTGTCTTGAGAATGTCTGATGACAGAATACCCAAGATCCTAATGTACAGCCAGTTAGATCAGGGCTACAGGAATGTGATGCCTGTATAAGATACAAAGACAAGCTGAAGAGCAACTTGTCAGCAGTCAATATACCACACAACACCTTTGAGAGCTTACCCTTGAACAGGTAGAATGGAGATCAACGGGTTTTAGTGGACTCAGCAGTTTTTCAATCAGCTTGTCTGAATCATCTTCAAGAAGTGAGTAAAATCTAAAAGGTCAGCCAATCTAACAGTGATCTCATCCCACAACTCACTCTTGCTCCATATGCAGCCTTCTTTGTAAATCACTAGCGGTCTTAAATGCCACTTAAGATTATCATATCAAAAATTTCATAACTGAATCAATAATATATATATATATATATATATATAAACTGATGGTAGAGTCCATTATTATTATTATATATATATTAATAACACCTCTCCAATGGAGTAAATTAAATGTTCAACCTTTTCTGTTCCTATTTCTTGGGTCAGGGACTGATAATAAAATACCAAGTTTAATCACCCATTTTGCTTACCTTCAAATTGTTAAGGTCCTGCCTGAAATGACACTAGTTGGGTCTTTTTTTTTTTTTACTAAACACAATCTTTTGTTATTGTTATATTGTAGTATATAAATATGTGAAACTGTCATTAATATGTTTGTTAAAAAGAAAAGATAAGTAAAATATTCAAATATTCAAATCCAGTGATATATAAAAAGAAAATTTATGTAAGTTTATTTTCTGTGTATTTGTAAATGTCTAAGTTCTGACATTATTTAAAAAGTTCCACTATTCTGAAGAATAAGATATTGTTTTTTAAGAATAAAGTTTAGAATAAATCAGGCAAAATTTTAATTCTGTGGTGGCTAGCTCATCATTGTTCTCAAAACCATATAATTGTGCAAACTTAATATTCTATCTCCCTGTCTTCTGTTGTTCATAGAAATTAAAAAGCTCATCCAAAATTGATATATAACTATGAACACACTAGACAAATTGTGTAGTTTCTTATTAAAATATATGTTTTCCTAATATTTTGACAGCATATTTTTTTATTATTACTCTTATCTTATTACACCTTGCACTTGTTTCTGTAGTTTTAATGGTGGCATCATATATGCATGAACTCAATATGGCTGTTACAAGAAGTACTACATCTCCCTTGTTACTTTGTGCATACAGATTTCAGAGTTTTCATTCCAACTTATTTATGCCTTATATATATATATATATGGGAGATCTCTTGTACCAAGCTGCATAATTATTCAGCTATATTGAAGGAGGTTCCTATTATTAAACTTTATTAATCTTTTAGAAGTAAGTTGCATTTATTTGTCCACATTACAGAATATCATTTATTAACAAAATCTATTAAACCCTTTGTTCGTTTAATCCTGTTATACCATTTTATTATACACATTAATTGATTTCCAGGAAACTTGTCAAATTTGGTGCCTTTGCATAAAACAAATAAATGAAGTTCCAGACTATTAAAACTAAAGAATATATGAAAATTCAAACAGATTCAGAATTTAATCAAGATTTGTGCTCCTACATCTGGATTAATACCTGAACAGAAGCTGTAATTTTGGAAAAGATTTATGCGAAGACAAATAAAATATTGAATGTTTTAATCAACGATTGTATTAAAATTGAATAATACTGTTCATATAAATAATATTTCATTTTACAACTCTGTAACAAAACATTGGATGAAAAAATTTATAATTTTGCTTTTTATTGCTGAAATAGCCAAAAGAATATTTTCAAAGTATCAAATTCCTGAAAAAAAGAAACTTATCCTATCAATATTCCATTTATTGAGAGTTGATAACTGGAAAGAACTCCAAATGAATGTTGAACTGTCAATAGCATATTTTCCTATTAACAGTAAAGGATAATTTTGTTTTTTAAAAGTAGTTTTGCTTGGGAGTTAAAGTATAGTAGAAAATCTATTTTAAAGTATTTGGTTAAGTATTTTTTAATGAAAAACAAAGAAAAAAGAAAATAAATAAATAAATATATATATATGGGAAGATAAGCTAAAGAAATATTATCAATAAAAAGAAACAATAAGATTATGCCAATTTTTTTTTTTGTTCATTAAAAATTATATATATATGCTATAAGACATGGAAAGAAACGTTTATCAATCTATCATTTCACTTTTATTAAGGATGGAGGGAAAAAAAAAAAAAAACTCTGAATTTAATAGAAGGTCTCAACTGTTGACAAGAATTAAACTATTTGGAGATATTTAAACCAGACAAATTTGTTCAAAATCAGCTATTAAATTTGGTTAGTTATGAAATTAATTTATATTTTGGATGGATCAATTGATTCTTACATTGAAAATCTCTTTAATAAAAACTTGTATCAAAAATTTAATATTAGGGACAATAAAATACATCTCTAAAAACTTGGAAATTAATTATGGGAAAAATTAAAAACTTCAAGAGAAAGTGTAAATTTCTGAGGGTCCTTTTTTAATCATTCTTTCACCATTGTTCATGAGTCTGATGCCAGGCTAGAAACTGATAGCCATTATTATAACAACTGTTAGATATATTCAAATAACTGGAAATTCATTATAAACAAGAAAGAGATTTATAAAGGAAGACATCATTAAACAAAGTTGCTATTTGGTCAATAGGATGACCATAATAAGAGAAGATTGGTCTTCAAGTTATTTACTTACATCGTAACTAAAATAGGTAATATAAATAGAGATATTTCTTTTACTGAGACTATATATTTATGGATCTTAAAAATCATTTAAACATGATTCCCTAGTATAGAGAACAATTTTATCAAATTTGGAAAAAAAAAAAAAAATGAGAGTTAAGCATATGCCTTTTGACAAAACCAATGTTGTAGCAATAGAAATAAAAATAAAAAATGATTTCATAATTTTAGAATATGAAGAATGTGTAAATAATATCATCACCTAAAACATGAAAAAGAATTTTTACAAGAACTGAATTTTAGAATTGATTTTAATTTTCAATTGAAAATGTCTAACAGTGTTGGAGTTTGAAATTAGAATGAAATCAGACCTAATGCAAAACAAGTATGCCTTTTGAATGCTAAAAGAACCCTAATGTCCACAAGCTCAAAAAAAAAAAAAAAATGTAGGATAATCTTCATATATTTTTTATGGATTCAGAATTACTATTTTTTAATCATTTACTCCCACCAAGGCCACTTTAAAAAAGGGGGGTTAATGGCATGCAAATGGTAAGAGAATGAGAAGACTAGAATAAAATAGGTTGATATTGAAGGACAAAAAAGAACAGGGTCCAAGAAGATGGTGATTTTTCATTTAAAGTTTTACAGAATATGAAATCTATTTTAGGAAAGCAAGAAAATAGTAGGGAATTCCACAAGATGAAATGCAAGAAAATAAATTGTTGAAATAAAAGTGACAGTTGCATTTTATTATTTTTACAGTAAAATCTGGTTGGAATCTGAGGCAGTGTGCTTAATTTCATGTAGTCAGAAGAACAGGGAAAATAAGTTACCATGAAAATTTATAGAAAAGACAAAGGGAAGATAAAAATATGCAGTGAGAAATGAGATGAATTAAGATGCCTGGTCAGGATTGATTAGATTAATGATCCTCTTTTGAATTCTGTCAAGTAAAATTTGAGATGTACCCAGGATCACCTGATAAGGACAAATTTATTCATGTTATGAACAAATCAGCAATGTGCCAGATGGATTCTAACAAGAAAATTTTTTGAAAAAAAACAAAACCAACTTTTCTTGCAATAGATGAAGTAATTGATTTGATATAATCTCTCCAATTCATGTCAGTGGAAAAAAAGTGAGGCCAAGAAGGATGGTGTATTGCTCTCCTGGGTTTAGTCATCTCCATGGTGATGACAGGCTTAAAAGTTCTGTGGTAAAAAATGTCAAATGAGAACTTTGAATGAAAAGTTAAGATTTAATCCATTTCTTGCTCAGATAATCATTGATTGGAGGTCCACACAGGCAGGGTTTACTTTGTCAGATCTATCAGATTTGCTACTGAGACAAGAGTAAATGGAACTCATCTGCTTAAATATCTAGTTGGGAACTATTTATGACATCAGGAGATAACAGCCCTTAAGTTCCCTGCATTCTCATCTCTGGGGGTAAATACTGAAATTGAACAGGAAATGTCATTTTCACAACTTCAAAACATGCAAAGAGGTAAAAATAATATCTAGAGAATGATGTGGTCTACACTATTTTCCTTGAAATTTGTTCATTATCATTTGTGATGCCATTTGAAATAACTGCTACACTAAACCAGAATGGTCACCCTGGAATTGATGATCTTGAACATTAAATGCTTTTGACAGCATCATTCCCCCAGTGGAGAAGGAGACTTTTGGAAACATTTGAGATTAGGAAACCGACTTGATATAGAAACATTTTATGCTGCTAACCAATCAACAAACCTTGTCATTCATTTTCAATTATAGAAACGGGCTATTCAATCCAAGAATGATAAATTTGTGAGTTTATGTTTTGTTTTATCCATAAAATATGAGGAAAAAATATAGCTTAATTCATTTATATAAAAATTTCCAGGATATCCATGAAGCCATCTGTCAGCCTGAAATCCTATGGTTCATTTTTATGTATATAAAGAATAGCCTTTATTTGATGGAAGACATTTGACAGTTTTATCAAAACAACAGAACCATTTGAAATGTTAAATTTAGAATTTAAGGATCCATTCCCAAACAAAATCAGCTTATTCATATTTCATCAATTGGTTTGCAAAATTGAATGAAATATAGTTTGTAAATCTCAACAAAAAAATGTTAGTGAGGATTTCATCACGTCAACATGTTACAAAAACATAGTATTTTATAATGTAAAAAAGACCTGTTGTCGTCAATATACTATCTACACCAAATACTACTTAACAGAAATTTGAACTTAAACAGAAAAAAGTGGTTTAAATCCTGATTTAATAAATTATTTCAAAATCTGGCTGCAATTAAAAATATACCTAACAAATCAGTTTCTTTATATTAATAAAAAAAAAAAAAAAAAAAAATGAAACATGAACTTACTCATTGACACCATTTGAAAAAAGTACATTAGATGGAGACTGCAATTAGAAAAGAAAAAAGATAATTTAAAATTTTTTGAATAATGAACTTGTGAAGACTAAATTTCTTTTAACTCCGTTATTACAATTTACAGAAAAATATTGTTTGTAAATTTAATAA
>CAHIKZ030000357.1:0-10000 GCA_903632075.3 Acanthosepion pharaonis | reverse complement strand
CATCAAAAATATGTAAAAATGCAATCATTTTTCAATGTTTCTTAACAAATCTCATAAGGTGTTAGTAACACCTGATGACATGTGTTAAGATGCATTGAAACATAATTACATCTGTGTAGCATTTTTACATATTTTTGATGTAATAATATCCTAAAATAAAGAATATTGCTCTACTTTTGTATTGAGCCCTCTTTTGAATCGAATGTTACAAACATCGAAATTGGATTCTATTCATTTTACACGCACACACACATAGATAGATAGATAAGCAAGCAGAAATCACTATAACTATAGGTCAGTGCTTCAACATATTTCTAGTTATCACTTATCCTTATTTAAATTCATTACAATAATATTAATTTAAATACTTAATATATTTAGCTTATAATGATGCTCTACCTCGAATCATTATTATTGGATATTAACAGGAAAGCTAATTTACTCCAATTAGATGGTAAAGATACAATTTGCTTCCATAATTTATTTTATCCTTTGAATATCTTTTAATATGAATATCTGAAACATACTTTTTTTTCTATTCCTCATTAAGATATAAAGAAAAGACAAAATTTTTAATTTATTACCTTTCTTTTTCTAAATGAACATTCAGTTTTTGAATCTGAACTTTCTGCATCACTGACATCAACTTGATTTTTACCCTCATTTTCATGTTCGTCAACCTCAGTTTTAAACTCATTTTTATTTTCCTCACATGGTTTTCTTGACAACAACTGTAAAAAATAAAAACAAACAAATTATAAAAGTTTAAAATAAGATGTATGTTTGTGTATACATACATGTTTACATGAAAAACAATGAAATGAAACAAAAAATATGTAACAAAGAATGTTTGACAAAAATTAGCAATATGGTATGGATTATTTTTGGACAAAATATCTCAAAAAGATGCTATAGTGGGTTTATACAATAAAGCGAAGCAGACATTTGTGGTTTTTGAGCCCCCTGAATGATTTATCTCAATTATGAAACTATGTTAATGCTATCTGTGCATAAGAGGAAGATTATAATTAAAAAAAAAATAGTAACTTGGTTTTAGAAACCCTGGTCTGCAATCCCCAAATTATCCAAATGTATATTTTTGCATTTAAGCCATTTAGACTTCTTTTAGGAGATTCAGCACCCCAATAAAAAGAGGTCTAGATCATGATTTTCTGATTAATTTGAGGAAAGTTATGTCAAAAACTGATACTTGATCATTACCCACTTTTGCCACACTATTGATAGTGTGGCAAAAGTGGGTAATGATCAATTTAATGTATGAAAGGAACTGTATATTTTAAATATTTTACTGGGAAAAATGTTAAATTTTGCAGATTTGTTGTTTTAAACTTTGTAAAAAAAAAAAAATGTCTTCGAATTTTTTTTGTTAGCATTAGTTAAAGTTAGGTGAGAGACAAAAAAAATTGTGTTAATTTGATGTTTTTGTTTTACAGTATATCAACCTTGTTGGGTTATTTAATGCCAATAATAGATATCTGGGCTTTAATAACTAGATAGATAGCTTGTCATTCATACTTTGATATAAAGATATACATGTTATTTACACCTTGACAATCACACTTCGACATATAGATAGATATTCTGATATTCCGGCCTTAGAGGCTCTTGCATGTACTTTAGCAGAGCTTAATCATGGCATTGGGTTAACTTATAAAAAGGAAAAAAAAATTTTTTTTTTTTTTTTTTTAAATTTTGTTATGGATGCCAATTTCTGAAAGGAAAACTGTATATCTTGTTGATGTCTGTCTCTTCAAACTCTTTTGAGGCTCTTATGGTTATAATATTTTGGTCTTATTTTGGAGATGGTTCTCTGCAGTCCCATTGTAGAATTTTGTATGATCTCGAGTTCACTTTTTTTTTTTTTTTTTTTTTTAAATGATATATCCATCTCTTCTAGGGATGGTAGGGTATTCTCAGTTGTCATGTTGCTAGAGTTTTTGTTTTGTTTCTTTTTTGCCGGAGAGGATTTTGTTTGGCTTTTTGATCTGTTCTTGGAAGTTGATCGTTGGCTCGGCTGGCTTTTCTTATGAGTTTGTGTGTCTTTTTGAGTCGCATTTTTTCCATGGTGTGTTCTTTTCGAGAGTTCAGTTGTGGTCGTGTTTTCTGATTGTTTTATTTTGTTGAGAATTAAAAATCTGTTTTGAGTTTTCAGGTTGTTTGCTGTAGATTCTTTGTCTTGGTTTTGCAGGTCTGCTTGGCTTCTGCTGAGGCTTTTGGTTTCCTCTTTTTGATTTTGTTTTGTGGTATTTGATGTGGAGTGTTCAGTTGTTTTTTGGTTATTTTTACCAGTTGTCATTGTTTCAGGTTTGACTATTATGGTTACTTCAGTAAGTAGAATTCTCATGTTATCTATTAAGGTTGAGATTTCTTCAGATTTGTAGTTAGTTTTTTCTGTTTCTTTTTTTTGGATATTCAGCATGTTTATTTTCTGAGGTCAGCATAGAGGCATATGTTATTGTGGGTGTCTGCGTTTTGACAATTTTTCTTGCTTCTAAGAAAGAGATATTTTGTGAATATTTTGTTTTGTTGATTTCCTTTTCTTTCTGCTATACTTTACATTCTCTTGAGCCTGCAGTGTGCTCCTCTTTGCAGTTTGGACACCTTGGTCTTTCACTGCATTCTTCAGGATGTTCAGTCTCTGTATTTCTACATCTTCTACACACTGGATCTCTAGCACAAGTTTCTTTGTGGTGTCTGTATCTTTGGCATCGGTAACACCTAAGTGGCATTGGTATGTTGGTCTCCACTTTTGCTATTAAATATCCAATTCTTATGTCCCTGGATATTACAGGGGAGTTAAAGGTTAATATATATGCGTTGGTTTCAATAAGTGTACCATTTTTTTTTTTAATAGTTATTCTTTTGACATCTTTTACTCGTTGGTTTTTTAGGTTTGTTTTTATCTCTTCCAGGGTGCATAGTGAGAGTTCATGGCTTCTCACTACTCCTTTGGATGAATTTAGGGTTTCGTGTAGGTATGTTTTGATTTTTATCTTGTCAAAGGTTGTCCAGTTTAATATTTTTTTTGCATGTGTAATTTTGGATACTGTGATTAGTATTGTTCCATTCTTCATTTTTTTCACAGATTCTGGTTTTTGGATGTCGATTGAGATGGTTTCCTCTATTTTAAAAGGAGATATTTTGGTAAGATGAGTATTTTCAATAGATTCTAATACTATGAATTGATGACGTGTCTGTTCATGCTCTGATTCATTGTCTGAGCTTGATTTGATATGGGGTCTTTTGTTTTTTTTCTTTTGTTGCCATGTGGGTTCGTTTTTATCTTCATCTCTTTTGCTCTCCACCCTCCTCAGAGCCCGGTAGTGGGAGATATTGGGGGGGGGGGTTAGCCCATTTGCCCTATTTTCTCAGGGATACAAAAGAGATATACTCATATTAGTAGTATTTTTGCCAGCATATCTGGTGATTTCTTACCCCTATTTTTATGAAAACTTATTTACTTCTGATTTTTACGTACTAATTGATTGACCCTTGCCACCACCTGCTGACACTTATAAGTGTCAACTTAAACCTATTATTTATAATATTCATTCTAACAAGATTTTTTTCTGATAAAAAGAGAGAAAAAAAACAAATATCCAGAACTAATCATCTAAAAATAAATGATTAAATATGTGAGTTTCATTAACTTCAAAAAATAATAGCTCAACAAATACTTGGCATTATGAATAACTTAAACCAATTCTGAAATTCTGATACTGTCTACACAAATACAACAGAGATCACTTGGGAAATATTCCAAAAAATGCTAAATGTCTGCTTGTGAACCCATTGTGCAATAAAATGGAATAAATGATGAATGTCATATAGAATAAATAGAAGAGAAATTGCCACAATATAGCTGGACTAATATACCGAGTTTTTCAACAATATTAAAATAGATACATTTGTAATGAATATATCAAATTTAAAAAACACAATCAACATGTGAACAAAAAAAAAATCTTGAATACTTACCATTTTCTGTTGGATTTATAATTTACAAGTTATAAGTGAATTTAGATTTTAGAGTTGTTCATTATCTCTAATAACAATTCCTTTTAGATACTGGGAAATGTTCTACAGGGAAATACTTAATATCTATTTATCATTGGTCTATATTTATGCTTCAGGACTGTCAATAAAGGACAAATGAAGAATGTGTTTTAAGCTGAGTAAATGGCAACCAACCAGTGTCATATGCAATACAGATTTTGCAGATGAAATAACATTACTGTCTGATACACTAGAGCAGACATGGGCAACCTTTTTTGAGTAGTGGGTCATATAATCTATGGATCACCACAAGGTGGGCTGCACTACTAAAAAGACTCAAGGTAATTTTTCATAGTAGATACCTCAGCTATTTTCACTACAGAAAACCATATGTGTAAGCATATACCTTAGAAATAGTAGGAAAGTTTTATTTTTTAGAAAATATTTCTTTTATAATTAAAAAATTGAAGTCTTGGTATAATATTATCACTGATGACAGTGATTACCACATGTTACGTGGGATTTTTTCTAATTTATTCATTTGAAAATGAAAAGAATTCTCCTTTTGAGAAAAAAAATTCTTATAAACAACTTTTTTAGAACCATAAAGAAACCTGTTTCAAAAGATGTTTACACGTATGATCTCCCTTAGTGAAAATTGCCAATGGTTTAAAATACTGACAACATTAGTTCCCCGAAAATTTACAAAATTCAAGAGATATTGTACTTAATCATTGTTTCTCTATGTGGTTATGTATGAGAGAATGTGTGAGTGAACAAGTGAGAATGAAACAAAATAAAATTTTAAGAAATGTTATTTCGCTTTTGAAAATAAGCATGTCATTCAGAAAGGGCAATTAGGCTGTATGTGACCCGTGGGCCACAGTTTGCCCATGACTGCACTAGAGCAAGCACAGACGTTTCTGAATTGAGTCAAAAATGTTGCCAAGCAAACTGAGTACATACTGCACAATCAAGATAAATTTGACTTAGTTACTGTTGGTAGCAACATTCTGAAACAAGTAGATCACTTTCTGTATCTCAGCTTTTGTAAAAACTGATGACTACAATTACTGAGAGCAAGATTCAGTTGATATTGCTGGAGGAGCAAGAATGAAATCATTCACATTATCTTACTTTGAGAATCTACTCAAGGGAAACAATCCTGTAGGAGAGCAGCATCTAGCTCCATTGATCAATTTGTTTAACCTGTAGCACTCTATATTATTTCCATTGCATTATTTTTCAATGCCTCTCGATAGCAGTAATCTTATTGTTAATTTTACTCAAGGGTGTTTTCTGTTGCTATAGTAGGATATGACAACACAACTATGAAATTCAAACAAATTCAAATTCAAAAACCAGAGTCACCTTTAGTGGCAGGATAAACTTTCTGCACAGCAAATGAAATCATATACAGAGTTAAAGGATTAACTGCAAACTGTAATGGATGACCATAATGGTTGGAGAAGATTGGTCATTGATTTGGTTTGGTTTATGGCATATCAACCTCAATGGGTTATTTAATTTTTTTTACTGGTAATTTTTTTTTCCAAAAATGTATATCTTTCTTTCAAAAATGTATTGCTGGTAATAATTTTTTTTACAAAGTATTTCTGGTATTAAAACCTATTTTTATATTTTCTTAGTATTTTGAGGTGTAACTATTTGCCCATAGCTAGAGCCCTAACAGGTGCTACCACCCCAGATCAGGGTGGATCTGGGAACACCAGCAATTAACAGGTGGTTACACGCTCCTCAAAACCCCCTGATCAGAGGCTTTGCTGTTGGATATAGCTTATCGTCTTACCCGGGGTTGGCATTGATCTCTGATTGTTATCAATTTGATTATGATATATCAAGACATTTAGAGACTTTTCATAATTACAGTCATACAAATAAATTAATTATAAACAATGTTTTTTTTTTTTTTTTTTTTTTTAAAAATAAAAAAAGAATTACTTACAATTATTAATGACTGGAAGATATCTTCTGGACAGTTCATTAAATAACTAACCATGTTATCTTCTTCATCTAAATGGTTTTTCAGATTTGGTAAATGAGTTGTAAGCCACTTGTAGAATGTTGCAGGAGTTTGTAAACGAAGGCATTTCTGAAGATAAAGAAACAATGAATATAAAAATAAAATATGGATCTAAATAATTTCAGATAGTTTTTTTTTTTTTTATACATGGAACAAAACTAAGAAAATATAAGATTATCTCAATTGTTCAACAAGGTATGATCAGTAAAATTTTAAATTCAAATACTACAATAAACAATAATTTCTAACTTAATCAGCTTCCCATCTAATTAACTAAATATGCAATTAATTTAGGTACCTTCACTAATTCAGTATACCTAAGGTTTAAATGAATTTTCATAAATGACAAATCTTTCTTGAAGCTTTCATTTTAGCTTTAATTGAAAGCTAAAGCATTAAATTGACTATTTCCAGTAAGCAAAATATTCTGTAGAAATTCTATTGGCTGGAGTTGATACATTTTTTTTTTTTTGGTTAAAAATAGCTGACTAGTTCCTTTTTATTATCCATCTGTCATTGCAATGAATTTTCCTATATTAAAAAAAATCTTCCATAAATAAAATATACTTTTTGAAACTTTATTTGAGGAATATTAGCTGATTTAAAGTATAATTAATATTATTTACTTTAAGCTTAAAATAACAGAGAAATGAATTTTTAAAACAAACAGTAGTAGCAATTAAGTGCTTGTCAAGGCTTGTAAATCACTTGCCAAATGCTTCAGAAACAGCCGTCAAGTGATTTACAAGGCGTTGACATGTCTATTATTGTTCTCCAGAGAAAAAATTTAAGAAAATGACAGGTGAACATTTTTTTTTTTATATAATTTTTAAGTATTCAGTAATCTAATTTTAAGAATGTTGACTTTAAATTTACTATTATGATTGATCTTATTTTCTCAAATGTTGTGTATGGTTACTCATACTTTCAAAATTGACATGTTTATACACATAAAAAAAAAAAAAAATTAAAATAAAAAATATAAAAATTATTTTTTAAAAATATACTTGATTAAATATGATTTGTATCAAGCTTTTCATTTTTTCCTTAGCAAATAGTCTTCACTTAATCTATTGAGGACAAAGTTTGAATTTTTAAAACATTTTTGAAACTTTATAAATTATTATAATTAAAAAAAGAAAATGGATAAAATGGAAAGAGTTTTTTTCTTCTGTATAAAATTGTCTTCATATGTATTATTTATAAAAGTAATTAAAAGCTTATCTAATTAAATAATTATATAGTTTTATTGCAGTTAGTATAAAAAAAAAAAAAAGAAAAGAAAAAAGTTGATTTACATTTTCTAAGGAGTTCTGCTTTGAACTAATAAAAAAAATAATTTGGAGCACAGAATTTAACTTCTAGAAATTTCACGTGTGTGTGTGTGTGTGGCAACAAATTAAAAAAAATATTTAGCAAGATTTTCTAAAAAAATTAAAAAAAATAAATTCATTCATTTGTAAATAAGTCCTGAAAGTTTCATTAAAATCCAACAATTATTTGAGTTTTTGAAAGAATTTCCAAATTAATGTATTATTTTACTGGAAAAAAGGTGCAAAAAATTTCCTTAACCAGTTCTGTTACACCACTGGCACATACACAAAAAAAAAAAAAAAAAAAAAAAAAAAAAGAAAAAAAAAAAAAAAAAAAAAAAAAAAAAAAAAAAAAAAAAAAAAAAAAAAAAAAAAAAAAAAAAAAAAAGAAAAAAAAGAAAAAAAAGAAGATTTTTAACACAAATTTTGAAAGTTATGTTGGGGTAAAAATTTTTTTAAAATAATTAAATATACTTTGGTCTTTCCTCTTAATAATATCAAACACTTTGATGGTCAGTATTTATTCATATTAAGTTAGGGGCCTTTTTTCAGGGTATACTCTTTTTTCAGTGAATTAGTGGCAGTATCTAAATTAAAAAGATACCAGATGTTATGCTCAAATTTTTCGATAGAATTCAAGTAAATGATTTTAATACTTCATTAGCATGACTACAATCCAGTCAGTGTTTTTATATACTATAAATAAAAATGAAACTGTAAATATAAGCAAAATAGAAATTCATATAATTCACTACAAACCTATTATATTAATGTTTATAGTGAATTTTTGGGATGAGGCACTGTCATTATTTATATTATACTCAGACTATTGTTCTCATCTTTGTTATTATCAGACTGGACTTCTTTAAGTGTCTATCAGAGTAACTATCAGGGAATTTGAAACTGAACCTACAGGGGTAGATTAAATAGTGTTAAATATTTAATAATAGTGATTAAAATGAACATGTCAAAATAAAAGGAAAGCATAGCTATATTTAAAAAAAAGGGGGATGGGGAGTAATATTTTTTTCTTTTTTAATTTACTACAAAGTGGCAATATCACAATACAAAAACAACACAAGTTAAAAACAAAAAGCAACTCTGATGAGAAAGCATCAATAAAACTAGTTATTTGCTTTTTTAATTGTTTTTCTATTTCATTATCTGATAATGTGATAACAACAAAAGTGAGTAGATTAGTCCAAATGCAAATAGTGTAAATATTATATATTGGCTCATTTGGACTAATTTTCCCAGTTGTATTTTGGAATGGCAAACTTTCCCCTTAAGGGTATTCCCTTCTTTTCCCGTACAAAATTCTTGCAAAATCCCAACACTGAACAAGGTTTGACATTGCAAATTACAGTAGGAAGGTTGCAGTGTTCAGTGGCCAAAACCTTGACATAAAAAAAAAAAAAAGAAAAAAAAAAAAAGGTTATTACTAAAATTAAAAATAATTATAAAATTATCTGAAGTTTTCACAAATGTAAAATTTCAAAATATTTAATGGGGAAAAAAATATACCAAGCACAAAAACTATATTTATTAAAACAAATTCTTCATATAAACTTATATGAAAAATTAAGTTTATTCAAAAAATTGCTCAATGTAAAAAAATAAAAAACAACTAAAAAAAATTATTGCATTTACAGATTCTTTTTTCTTGGGAATGTAAATATGAGAGTTGTTAACTCAACCAAGAATGATCTTGAAACTTAAAATGCACATGCTATTCAACCATATTCATGCAGATTCAAAATACTTGGCATATTGTTTCTTAAATTTTTATTAAAAAAAAAAAATAAAGAAAAAAAGAAAAAAAATAATAATCCTCTCTTCCCAAATTCTGATGTTTAGTCATTAAAATATTTATTTTGGGAAGCCAGGGTAGGGACATTCCAGCACCACTTTGTAATGGTGCTTTATTTTTCACAGACATACAATTAAAAATTTTTTTAGGATAATTTGTTATAGTGGTTATCTTTTTAAGCATTAGTTTTCTCACTCAATACAATTTCTTTCCCAAAGTAGTTATCATTTTTAGTTTATGAATATGTAAACTATCATAGGACAAAGGTGGTAAATTACATCTTGATGTTTTTTTTCACAGCTTTTTATCCAATATCTATTTTATGACTTATACTTTATTAATATGAGTAATGAAAAAAAAAGAAAAAAAAAGTCATTATTTATAAACGGCATAATGATAGCAAACAATATTTTATTATTTTATTCAGTATACTAGATGAAAAACTTACAGTACTACTAATTTTAAGATAATTTTATCCAATAAGATGTTAATTTTATTTTATTTTTTTTTACAAGTATACGATCATAAAAGTCTTAAACAAAATGCAAGATTATTAAAAATGTAAAATCTTAAATTTTAATATTCACTGTTGGGTTTATTTTAAAAGCAGTTCATGATGCAAAATGAGGTAACAATATTAGCAATTTTATTATTAATTGCACATATTTTAATTTGTATTTAAAGACAGAAAAGGTTTATTGTCCACTGTGTTTCATAGTTAACACATTGCATGAAAATTTGGAGTAACAACTTAAGACAGGTGTAGTCTTTTACAAAATAATAAGTATATTTTTTCTATTAACTATAAGTAAAATA